>JABXJD010000534.1:0-137500 GCA_013375575.1 Percina caprodes
CAAACAACTCGATAAATCGAGAAAATAGACAGATTAATCAACATGTTGCAGAAATCCCCCTTTATGTCCACTGACTTTGTAAGCGTAGAGTTTCATTCAGTCAACTAAAGCCCCTCAGACTGGGGGACAGCAGTTTGTAATCACATTAGTCTAACTGGGTGGGTGGGTTGGGGGTGGGGGCTTGGCTAAGAGCTGAGGTAGGCACTTTGGGTCCTGTAATGCAAGCCACCTAAGACAGTCCCCAAAGGTTATTGAGCCATATGGCTTTGCCTTCCAGTAACGGACAAAATTGAAAGGAAATGAAGATCAATACCTTCCCATTAGTGTCCAACCTCCATTGAGAACATACGTTTTAACAGTGCTTCGCGGAGACAGGTTCTCCACAGTATCTATGTCCCAAATACTAGTTAAAGTTGTGTGTCAAATATCTTAACATACAGTATATGTGGCAGAGTTTTAGATATAGAAATAGAATAGAAATTGGTTTCATCTCAAGAAAACATCAATGCATGTCATCATTATTACAGTAGCTTCATTGTGTATTCATGAGCTCTGCTCTCATCCTCCACAGATGCGGTTTTCAGCCCCTGGGGGGTTCAAAAGAATTACCAGACCCAGCTGTCCGCTAGCCACAAAACCACTTCCCTATCATCTGTCCGTGGCAAAACAGGAAGAGGGCCAACAGTAATTACTACAACACCAATGTGGAGTAGAAAACCTGTAACTATCACTGAAACTCCAAAGATTTCCACGAAACCTGCATATGAATATGCAACAAAGTCAGCAACATGGGAAGCCCCTTATCCCAAAATACTGCAGAATGGAGCCGTTGAAAATTTCAGACCACAAGAGGTTCATGAGAAAGTCACCTATGCTGAGCCTCTATCCCTCCCGGTGAGCAGGAGGCTGGATCAACATCAGGGGACAAAGGAAATGAAGAGAACCGGAACAATGTTGGCGTGCAACCTCCCGAGGAAAGAAGCATCATAGAGTCAGATGTCAGTTACCAGCTTGAGTCTGGCTTCAGCAATGAGCCACCCTTGAATTATGAAGTTAGTCAGCATCAGTTGACCACACCCTACCTTTTACCATACCATGTCAGAATGAGAGAGGAGCCCTGTGGTGTCTCAGATGACTCTGATAAGGATGTGCCTTTTGATATACCTGCTGAAAAAGAAGAGCTGCACGCTCCAATTGATGCATGGGTAGAGGAAGAGTGGAGAGGCAAAGAAGTAGAGCATGTGCAAGAGGAAATGTCAGACTCTGAAACTGAGGCGGTAATTGAACCAAACTTTGATTCAAGGACGAGTAGTCCAGCGTCTGAATGTGAGCCTGAAGAAAGCTTGATCAACAAAGTGACAGACTTCAACCGAGATGAAAACGTTTTGAAGGACGATGCGGTCGAGATGAGGCAAGAAATGAGAAGTTCAGTAGTAGGAACGAATGAGACGGACGTTGAAGATAAGTTGTACCCGGATGGAGAAGAGATGGATACGTGGGATAGTGTAATAGAAAGGAGGGTTGATGTAAAGACAGATGAAGGTATAGAAAAGGATGAAGACAAACGACAACACGCCGAACCAGAGGAAGACATATCAGCAAGAGAACAAGAGCATGACAAGAAAGAAAGTAGGCAGGATTTGGTCACAGATGTAGAGCAAAATGACACCGGGGCCTCTTCACTGACGGACACGCAAGAAGATGATGATGATGATGGACAGCATGCTGCGTTAGAACAAGGGCATGCACAGTTTCCTGACAATGGAGAAGACGATGAAGAGGAAGATTCTCAAAATGTTTCTGTGTCATGGAGAACCGAGCTGGAGGGCGACAGCTACGCTCAGGATAACACTCTCGCTGACCCTCGTCCTCTGATCCGATACACGAGCGACGAGACGGACGCCAACACTCAGCCGTCACACGTGGATGAGAGCGAGTCTAGCGAAGGGGAGCAGGAAAAGAAGACCGGGGAGACGGGAATGTGGAGCGAAGCCAAGTCAACGAGATTTGGAACCATGGAGGATCTGTGTGAAGATGCTGAAGCAGAGGCATTGGATGAGGAATATAATCTGGGACATACTCACATTGAAGACAGTGATGTCGTCCAAGAAATGATCAGAAATGTAAGTGATGGACATTCAGATGAAGAAACTGAAGAACCCCCAAAACCCATCGTACACACTAATGTGTACTATGATGAGTTGGAGACAGACAGACTTGTGGAACAGGAATTAGAAAATCTAGCCACAGACATCTACAGCGCTCACTTTGCAAAGCAGCAGGTCAAAGAGAGCGAGGAGAGGCTACATATGTCTCCGGAGGAAACGACCGAGCAAGAAGAGGCTGGAATATTTTCCTGTGAAGAGCCTGAAATGGGAGTGAACCACCAACTTGCATCTTCAACTACAATTATAGATCAACCTTTCGAGAAACAATATTTCAGCGATTTGTCAAGGGTAGCACCTCGAGCAGACGCTCCGGCAGATGATGAGGTTCAGCATGAAGATCAAGAAGCTGAAGTTGCTCAAGAGAAAAGAGAAGAAGAGGATCAACACAATGTGTCCATGGTGACACACGCTGATAGAACAGAAGATCTCTATGGCTTTACGGACTTCACCAGAAGGCCTGACATGGAGGAAACCAACAACTCAAAGGATCCAAACTCGGTGTTGCATGTAATAGCAGATGAGGAAAACCTGCAAGATGTGGCACCCACCACTAAAGTGAAAGAGGTTGCACCTGAAGAAGCAACCAGTGAATCTCAAGAACATCTTATTGAGGATATTACAGACTGTGGAGAACTTCAAGAAATTTCAGAAACAGCTGAATGGGAAGTCCTAGAGAACCCAAGTGAGGACTTTGGAGAAATCAGAGATCAGAATGTGGAATGTGATAATGCTCCTAAATTAGTTGAAAGTTATTTCCACAGTGACGGAGGCGCCAATGAGGGCATCATGACAGGTAAAGAGGAGCCCCTCGAGATTCCCCCCGACAGTGTACCTGATGAAAACGATATCTTTGTGGAGAAGGACTCAACAGAACAATTGAATACGAATGGCAAAGACAACGGCCTCCATGGTTTCTTCAGCTCTGGCTTAAAGAATGACTTCTGGGTGTCCTCCTTGGAGACAGGCGCCACTTATCAGCCAAATGAGGCCTGTAATGACGCAGCGGAGGAAACCAATCAGAATCTAGGGTTTGCTGACAATGCGGTTTGGGGGGATTCGGAAAATGTGGTTAACTGGAACTCCAGGGTGGATATTGACTCATCAGAAGCCCTGCCTGCAAAGAAAGAGCAGGAGCAGATGCATTCGGAGGTGAAGCAGGTGTTTTGTAGAAATGTTGAGGGGGAGTTAGTCCATTCTGACGAGTCTGATGTTGAGGGTGAATCCTGGTCATCTGGGGAGGAACCGGTGTAAAAAGGGAGGAGTCAAATGGGAGTTAAAGTATTAGATCTATTCAGTGTTAGTTAGAGAAAAAATATGTTTGCTGTATACTGCATTTACTATAAAAACCAAAGTCGTGCCTTGGTGCGCACATCTGTGACGCAAACCACCAATGTGCCAATTCTATCTATAAAGACACCGAGCACTAGTCTTGTTTCCAGGGGTGGAGCGAGGGGGGGGGCTTCTCTAGGTCTTTGTTTTCTCAAAAAGTCCCAAATTTCTAGGTTTTTAAAATAACTTCAACTTTGTGTCATTTCCCCTCAGTTTCTCCGACTGAAGATAGGTTTTAGTAGTGATGGTCAAATGAAGCTTTGTCTCGATGACGCGCTCTGTTGAAAGACAAAGGTTAAAGGCATGGCAATTCAGTGTGTTTTCAACCATTTGTTCAACAGAGAGCAACATCTAAGATAAGATAAGACCTTTATTTGTCCCACAGAGGGGAAATTGTGGTTTGCAACAGCAAAGACAAGAGCAGAGATAGATAAGTGTACAAGTAGAAAACGTGGCAAACAAAGAAGTACCGATCTTACAGTAAAATAAAAACAAAGTTACTGTACATTAAATAAGACTAAAATAGACTATACAGTCTCCTGCGGCATAAATAAATACGGTAGTATAAAAGTATTGTAGAAGGGCAATGCACATAAGTCAGATATAGCAAACTGTATTATACATTATATCTAGTATACATATTATATCTAGTGAGCTCAGATAATAAAGACAGGTTCACGAAGCTTCACTGGACCATCACTAGGATTTAGCCTCTACATGAGTCCCCACATTCTTTTCCTTAGCAACTATCATGTTTTTTCCCAAATAATGTTCAGATTTTTTGGCATTCTACTGCCAGATGGCTTGAACAACGTATGTAGCTGCATTGAATGGAACGTGCACCCAGACCGCCCCCCCGGTTTGGGCTGAGCCCCGAAGGCTTACAACCTCTGGCTCCGCCCATGCTTGTTTCTGACATATGTGACATAGTTTTTTCTCCTATCTTACTCGTTATAACTTCCTCTTTTAGTCTGTGTGCATGTTATGGAAGAAGGCGTATGCATGAGGGAACAGCATGAAGACCAAACAAAGAATGTCCTTTGAAAGTCCGAGTTTATTGATTACTGGCTAATCTGATTTTACCGACTGATTGAAATCAATGAGCCCAGAAGGGTAGGGTTCCTTGTAGAGCTCCTATTTCCCGGTGTAATCAGACAGACAGCCGCTGTAGTTTGTCTGCTGGTGAGTGGTGTTATTTTCCTGGACTATTGACTTATCTTTGCATGTTTTAGGCGTGTACAATGAATGGGTCGGTGGTTTTAAATAAAAGACGACGCAAACCGGGTTAGATAAGCAAACTGTTGGATCTGGTTGGTCTGTTCTTATTTCCATATATAAAGTTTTTGCTGCGGTACATTTACAGTCCAAAATAAACAGTAGATTCATGATGATGCCCGGGTGTTTTTGTTTGAATATTTTTGCATGCACAGTGCACCTCACACACACACTGACTTTCCCAAAATGGATAAGCATTATCAAATACATTTCATTTTATTTCAGCCCGTTTATGACTGATATATTTTGAAGACTTTACATTTCTGTTGAATTATGAGCATCTTATTAGCATTGCTTTAGCAAATGTTGGCAACTCAGTGAAGACTGTAATTGTCCAGGAATATAATTTCATACTATTCAATTAATACAAATTACATTTTTTCCTATGGTGCCAAGAGAGTCTTTTAGCCAGCGTACAGCAGGTCAGCTCAACATGCAAACATGTAAAGGTGTCTGCAGGCTAGCTTACCATCAATTATATGGAAAACTAAGTCTCCAATAATAAATAAAAGCCTTTTATTAATCAATGCATAGTTACTGGGTTTGAAATGGAGCAGCTCTTTCAAGAAAAAAACTAAAGTGATAGTTGGGGAAAGAATACAGAATAATGGAATGGGTTCTGCCAACATATACCGGGAGGAGGCCTTTGTCAGTATATATATGCTGTTGAAAACTGATTGTCTGTTATTGAAAAGAGGAAATTGAGCACTGATGATTGGTCGAGACCTTCCTCAGAGTGGTAACCTTTTCTTTAACTAAGAATACAGTTACTGCCTCACCACCAAACCCTTGCTCTAGGGGAGAATTGTTGGGTCTTTGTAAATTATAGAATGCATTGAATTGAATTACGACAATGTCAAGAAGCCCACTGGTTGCTGCCTTCCAGCAACAATCAACTCAGTTTCCTTTGGGGTTTTCATTGAGGAAGGCTGTGTGTGTGTGTGTGTGTGTGTGTGTGTGTTTCTGGACTGGGCAACATCCCAGCTTAACTGACCACAAAACAGGCAAGCTAACAAAGCAGGAACCATGGCCCTCGACAAGCAAACAGCCCATGAGACCACCAAGGAAAAAGTCCGTCAGAGGGAACAATGTGTGACCTCCCCTCCCCTCATTGCTACCCCCGCATTCATTAGTCGGTTTTCCAAACAATGACGGCTGTTTGAGCCTCCTCGCTGCCCAATGAGGGACTGAGAGAGGAAGAGAAGGAAACTGCAGAAGCTCGTATTCACTGTGAGAAGGCTGAGTGCTGGAATGGCATTACGCCAGCTGTCTGGCATGCTCCAATTCTCTGGCCATCAACAGTCCTGCCCATTATACACTTATACAATCACTAACTGATAGGAACTCCACTGATGCCTTGAGGAGAGCAGAAACCTTTAACGTTGGGATTTCCAAAGCAATTGTAAGTCATCCTCCTTGTAAAGTTAATCTGACACAATGCTCAACTCTGAAGACATTTGGCACAAATTTGTGGTTAAATCATCTAGGAGATGGGATGTATTTTTTGATTGCTGTACAAATCATTTTATTCTTTGGCAACTTAACGTTATAAAACCCCATAACGGACGGTCAAACTAACCATCTACAATCCGTGTTTACTGCGTGCCAAGTTTTCACTAACAAGCTCCCTGGTTCCCACAAAACTTGGCACAGTTGCTAATAAAGTATCGTTGTGTTTCAGATGACTTTCCAGCCCAGTTAGATCGTGTTCTGGCCAATTACAACCAGCTCTGAAACACATGTAAGAATGTCTGAATATGAGCACCACACCAGACTTCATTTAGTTCTGCTTTCAGAAAAATAGGAACACAATTCATGTTGTAATATAATATGTCTTCTCCTTCAGATGATGGTCTAATTTCTTACAAACAGCAAAACTGACACACCCCCAGGTCTTTGTGCCAAAAGGAATCCATCTCACTGGAAAAATCTAAATGTAAGGCGGAAATCTAGCAAAAGGTCGCTTAAGACGCCCTGGAGTGGTCCAGCTATGACCAATGGCCACTAAATTAACGCGGGGGAAGAGTAAACCTCTTTTTGCTGTGTGTGTGTGTGTGTGTGTTCTGATCTGCCCCCGTCATTCTGTCTCCATTGATTTACTCCGGATGTCATTGGTCTGAATGATGGTGCTGCAGAACAGGTGTCTGCACTTGGTTCCCCCACACAATTAGATGAGAAAATGCATGAAGGCACATAAGCTGGCAGAGAATATTCTAGTCATGTGGTGTCACTGAGTAACAAGTCTGAAGCCCTGCAAGAGGCCCAGTTACACCCAGCCAACGTGTTGCATCTTGAGTCTTAGGAGTGACAATACGGGCTTCTTTTTCCAAATGTAGCACTGTGAGATTGAGACGTGACATACGACGGCATATTCAGGTTTTAGAAGCATTCTTTGGACGAGTATACGACACATTCGGAATATGCCTGAATGTCTCAATCAAGGTTTTTACTGCAGTTTGGAACAGTTTACGGCCTCTTGCTTGTTTACGGCTCATGGTCAGCTCTGTGATGAGATGGGTGGAAAAAGTAGGTTATTGTTATATAGGTATAATTGTCATTAGTTGCCTCTTGTGGTCCGACAGTGTCCATGATATGTCTCCCCAAGAGCTAAAAACCTTTCCCAACTTTTTGCACCAAACTCCAGGAGTGATCTATCTCTGTGTGAACAGAGCTGAAGTCATGTGACACCATGACAACACGACAAACCCTGCCGATCCTCATCGGTCACCGGCCCGTTTTAAAATAGAGCAGAGGTTGCACTGCAGCGTGCAATCTGGCAATGACAGCTGCAGGATGTCCCGGTCATCCAGGATCAAGAGGCCAGTGGGCAATTTTAGACCCTTTATAGGGGGGGCTCAAACCCCCTAAATTTCATCTCAGCCCCCCTTAAAAAATATCACCTCGCCACCTGGTCTCTAGTGACGTAGAAAGCCGTGCAGATGTTGAACAGCTCACCCGGAGACTGAAGCCAGAGGACATTCAGAAACCGGATCTCACTATGTGTGTGGAAGCACCAGAGACACAAAATAACACCCCAAATCCCAGAAAAAGTGATTTCTTTTTCATAATATGGGCACTTTAAGGAATTAGGATGTTCCTATCCAAATATCATTGTGATGTTGTACAGATTCTGGGGCTGTCTGACTCTTACAACAAAACATCTGAGTAGTCAGATGAAGTAGAGAATGTATGTGGAAAATCAACACTTTTTTTAAAGCTTTTTAATCAATGTTTTTGTCCCTTTTTTCAACACTTTTGTCACTTTTTTTTGATGTTTTCAACACTACGTAACACTAACTTATTAACTTTAGTTTTACAGTTATTTTTGGAATTTATGGTCAATAAACCTCATTTCTATGAAATTATACCTAATGTTTGAGTTATAAAAGCAGAAATTAGGAATTATTGAGACTAAAATTAAAGGAATGGATGTTGATGATAATCACAGACTGGAATATGTCAACTTTTACTCTCAATACTATTTAAAAAACACTTCAATTATATTTGTAAATGCTATAAAACATTAAAATTTATGAAATTAGAGATTTGTACTTGCCAAAGAGCGTTGTGTGGAATCAATTAGTGGAAAGAATTATTTTGGGTTATTACAAAGAACATTAATTTAGGAAACTGGTCAATTTGACCCGAGGACAACATGAGGGTTATACACATGAAACAACATGAATTCAAGTTAAACACAAATAATAACAATCCCAACTCCTATAGAACAACAAAATGATACATAACTACACAAAAAAAGGACAAGAAAGTGCAACAAAGAGAGAAACAAAAGAACCACGACAGATATCTACGACAGACACGTGTTGCAGGAGGCCCGGGCGATCTTCTCTTGGAGAAATGAGTTCTTAGATTTTCAGATGCTCCAAGTGAAAAAACAAAGCTTAATTGGATCTGGACCTTGACTGCAGCCCTTTATCTCGGCTTCCACTCATATGGTCTGGTACCTACAGACAGACAGACACATACATACAGCCATTTGGTTGTTTTCGGTTATTATTGTGATAAATGTCTCAAAAGGTCTGAACTGAACTGAACCAATACACGAGTAAGTAATCAAATAAAGGGAGGAAAACACTGGAAGATGAAACAAGGATCCGGGCGTGGCCAAACAGCTACTTTACAGCACATAATCAATATATTTGGTGAATCTGCCTCAAAATAATCATTTAAATGATGTCTTCAACTTTACATCATATGTATAGTAACTATAATAAGTACTCTTTGATGACAAATTTACCAATGCAGCATAGGAGAGGTGGGTTAGTTCCTGTTTTGTGTGTGTGTGTGTGTGTGTGCCATGCAGATGCCCACAGTAATCTAATTGGTGTCAGGAAATGAAATTAGATGTGCGCTGCCAGACAGGCCCCACCCATGAACACGGAGGACGGCATAGAGGAAGACGATGACTCACAGCTGCAACCACAAACCATGTTCAAAGCAAGAGAAACTACAAATAAATCAAGATGTATTTAATCAGATGTAGTAGGTTCTCTGCAACGCTCATTCTAAGCGTTTAAAGCTATAACGCACTCTTACCAAAACTCTGCAATGTTTGAGTCATTGTGAAGCCATTTTAACCCCTGCCGTGTAGATAAAGATAAGATCCCCTTCAGGCAGGAAAACAGGGTGGGACCGTTGGACAGACAATGCACGAACTGTCCAGTTGGACGTCTGTCTGACTGAGGTTATTATTAGTGGCCCTGTTGAGACAGGAGTGTGTGCGTCTGTGTGAGACGTGAGTCCAGCAGCTGCTGTGGACAAACCAGCCGGCCAGCTGACGGCGCGCGGTCAGCTCAGTCAGTATTTACTCAGTTATTCACTCCAGTGCTCATGACACATTTCAGGATGTTTTTTGTTAGGCTCACTAATTTTTTCAGTGTGAATTAAAAATAGACGCAACACGCTGTCATGTATTAAAAGCCAAGATGTGTGTAATTATTTTTATTTTCAGGATCATTAAAGTTGACACACACTGTTGTTTCTTTGGCAACACAATAATTACTATTGGTTGAAACTTACTCCAAGCTGTTTTTACCCTATTATCACACATTGTGTTGAGATGAAGGAATAATTGCTTGTTTTGTTGAGATGATTTGAGTTTTTCAAAGTCAGGAGGAGGAAAACAGCTTATTTCTCACCTGGAGATCACTTAGGTGTCACATTTTATTGATACACACATGTATATGTTTTTAAGTATGAAGATTTGTTTTTCTCTTTTATTTTTATTTGACCTTTATTTATTCAGGGAAGGTTCACTGAGAGGAAGCTTCTCTTTTGCAGGAACGCCCTGATTATATTCACACAGTTACACACATTCATACCTAGAAGCTGCGCAGTACAAACACAGTCTTATTAACTAATACCATGCATTATATTTATATTTTGGGTTGTGATTTAAAATCCAACTCTAGTTTCATCTCAGTTTTTCACATTTCAAAACAAAAACATTGCTTCTCATACATTGAAGTAAATGTGCTGTATTTATTTAGCGCCTTTCTAGTCTTAACGACTGCTCAAAGCGATTTACATCCATAGGAACCATTCATCCTTCACACACATTCACACACTGTGGCCGAGGCTGCCGTACAAGGTCCACACATTTACGGCCAGGAATCGAACCACCAACCTTCTGATTGGCAGGCGACACGCTGTACACCTGAGATAAAGCCGCCTTTTTACAGCTTTTACATTTCCTTTCTGAAAACCAAATGTCCTGTTACGGCATGTTTCTTAAAAAGTTTGTTAGCTGCAGTACAACAGAAGTACACTCATAAAAAAAAGAGTTAAGATTTACAAATATATATATAATAATCGCATATTAACAAGCTTGTTTACTTGAGATAAATACCAAGAGAACTTATATTATCTCAACAAAACAAGCAATTGGCTGCACTTTAAAATACCTTTATTTGACGCCATTTTGCTTACTTTCAGTCTACCATATAATTATTGTCTATTGTTTGCCTGTATTTCTTGTGTGTTTTTGTTTTTGGTGTTATTGAAGAAAATGCTGCTGCTGTAATAAGAAAATTATAATCTAATCTAATTATTTGTGTCGGAGCCCAGGAAGAAGAGCTGCTAAACAGAAGCTAACGGAGATCTTAATTAACTTAACTAAGCACACTGGATCACTGATGATTTCATTTTAAAGTTAGGGTAAAGTATTTTATCTGTTAGAATAACTGATAAAAATACTTTATCACACTTTAAAAAGAAAAGCTTTTCTTAAAGAACAGGTTGACGTTGCTTTGCGTTAACCCTTCGTTGTATCTGTAAAAAATCAGTCAGACCAACATGTACCGCTCGTCTTTAAACCGGCTGGTTGGCCTGTGTGCACTTTGTAATTTTAATTGTGAATTGGGTTTTTGAATATATATACACAACTTTTGTATTGCACTTTAAAGCATTGCAATTTAAAAAAAAAATCTGTGATAAGCACTCTGTAAAGACATCTTTACTTTACATTTTGTAATAAATATGACCAGTGGTGGAAGAAGTATTCAGATACTTTTACTTAAGTAACAGTACTAATAATACAAAAGTGTGTTGGTGTTTAATCTCAGCTGGACTTGTAGGCTGTATATTGTTGGGTAGTTTAACTTATAATAAAATATCACATTTTATTAATGTGTGTGTGTGCAAATGTCTTGTTATGTAAAGGACCTCGGTTTCCTAAAGCGGTCAGATTTATGTAGTGAGTGAAGTGAGTAAAAAGTACAATTTCCTTTGAAATGTAGCAGAGTAGAAGTAGAAAGTTAACAAGTACCTCAACATTTGTACTTAAGTACAGTACTTGGGTACATGTACTTAGATACATCCCCCCACTGAATAGGAGTTCTCGCCTCATTGCCTCACTACAACCTGTGTGCAGCATAACCGAAGGTCAGAGCGCCATCTGGTGGCGGCAGCGTGGTAATGACAGCGTGGTAATGACAGCGTGGTGATGACAGCGTGGTAATGACAGCATGGTAATGACAGCGTGGTGATGACAGCGTGGTAATGACAGCATGGTAATGACAGCGTGGTAATGACAGCGTGGTAATGACAGCATGGTAATGACAGCGTGGTAATGACAGCGTGGTGATGACAGCGTGGTGATGACAGCGTGGTGATGGCGTCCCTGCAGACAGAAAAGCAGTCCCAGAATAAAAACACACAGTCCAACCTTTGTGTAGGTCAACTTGTCTATTTAATATATAAAATACGGTAAAACATACGCAAAAAGGGGAGGCGGGGGGAAGAGGGGACCAATGGATACTTTGGTACAATAACAAACACTTTTTTTTTGTAAAAGCAGTATAGAATTTGTAATAACATATCAGTGCATACTTTATTTATGAAAATATACACAAATTGTATATCATTCTCCAAAAAACAACAAAAAAAAATCTTTACAACAAAAAAAGCAGACTAGCCGAACACAATATATTAGCTATCATTTATTTTAAACTTTTTTTAAATTCCATTTTTTTTTTCTTCTTTTTCTTAAATGTATTTCTGTGTGATGTATATTCGTGTCGATATTACATTTTATGTCATATAAGATGAGTCACTCTTCGCCCATGCATTGACATCATTGTGTCTGGTCAGAAATAAGTTAAAACGTGTCACGCTGAAACTCAACCCCCCACCCCCACACCCCCCCCCCCACCCTCATGTTAGCATGTGTGGACCGAGACGTTTTGTACATTGGACTCAAAAGTTGCAGCACTGAAGCGGTGCGTGGCGTTTCCCGTCCACGGCCACGCGTGTCACGTACTAATATCACTACGCTTGTGTTGTTTGTTTCATGTCATAAAAATCGTGCAACATTAGTAACACCCTTTTTTGAAGAAGAAGAAGAACAAAAGAAAAACAAATCCCGAATAAAGAGAAAACAAAAAATATATTTATAGAGTATTTTTATATAATAAAATAAAATCCAAAATTGAAAACAAGATGCCTAACCTACACAAATAAAAACGCAGATTTCCATACCATCATGGCAGCTACCGTCAGTGAGAGCTGTGGTAATAATAATAATAATAATAATAATAATAATAATAATAATAATATCAATTCTCAGAGAACAATTAAAAACAGACTGTCACCAGCACAAATTAACACTGGAAAGTGAGTGAGACTTCTAAACATCATTATACAGGAGCAACTTTTTTCCCAGGAGTGGGGGATGCAGGTTCTTAAAACTATTTCTCAGCACGATTGTCTTTCCGTTTTGTGATTACAGCGCCCCCTAGTGTTGCTCTGAAGAACGTGACAAACAAAACTCCCACGAGTCCTGTGTCGCAAAGGAAGCCATTTTGCTTATTTTTTTTTATTGATTTCTTTTGACAAACCTTTGGTTCGCAGCCTTCGTACGCAGGTTTCTTTCTGTTTTTTTTGTTTTGTTCGAAGCTCGGGGTACAACAGTCTTAACAGTCAAAGTGATAACACTGCCACACACTCACAAAAGCAATATTGACTCTCAGACATGTCACAGATGAGCGAGTGAGCGAGTGAGTGAGTGACAGACGATGAAGCGAGGAGTGGATAATGGGAGTAGTGTGTAATGAGGCTGGGAAGATGGAAATGACCCAAAAAATAATTTCACTTGTCGACGTGTCATTTCAGCGCTGACACAGGAAGGAGTAAAAAGAAATGCGTGTGTGTGTGTGTGTGTGTGTGTTTGTAGACCAGCGTTATGGGGACCAGCTTTCTTAGTGGGGACACAAGTGTTTGGGATTAAAAACCAAACAGAGAGTGAGTAAGTGAAAGGGTGAGAGGGAGATGTGGATGAAACCCAAAGTCGACAAGTCTGCGTTGGATTTGGGAGGTAGTCATTAAAAGGTCGAGACTCGTTCTGAAACCTCCGGCTTAGCGATAACGACATCCAAACTCTGCCTCCAAAGCTTTCAACGAGCAAATGGCTGGAGACTGAGTGCTTTTAGGAAAAAAAAAAAAAAATACATGAATTTGCACTTTTGACCGCTATGTTTTTTTAAAATCTACCCACTAAACCACCCTTTGCCAGTAAGTACAAAAAAAAAAAATATGATATCCTTCACATTTCTTTTACCTTCATAGTCGTTTTGACCTCTCGATATATAAAACCACAGCCAACCAGTGACAGGCGAAGGAGAATATTCCTTTAAATATACAGTACATACATGGCTTTTTAACCAGAGGAAAAGGTCCAAAATAAAAAGGGGACATGCTTGGCTCGCTAAACCATATACTGTGTGTGTGTGTGTGTGTGTGTGTGTGTGTGTGTGTGTGCTTCAGAGTTCGACTGATATGTTAGAGACAGAGAATACTGCCATCTTTGTTCTGACGCTGCAAATACTCAACACTGGGAAATATGCCAAAAACATTACCGAATAATATGTAACAATTTTATCTCCAACAAATTTAGAGCTGGCATTTAGACCATCGTGGGACACTTGACCTCAAATGTAGAACAAATGGTGAAAAAATAAAAAAAAAAATATATATTTTTAGTTTGAGTCACACTGTGGCAGCTGATGTCTACAAAAGGATGAAACTACCAACAAGGGGATTTCTTTTTAATGGTTACTTCCTTAGCTGGTATTGAAAAAGTAAGCCATCATAAATTATTAACCCTTGTGCCTCCAATGTCTGTGCCAAAAAACTGCCGTAATATTTTTCACTTTGAATTTTAACCCCCACAGGGCAAACATCAGAAAATGGCTTGATGTGGTAGAAATAGTGCGTCTTGGCTAATGGCCGTGGGATCAAAGTTTTAATGTGTGTCAATGGGGCATTTGTGTCTGAGCGTCTGTATTTTGGCTACACAGTTTATTATAGGTTGACCTTCTATATAAAAATGCTTCCCATATGCATTAACGTGGCCAAGATATCTGTCATTATTAATAACTTTGTATTACAACCAAAGGTAGTATAAAAATACCTTAGATTATACTTTTGTACTTTTTGATATTTTATCTAATCTAAAATATAATTTAACACATTTGCATTTTAATTTGTTCTTCTTGTTAATTTATTTACTTTGTTCTTGTTCTTTAATATTTTGTTTTCTGATTAAATTTTCTTCTGCTTTAATGTTTACAGTTTATTTTTCTGTGATCCATTAAATTAATTCAGTTAATTTCAAAACAGGCTGGTCCCAATAAGAAGTTTGGAGTGGTAAAGGGAACTCTGATTGGTTGATGTAGAGTAATAAATTAATTCATTTGGTGGATTAAATAAAAAGTGCAAAAATTGAACTGTATTTTCTGAATATTGGATGTTTAAGAAAAGCCTTAAAAGCAGCCAGATATATCAATTAAACCCTAGTGTGTGTGTCTGTGTGTGTGTGTGTTAAGGTGTCAGGGGTGGGGGGTCAGGGTAAAGTGCGCTCCATCAGTGACAGAGTCCCAACCATTGCTTATTCTAAACAGTCACGAGTCACCACGGCTACGTCTTCCCTTTTGGCCTCTACAGCTCCCTCTCTTGGCTTGTCCACATATTACACTTTATATATACACAGATAAATAATTTAAAAACAGACTAATCCACTGAGAATCAACACGTTTGCTTTTTTAAGTCGGTTTTGATAAGGGATAACCTGCCGAATATATAGTTTATATATACAATCCCTGTTGTGTGTCGTAGTCTCCTGCCCCGGATGCAGAGCTGCCCTTGCTACCGCCCCAAGCCGTTTAAACATATACTTGTATATGATCTATTTTTTGAAATCTTCAAAACACCTTATCCCTGTCACACAAAAGCCACAACGGTTACAGATTGCTTATATACACGGTACCTCGCCAGTCTTCTCTCTGAACATCAGCTATCTTTTCAAAACATGACTCGCTTTCACAAAAATAGTTTCAGCTGTGTGCATCCCAGGGGTGTGTTCGAGGATGAAACTGAGAATGAACATTTGCCCGAATCACTTGGTTAAAAAATGACCAGTTGAGGTAACAAACCATACACACACACACACACAAACACACACACGCACACACCAAACAAACATCTTTCTCAGCATCTGTAGTTGACGAGATGTGGACGAAAACTAGGAGGATCTGCGTCACGTGGCGTTGAGCTGCTGCAGCTCGTCCCTGATTCAAAGAAAAGTCTTTTACCTCGACAACAAATCACGTTCCTGGTTTTACAGCTCTAGTCTGCATGGTTCAGTTTCTATAAAAGCCCCGAGGGTCGTCAGTCTCGTACGGGGCCAAAGTGCCGGCCTTTTAGACTGGGCCACGGGCTCGTCTGGGGACGGAGACAAGTTTTTCTTTTAGTGTCTTCATATTCAAAACTGAGACGAATCCAAAACTCTAAAGATCCACACTCAAGACAGAAGGACAAAACTCCACGCTTTAAAAAGAGCAAAAGGGCCCGAGAATCTAGAGCGAAAGCAACGCAAACGTGTGTACAAAGATGTGGACTCACTTGGCGGCACTGACTCGCTGCAGCGCAGTTACAGACAGGAAGGACATGAGTGGGGGAGGACACCACCTGCCGCTAACTAAATGCAGGGCATGCTGGGAAACCAAGGTGTTTGTTTGCTCTGCCGGCGGCTGTCAACATGTCGGGAGAAATCGTCCAAGTGGCCAAAAAATTTGAGTTTTACTAGTCACTGTTGCCTGGTTCAAAACACTCACTTCTATTCAAATACAGCTGAATACATTATTTTGACAAATAATCCCTGGTTTGGTGGCTCAACCCCTTTGGGGTTTTGTGTGTGTGTGTGTGTGTGTGTGTGTGTGTGTGTGTGTGTGTGTGTGTGAGTACATTAGAGTTCAAATGTGTATGCACATTGCCTTACAAGTGTGTCCGTGTCCACATGTGCGACGACATGACAGTGTGTTAGCATGCTCGTGTGTGTGTGTGTGTGTGTGTGTGTGTGTGTGTGTGTGTGTGTGTGTCTGTGTGTGAGGTCAGCGTTTCCTGTTTGGACAGAAGGTAACTGGGTCGATGGCGGCTATAAATATATATATATATATATATATATGTGTTTGTGTGTGTGTGTGTGTGTGTGTGAAAATGCACGAAGAAGGAGATTGAGGGGCATTAGGGCTGATGGGGGCATGTACACAAGCCACAAGTACACATCTCCATCTCCATCCTCCATCTGTCCGTCCGTCCATCCGTCCCTCTCTGCTCGTCTCTTCATGTGACCCAGGTATCCAGTCTCATCCTCTTGACGTTGGTCCCGTCCTGCTCCTGGGGTTCGGCCGACGAGGGCCGCAGGAGGACCATGGTGGGCTGCTGGCCCCCGGCGCCGGCCTGGTGGAGGAAGTCCGGAACTCCGCTGCCCCGCCCTGGGCGCCGTCGTCCCGGTCGCTGCCCTCGTACGAGCTGCCGTTGCTGCTGAGGCTGTTGACTGGCGAACGGCCTTGGCCGCCCGCTTCCAGGTGCAGGGTACCAGGGTAGGCCACTGACACCAGACCTTGTCCTTGGCCGCCTCCACCCCCGCCTCCCCCGGTGCCACAGGTGGAGCTGGGAGTGCTGCGGTCGCGGTTTGGGGAGACAGGTTCAGACTTTATGTTGATGTTGGGGTTTGTGTTGACGGTCAGTGCGGCGCCCTGAGGTATGTGACCCACCGGCCTGGAGGGATGGAGAAAGAGACAGGAAGAAGAGAACAGAAAGATGGAAGGAGAACAAAATGGAGTGAGACTACCAACAGTATCAAGAACATATCATTATAGACTTTGAACATTACATGAGCGCAGAACAACAGTTTGCTGGGATAAAACAAAATTGAGCCAAAATTGCAAAAACAAATCAAGGAATGCTCGCCATCAAAAACTGGACTTTGACCAGTAGCCACTTCCAAAGACAAAGAGCCAGGACACTCTGCAGCAATGCTGTAAACCAAGGACATGTAGGCTGGGGTAGACTTCAGCACATGGAGAACGAGGACACACGGAACACATGGGACTACATTCGAGGCCACACAAAACACAGTCCAGAAGCCATGCAGCCCAAACATCCTCGCATTTCGCATTTGGTCTGTTCAGGTTCACGTTGCACAATTACAAGCAATTTGGAGCTCGTGAAATACGTCGTACATGATGGGTTTCAACCTGTCAGATGAGACGATTCTGTAGCACACACGCCAACTTCTGATATTTACTGTATACCATCACAGATAGGAACAGCTAAATGTGAATCCGAGTACGATTCTTTATGTGTTCCCAGCTTGAGAGACTGCTGGCTGTCAGATATCAATCTGTCTGCTTCTTCTACACAAAATATTATTTTGCATTGGTATTTCAAAAGATAGTTTGGGTTAAGTCTCCTAGTAAAAACTGCTTGACTGGATCAAAACTCAGATTTTGGGGTGAAGAAACCTCCTATTCTGCTGCCTTTAAGGAAGCCAAAGAGTTTGGACAACAACATCTAACCAACCAACCAGATCAACCAACCAACCAACCAACGGCCTGCGTCCCATACCGATGAGATCATGAAATATGCTAATGCCACCAGTGTCTACACTTTTTTTTTTGGGGGCCCATGAGCATCCTTCTAAAGAAAATGTCAAATCTCCACACTGTTGCCATCTCACTAAATATTGTTATAGGCCTACATTTCCGACTGACCACAGTCCCAACACTGACATCCGCAATATGTGCACGTATTAGAAATATGATCGTGGTGTGAAGGAGAACACACTCCAGTATTTCACTCCAACAGGTCCTCCAAACCATACATTGATATAAGTCTTTTATTCCTACCCTCTAATACGACCCACATGAGCGTTTTCCATCCTCACATCTACACCAGAGAACATAACTCATGTTAACATTGTGAAATGGTTGCAGTTTGGTTATGTTTAGGTACCAACACTAATTGGTTAAGTTTAGAAAAACATCATGGTTTGGGTTCAAATCAGATGTTACTTAACTTCCGTCCACTTCCGCTTAACGTGACGTAGCTCTGTTAGTTCCTTAAGTAAAAAAAGAAACTTAATGCCGTTACACCTTGTCAGATCACTTCCTGCGTTGCTCCCTTCATAATTTCTACAGCCACTAGAAGGCAGCGCAAATACAAACTTAACTAGGAGTCACTGCTGCTTAAACAGACGACCAATGGGAGCGTTTCTTGGGGTAGACAGTCTCAGCATTTCATTAAGCTGTGCGTACATGATTTCAGTGCACGTGCCTGAAGATGTGCCATAAAGCTTACGTCGATGCCAGTGTCTGTGCTTCTACCTGCCACAACTCTTTGATCAGCCCCTCCACCCTCACACTTCTCCTCTTCCTCCTCCTCCTGCTTTGCTGGCTGGAGGCTGAGTCGAACATGTCACTGGGGCTGACACCCGGCTGTTGACGCGGCACTGTGGCTCTCTCCTTTGACGGTGTTGGCAGGATTTTTCAGATCATGCTCATTTTCTCTCTCTCTCTCTCTCTCTCTCTCTCTCTCTCTCTTTCTCCCTCAGCTCGACATGGTCGATCTGCATTTGAAGCTCCCAATTACTGCGTTGCGCCCCTCGGGTGTGTTCTAATATGTCATATCATGAGCCATCTGCAGCCCTGTATCTCTAATATTCCCTCAATTACTGGCAGACTGAGAGGGGAATTTAAGATAGCACTGCTCCGGGCGATCTGGGTATGCGGCACTCAAATGTGCTCGCTGTCTTGCTCCAATTCTGACACACACATACTTAAACTCACTCAAACTTGCTGTCTTAGATACAAATGCTGCTTGCCTTCTATACTCTCACACACACAAAATCACACACAAATCCCCCGGTGGTGGCGAGGCTCCCTCCTTCTACCGCCCGTGCCCACTTTATCAAACCTGCGCAGGCCAGCGCAGGTAGATGGATGGCGGTGCCACGGGGGCGCCGTTGCTATGGCGAGAAAACGGCAGAGTCAGCGGGCCGGTGACAGTGATGAAGGCGAGAGCGGCAGGCTACCCCCGAACACTAACAACACAGCGAGCACAGCCAGAAGCAGACACTTGGTTACAGTGCGGTGTGTGAGATACAATACAGCCGTGTTTCCCAAAATTCTCTGCTTCTCCGAGGACCAACGAGATGCACAATAAATTAAATTCAAAACAGACAGAGTTACTGAAGTAATAATTTCCACAACAATGTGTTGTACATAATTAACTCACTGAGTTTGACAAATGGCAGTCAGTGCTGTTTGCAGTTAGGACTGTAATTAATTGTGTTTTTAGTTTTGCATATTTAAAGGGGCACTCCATCAATTTTACACATCCTCATCCTGTGAAAACAGCTGTATGTATAATAAACTGGGGTATAAAGTTATACTTGGTGGGGAGGGTCTAATGAAAAGGTGCCATTTTTGCATCTTGGGCAATTTAGGATGTTTTTGACCTTATCCCATACTTGGGAGTAAAAGTAAAGATTTTCCAGCTTCTGTTGCTTCAACATTGACATTCCTTTAACTATTAAATCCCCCCAACTTTATGTGACTGTTATACTAAATTGCTGGAGCAATTAATTCCCCTCACCCCCCTTTGAAACATCCTGATTTCACCTTCCTAACTTCCAATCCGTGATTTCAATATTGACCAAAGTAATTGTGATTAGGATTTTTTTTCCTTAATCAAGCAGCCCTACTGCTACTAATTTCCCCATGAGACTCATCTAATGACTAATCTTTTTACATCTCTTCATTTCAGTAGCGAACTTTAAAGCTTTTGGAAAATTGTGCTGAGGTTCCTCTGTGCAGCAGATATTTTGGGAACGCAGCATGCTGTAGCTGTGTGGCTGAAGTGTAGAGAGTACAGTACCAGCAGAGGCCGTCCTCCCTGCCAAAGAGCAAGTTGGACTGAGAGGCCAAGCTGTGGAGGGAGGTGAGAAAAAAGAGACAAGCAAGTTTAAAAAAAATAAAAGAAAGAAGAAAAGCTACAACAGCTGGGATACAGTGGGACGGAGGCCCTTCATGGTCAGTCCAGACATGGTTACTACAAAATAAAAGCAGCTCAGCAGCTGCTTCAGTCACACTGACATGTTGTTAGAGGCAGAGCAGAGGTAAAGCAGGAAGTGGTAAAACCTGCGCTGACACAAATTCGACAGCCTTCCACACGCAATGCATTCTTTTAGTCAGCTCAAATACAGTCATTGGCTTTTCCTAAAAGGGAAATAAGAATCCCAAGTTGCAGTCATTTAAGGAATGAACTGTAAATTCTCAAATCCTGTATTTCAGAGACACAGTTGCTCTTGTTTGACCGGTGAATTTAGGGTGAAACACTTTGCAATAATTTGTAAAATGCAGAGTTTACAATGACAGCCATTAATATAGATCCCACTTTTCCCCCCTAGTATGTCTTGTCTTTTATTTGAGAATTCGTGGTAATTGCAGTTATCATTCGTCTGTAAGAATCAATGTGTTGGGACTATCTGACGCCAGATATGGGCTTGGTACCGCCAAGCAGACATTTTTAACAGCCAGGCCTTCATAGCTTCATGCAAAGTCTGATATTAGTAGCCTGCGACCATCCTACACCGTAATGACTATACATATTATGTTTAGTGCTAAAGAAAAACTATCCTCCAGGTAGCAGGATGCCTAATGAAGCCACTGCTGGATTTTAATCTGTAGTCTGGGGAAACACTGATCCCTCTGGGGAGGTTTAACTGCACAGTCTCTAATAGCATGTGTGCATTGTGTCTTGCTGACAAACCCTGGGTCCTCTAAGCAATTTAGCAATGTGTGCACTGTCCGAAAGTGTTGATTCTTTTCTCTTAAATAACAGCTGAGAGAAGTAGGAAAGAGACGGTGTGAGAGAGAAAGACTGAAAAAGACAAAATGTGTTTTTATGGACGTAAAACAAGGACAAAGTGAGAAGACTTGGGCCACCAATGCAACATTTCATCCACTCTTTCTGCTCCATACTGATAGATTTGTAGATAACACTCACTAATGGATTAAATGGACAAAACAACAACGATGCAATAGCAGAAAACCTCTAAAGCAGGGTTCAACAATAAGGGTTAAATAACAACAACCCACTCATCGTGTTATAAATGACGTTTATGTTGTCCTGCTGCCGTCGGAGAACACGTATTGAATGACTTTTATTGAAATGAGCTAGTTGGGATTTTAAATGTTTTTTTTTAAACTTATTTTGTTTCTACAACATTTTTTTTCTTTTCGTTTAATAACATTTTTTTGCCATTTACTTTTACGCTATTGATTTTTTTTTTTTCAAAAAAACAAAAACTATTTGTATAGAGCAAGTAAAAATTGACTTCAGGCAAGCAATTTTTTTATTTCCCTTGCCCGACTGGACAAAAAAAAAAAAACTTAACGTTGAACCCCGGTCAGAAGTGTTTATTTCCTGCTGGTCCCAAATGGACGCCCTGTCTGCTGGTAACACATCGACTCAGTGAGGAAACAAAGAGAGCAATTCTACATGAACAGGCCAACAGGCTGAAAGCGAGGCGCTGCAGGGAGCTGGTTTAGGTGGCAGCCGTGACATTAACATTTAGATTGGGGAGTGAGGGGAGGGAGGGGGAGACGAAAGTCAACAGGTGTATGCCGAATTAAACCGAGTCTGACAAAAGAGTAGGAAATAAGCAGGAAGTAGTGGAAGAGGAATGATTAAAAAAGGGGCTGGGAGAGGGTAGCTTGTCAGAAATCATTTCCTTCGTTAAAGTGAGGACGACGGCGAAGGCGAGGCTCGCAGCCAAACCGTCAGTCACTGTTGGATTGGAAGAGCTTTGTTTGCTTGCTGCGAGGCCGCGCTGTGATGCAATCAAAAACAAGCCGGAGCAGTCTGGGCACCCATGCAGTCCTAGGACACCACGATCCCCCGTTAATGCCGAAAGAACAGTTTGGTGTGCTGGGAAAGCTTCCCACATTTCTGCGGAGCTCACTTGTTTTCAGTGACAGCGATTCTGTCATTCTGATCCCACACACAGCTCAGGAAAAAACCTGCCTGGTGTTGATTCTGCTGTCAAACTCAGAGCGGATCAAATTAAATCCTGCTCCTTCGGTGAAATCATCATTATTGTTCCAAGAAAGGTCTCGGCTATTTTAAAGCACACCTATATACATCTTTTGAAACTTAGAACTAGGGCTGCAACTGATTGGTTTTATCATTGATTATTTTGTGATTATGTCTTAGCTATTTTTTTTTATTCTAATACTTATAACCAGGGCTGAAACTAATCCTTGTTTATGATCATTGATTCATTTACAGATTATCGATTGTGTTTTTGGTCAATATTATGGCAAAAAGTACTGATGACAAGTTCCCAGAGCCCAACATGTGTCCTAAATGTAGACCTCATATGCATAAAAGTAAAATAAATGTGTTAAAAGTGGTTAAATAGATGTTTGCAGAACAATTTCTTACAATCTGGATGGCCATTTGTTAACATTTACAAGGTGATACGTCTATAAGTGTTGACTATATACTGCTTTTTTTCAAAAGATGCTCAACCCTCCCAGAGTAACAGCTGTTTTATACAATAACAAACAAGCCATTACCTTGTTTTCGTGGACATCCTCATCAGACAGAGAAACAAATAACAGTCTCACTGCTGACAGCTCGCATTATTCCAAGTGTCTTTTTTTGAACACATTTCTGTCATCTCTAATTTTCTCTTTTCTGATGGACAATCCCAACAGCTGTACAGTCTCTTAAATTAACTTGATGCAAAGCTACATTAATAGCTGCGATTGTTCTGGATAAAAGCATCACAGCATTGAGAGGGCTGTCAAATTTGAAACACTTATTTCACTGTGCAAAGATATCAAACATTGAATTAGAGCAGACCCAAGAGCGTTTCAGACTATTAACTGATTATCAAACTCCATTTACATTACATTTAATTTAATGTTATCTATCTTAACAACCAGCTTTGACAGCCAAGCTACATCTAAATTATTCTTTTTAGTAGTGCTGATGTAGGTTTAGAGGCCTACATGTGTCTGAGGAATTGAAGTCTTATGTCTCGCTGTCAGCTGACAGTGACAGCTAAGTGGCGGAAAAGTAAAATTTTAATGCGGTGAGCGTGTCAGTGGCGCACAGCTGTGCACTGGGCCGCTGTTTGCTTCTGAAAGCAGCGCCCAGAGACTCCTTTCATCGGCGCAGCTAGCGAGGCGCTGCTGCTGTCACACTGCGGCGTCCCCTTTTGTTCATGACACTTCCAAAGAGCTTCAGATCTAAGCTTTTAGGTGGCATGAAGACTGCACTAGTAAAGTGATAATCTGGTGCCTTGACAACAAGGAGCGATGAACAGTGATGGAAGAAGTATAGTAAACATACTAACACCACACTGTAAAAATACTCCGTTAGGAAGACAAAGTCCTGCATTGAAAAATGTTACTTAAGTAAAAGTATGAAAGCATCATCAGGAAAATGTACTTATTAAAAACTTATTAAAAGGGCCCAATGCAGAAAAACCCTCACATCTTAGAAACTGGAATGGATCCAAACAGTTTAATGGCCTAATAATAGGCCGTCATATTGTTGGCTGGTTTTCTTTATAATGAAAAAATTATATTTTATAAACTACATGTGCTTTTGTTTTGATTAGCTGTTTTTAATTCTACTTAATAATGCATATGTATTTTATGCATTGTTTTGAACAATCTACAGGCCACTTATAAGCCACTGTTTAGAGCTTATATATATATATATATATATATATATATATATATATATATATATATATATATATATATATATATATATATATATATATATATATATATATATATATATATATATATATATATATATATATATCGACCCATCAACATATAATGTGTGTGTGTGTGTGTGTGTGTGTGTGTGAGAATGCACGAAGAAGGAGATTGAGGGGCATTAGGGCTGATGGGGGCATGTACACAAGCCACAAGTACACATCTCCATCTTTTTTTTATATATATTTAATTATCTTTTGGTTTTTAAGTGTTATGCCTTCGTTGTTTCCTCAGCTAGGTTCTTTTTTCATTCATTCATTTTTGTTGATTTAGGGGTGGGTGGGTGAATGGTGCGGGGGTATTGTGTTATGCGTGTATATATGTGTGTGTGTGTGTGTGTGTATGGGGGGAATTGTATAAAGCACATTTACATGTATAAAAAGTGCTCTATGATTGATTGATTAATTGATTTTGTGTGCAAGTTGTTTGTAAAGTCCCTAAAGCTGTCAGATGAATGTAGTGGAGTAAACAGTATAATATTTCTCTCTGAAATGCAGCGGAGTAGAAGTAGTGGCACGAGGCATACAAGTAACTTCAATTTGTACTTAAGTACAGTACTTGAGTGAATGTACTTGAATGTAATTCCACCACTGGTAATGAATTACAGAGACACAGCAAAGTAACAACAAAGTATCACATTTTAACATACAAATGGAAAGAAAAGAAGCTTTGGTATCACGTGTGTCATGTAACTGCATCTATTGTGTAATTTCTTTGAGGGTTATTTAGTTATTTGGGCTCATAACTGAGCCTGCGAGCAGTCGGATA
This sequence comes from Percina caprodes, assembly GCA_013375575.1. NCBI lineage: Eukaryota > Metazoa > Chordata > Actinopteri > Perciformes > Percidae > Percina > Percina caprodes. Next base: position 25,202 of record JABXJD010000534.1, read on the forward strand.
ACTTGACACATAAAAAAAGGCATGGCAGCGCCAGATGCTATCATGACATTCACCTCAGGTTAGCAGCAAAATTGGAGATGCAGTTAACCATCTCTGCATTCTGTTTCTCTGCACCCCACATGCTGTGGAGAAAAAAAAGGGGGGGGGAAGGAAGGGAGGGAGGACAAAACAAGAGGCAGTTACAAGCTGCTCCCCCATCTACAGGTTAGCCTAGCCTAGCACAGCCAGACCGCTCACACAAAGACTCAGTGCTAATGACTGTAGTGCTACGACACACATGAGCCACACACACACACACACACACACATACACATACAGTAGGGCTCAGGCCAGGTTAACTTTGGAGACGTCAACATTTGAAAACATTTTTGATGTGAGATTTCTTTTCTTTACTAATGTGCTGACAGAGTAGACAAAATAATGTAAACACCTCATTGACAAGGACTTAATCACTGAAGGAATATTATTACAAAACCACCGATAGGACTGAGTTAGAATTATCAGAATATATCGGCTTTAAAAAAATAAAATTAAAATAAAGGCAAAATCTAGTCTACACTGCAGAAAGGTCTGTACAACATTGTTGGCGCCTTATCCTCTCCATTTTTCCCATCTCTACAAAGACTGGTCAAAAAAATGCCAAAACAAACATCACCTTATTAATGAATGATTTAAACCTATTGGTAATGTTGATAAAGAAAAATATCAAAAATGGCTTGTGATTGAACACGTTGCTGTGACCGGCACTAGAGAGACATTGTAAATAACCAGCGACATGAAGTTGTCCTGAACGCATCCTGTAAGACGGGGGTCTTCAACGTTTTTTTAGGCCAAGGGCCTCTAAGCTGAACGAGAGACCCCGGAGTAAGGATTGTATAAAATGAAGTTGCAAACTTGGGCCGGATGGATGAAAACGAATGTATATAAAACATTATATATTATTCATAAATCATGTTTTAATGTTGGAAGGAACAGTGAATATTTAAGCTGAACTGTACAGTTATCATAGTGGCTACTGCACCTATAGTAAGCTCATCTTCAATGTGCTGGTCAGGTCAATTTATCTTTACTATTAAAATGTTGAAATCCCAATAATGTATATTTTTACAGACATATTTTCATTTTTGGAAAAAATAAAAATAAATCAACTTTCAAAAAATTGTATTCTGAAAAATAACTGGGCAGCTCCTACTACGTTGAGTTTTTTCCTGCGTGTCTCTACAACGTGTTACGTTAGCCAGCCAATAAGCAACATTATCAGATCTTGGTAGAAGCATGCTGCGTGCTTACTGGCTCACCGAATCTGATGAGATTTACTCCTTAGGTATTGAATTTGGGTATTGAATGAGGAGGCATTTGTTGATACTCAATACTTTAGAGGCAATTGTGTCGGTGCCTAAGAAAGTATTGAATTTGGTACCCAGTCCCGCTGCAATCACTCCTCTGAGGACCACCGGTTGAATATCTTTGGCTGTAAGGTGTTTGTTAACTGACATCACATCCTCGCCATCATTTACTAGTTGGCCAACCAAACTTCTTCTTTTGAGGATGCGAGCCAGTCCAGCTTTTAAAATGTGTCAAATCCTGAGAGTCTGCATGTTGGATAAACGCAGCTAGCAGCCTAGCCTCGCTACCAGACCTAAAGGAGCTAAATCAGAGTGGGACTCCAGAGGGAGACAGAGCTGAGTGGGGTGGGGGGGTATCTAGGTCACCGCAAAGATGAATCAACCACAGCTGGGCTGATGCTACAGCTCTGTATGGGAGAGGTGCTTCGAGTGTTTGATGTGTTTGTGTGTCACGGCTGACTTGCAAGGCGCTGATAAAATAAAATTGTCTGACGTTTAGGCCCATAACAATTCAAAATTTTTGCTGTGCAATTATTTGTCTCAGAAATAATTGCGATTAACAATATAATTGTCTCTTTCAGTGAAATAATCCAAAAAAATCATTTATTTATTACTGTTTTTTCAAACAAATTAAGGTTTTGAATGAATTCCAGGATTTATCTTTTCATATACCACTGTCATATGACCCAGATATTGTAACAACATAGCCTATAAAGTAAATCACGCCTCATTATTATCATCATGAAATATTGTATTTTGTTCTTAGATTAACATAAAATTGACAAAAGTATACTCTCTAAGAATGAATTCTGTAAAATAACAGAAAAAGTTCTGGCACCCGGGCTTTGTACTGTAATTAAAAACTGAAATTGTGTGTGTAGCTACAGTTGAGATTCAGTTTGGCCGGTATATAACATTTTCTCAGCTGCTCAGTTAGTAAACTTCTGAAAATGTTGAAAAAAAACTTCCAAAATGCCGAAAATGCAACAAAAATGTTGTAAGGTGTCAAAAATGCCAGAAAAAGCATCAGTTTCAATAAGTAAAAAAAGAAAAAAAAGAAAAGTCATTTAAAAATATGCACAAAATGTCGAACAACAACTGAAAAAAGCGACAATGTAAACTTCTTTAATCTCCGAAGACGTCAGTGGTCGACAAAATATGTAAAAAACAAAAATACATAATGTGAATCACGTTCTACGGACAATTTCTGTTAAAAATATACATCATTTATACAACAATTAATACACAGATATTTCTTAGAGTCTACAGCTATTATAGTCATACGGACAAAAAAAAAAACAATGCAATTAGTAAAAGAAATTGCGATTAGACAATTATATAACAATTGTTACAATCCCACGGTTAAAAGAAAAAGGTGAAAGGTCAGGAAATGCATCTAATCTATGGCTGTGTCTCATGCCGCATACTTCTGTCAGTACGCTGCTAATATACACTGACCAGTTACAACCATAGTGGCCACTTTCAATGGTTAGTATTGTCCTAAGGAATACTTATGTTAAAACACTTAATGGAAATGACAAGCGGTACCCTCTCAAAATCTGATTAAAATCCATTAAACTGACCTTTGTCAATCAAAAAAACAGAATCAGCAACTGTACGGCCTGTTTCTTGCTTTAAATGTTTTCAGGAACAACTTATGGTGAACTTTGGTAAAATTTGTGATTGTATTCCGATTAGAGACAGTTAAAGAAGTGGACCAACAGATCCCGTTGTTCTGGACGGAGACCAGTGAAGGAAAATAGAAGCACTTTTCCAGTGATGGGTGAGCGTTACTGCTGGGCCAAGAGAAATCTCAAGCATTCCCAATCAGCAGAGACAGAGGGTAGGTATATGTTAGGAGATAACATAGACACAGGCTAATTACTGCTAACTAACATGCTAGTTAACGTTAGTAATTCAACCTAACAGCTGATGTAAGTCCAAACTGTCTGCGTGCTTCTCCTGATAAAACGGTGATTTGTCGACTATGCGACAGTAAGTCGCATGGTTATGACGCAATCGTTAGCCTATTTTTACAAAAAACGTCTGCTACGGAGACATAACGTGAGCTACAAGGTAATGGAGCCTTTTATACATTGGCGTGGTTCTTTAGAAATAAACAATGTACAAATTGAGTCTTGAAACGCTTCAGATGTAAAGTTATTCGCTGTCAAAGTGACGTCAAAATGAATGGCAGTCAATGGGATGCTAACTGCAGGTGATGGCTTTGTAGCATTAAAATGGCGACATGGGCGCTTCGCTTAGAAAGGCTTACCCCCTTGATTCCGAACGAGCCGCCATGATGCTCGGTTTGAAATCCGGGAGAAGCCAGACCCACGTGAAGCGTTTGTCCAATGAGCTGTCGGTTGACGTCATGATGGCGCCCGTTTAGTGCGAGTACGGTCCATCGTTCCATACTGAACTTTTTGACCGTTTTTAGGGGGTCATCCAGGTGCTTGCTGACGTTTTGTGTCATCTACACTATATACTTAAAACTAAGTGTTTGAAGTGTGCAAGTAGGCGGTTTGAGACACAGCCTGTGACTTTGTTAAATGAAGAAAAAAAAGCAGCTTACACCAAGTTACTGAGCGACGCCAGGCTCAGCTGCTGGGACTGTTGCTGCTGCTGCTGCTGCTGCTGCTGCTGTTGCTGGGAGACTGTAGGTTGCTGTTGCTGTTGCCAGGCAGCCATGTTGCCAGGCACCAGCCCCGGTGGTGTGAACGTCTGGAGCGCCGTGAGATCTGCGCTCGTCAGCTGGTACTCTGAGATAAAGGCACGGAGGGAGGAAGAAGACAGAGAAAAAGAAAGGAGGAGAGGAGGATTGTTTTTACATCATACAACTTTCTGCTGCATCAATATTAATCAGCGCTAATCCATATTAATGGAGACCTTTGAAGTGGAATCCTTCCAGAAGCTCGCACACACAATGAACAAAGTGAATATTCATAGGGGTTTGTGGCATCACATTGCGAGGTTTTCTACATGACACTCGCAGATATTAATGACATAATTCAGACTTAAATCTCATACTTGGCTTCATGTTTTATCTTTAACGTTAATTATTATTCAGTCCTGGTGGGAATCACCAGAGGCCCCACACAATATCATTGTGGTTTTAAACATATTATATGATTATACGATATTATGCAATATATCGCAATTCATTACCTTTTTTCCAACTTCCAAATCATGGCTTCCAAGTAAAACTTGGTCAAAATAGGTTTTATCTTAAAAGATGCATTGATACAAAGACTCATGAGCTGTTAGTTTGTCTCACTTCAAAAAAGCAACTTGCTTTTATTCTAGTACCAAAAAGTTAAATCCTCATGTGCAGTTTATATGTTATATATAAAACACTGATATTTGGCGTTTGTGTAGCGATACAGTATTGCCACATTAAATATCTGCTGTCTAGTGTAATGTTGCAGCGATGCTTCTGTAGCGTCTAACGGGGGTTTCGGAGCATCAGAGAGCAGCGCGGGTTAAACTGTACGGCCTGCTTTCTATCCTTAACTCAGTGTTCATTAAATGCTTCTGTGTCATTTTCATCAAGATGTCCCGAATCATCTTCACCTATGTGAAATGAGAGGTGCTGCTCCAGAGTTTTTCCTTAAAGCGTAACTTTTTAATGACCATCCAATACATTCACAAAGCTAATTAAGACCAACAGCTCCACATAACGCTCTGTATTTCTCAATATCGCTATGTTCAGAAACATAGCGATACTTTGTTACCCTAATAACCTCTTCTGAAGACCCAGCCAGGTTGTGTGTCTTAGGTTTGTCCTATTTACTGGAGCTGTAAAGAACGTCTGAGTTGCATAGGAACCATATGGGATGGGAATGACTGTTCCAGGTATTAGTCAAACCCTACCAGGTAAACGGGAGTTCTTGTTTAAAAACTTGAGATGTTAGTTGCACAACATGTAAAATATTAAAGTTTTAGTGCGTAACTGTTTGATAAACAATGAAGGTCCGTTACATTCAAGCCAGCGCTACGCAGCTCTGTCTGTATTTGTCAGTATGGCTATGTTCAGAAGATTGTGGCGTCCGGCTTTCCCGCACAGAAGCTCGAGAAAAGACAATGATCTAGTTTTTTTTTTGTTTTTTTTTTTAAAAGGTGCCCTGCCACACATATTTCATGACTTTGTGGTAATGTCTGTAGTTCTACTATGGACTCTGTAACATCTTTCGTGGAAAAAATACCTTGGTTACCTTGTTTTAAGCCATTCTAGCGTGGTATAGAAAACTGAGTTTGAGCTGTCCCCTACCAGTGTTGTAGGCCGTCTGCATGCCAGAGAAGGGCGCCAGGAGACTGGGTGTTGCCACGGAGACCACTGGCGTGGTAAGCGACTGCACCACCTGGGAGCCACCTAGCCGCTGAGCATTCTGGGAAGACAAAGAGATGGATGGAGGAAGTTGAGACACGGGACGTGGAAGAGGTGATTACTGCTGCGGTGGCCTGAGGTCCAGCTGACTTGAAGAGTAGGGCTGCATCTAACGACTGTTTTCATGGTTGATTAATCTGTTGATTATTTTTAATTTTGGTATATAAAATATCAGAAAATGGTAAAAGAAAATGTTCATCAGTGTTTCTGAAAGTCCAAGATGAAGTCCTAAAATGTCTTGTTTTGTCCACAACTCAAAGATCTTCAGTTTACTGTCACATTAAATAAGCTTCTCAAAGTGAAAATTTAGTCTTAAAAGGTGCTCTAAGCCATGTTGGGTGACGTTACTTCATGTTGAAGTTCAAAGTATATTCAAACAAAACAAGACTAGCCTGCCCCTCCCTACTCCTCATCCCGTCCCCTCCCGCACACCAACCCCCCTCGTCAACTCTTTGGTGCCGGTTATTGGCTGGAACACTGTGTGTATGCTTGGTGGTGCAGGTTGGCACAGTTTGTTTGTTGCCGTTGGTAGACCCTGGGCGGTCTACGGTGACCGCGTTTTTTTTACAGTGTGTTCTGGAGACAGGCAGCTCGTGGCTAGTGTATGTGACAACAGATGTTCTAGCCTAAAACACGCATAACATCGCGTAGAGCACCTTTAAGTGCGGAGAATTCATGAAATGTGCCCCTACTTTCAAATTAGTATACCAAGTTAAGTGGCAAGTTATCAAATTTCTTGAAGCTAAGAATCACTCTCACTCTCCCAGTTATTTAAGACAGCTCAAGAGGTCTCTCCAGTGGTTAGCAGTAGCCAGTAAGGGCTTGTGATGATAGCACTGTGGAGACAGAGATATGCGCCAAGCTTTCAGGAAAGGAAGAATGTTTTTGAAATGTTTGACGACGAGCAGTTAATCAATCATTTGGACAGAGCAGGCATAAAATATAATATAATCCAGGCTATATATAGGCAACTCAGTTTAAAATTTGTAATTGTGACCCAATGTGTACACATATATCATAAATCCTTGATTGTCAAATGTGTGTTAAGTCTAAACTCTGAGGAATTTCCCATTCAATGTAAATGTATCTGAGATTATTCTTAAAAGGTGCTCTAAGTGATGTCACATGTTTTTTAGACTACATTTTCTTTCTTTCTATCCGTGAGCTGCCTGTCCCCAGAACACACTGCGGTCTCTGTTGACAGCCCAGGGTCTACAAACGCCAGCAAAAACAAACTGGGCCTTCCAGCGAATAACCGACAGGAAGGATTTTGGGGTGGGGGTTAGTGCGGAAGCACGGAAATGAGGGGAGCTAGTCTCAAGTTTTGTTTGAAAATACTTCGAACCTCAACAAGAAGTGCTGTCACCCAACATCGCTTGGAGCACCTTTAAATAAGGAAATCTATTCAGTGATTGGTCCATGCCGTCATCATCCAAAATCCTGTTTGTGGCACAGCAAAGTGTCGTGAATCATCTGTAAGACTGACACTTAAGATATACCGTAGTCCTACACTTCACTTAAATTACAACTGAGATGCTTGATAACAAACTCTTCAGCGCAGCTTTGAGCCAAGAATTGTTTTACTCTTAAGCCAATCCTTAGCAGTTTACAGTGTAGCGGATTGATAAATACGGGCCCTGGTCTTTGTCTCCTTTTATGGGCCCAGTGCAGGAGTCCACAGCGCATGACGTCATCCATTCTCAACAGCAATGATGATAATGGTTAGCATGTGCTTTCCACTGTACAGCAGAGTGGATGCAGAGACCTTGCAATGTGACTGCGCACAATATAATTGCACTATTACTACTGAAATATGTGACTATAAACACAGCTGGTTCCACTTTTAGTTGAAATATAAAAACAGAAACATTATGCTGTGATTTAATTGAACCCTCTGCTTTACGGCGCTGAAAGTGCCGCAACTCTCATTAACTTTCAGCCCACGGTTATCCTGCCACGTTTGAAGTTTTTATTGGCAGACTTAATAACGAAAAAGATTCTAAAACTAATCCACCAGAGCAGCTGTAACTAGAGACTGACACGACGAACAGTTAGATGACGTGACGGTGCCTGTGCAGGCCAGTGGAAGATGTTTGTATGCATCGCTCCACGGTCCAAAGTGCTTCTGCTCCCTGTGAGAAAAGAATCCAAGCACCTCAGTTCTCTCCGAGGTGTTTTAACTTTTTTTTTTTTTTTTTATCTTTTCCGGTGACACTTCAGCATCTGTGTGAAAGATGAGAAGTGTCTCCCATCTCAGAGGCGGCGTTGGCACGGCAACGCTGTCGCCAGGGCCGGGCGCCTGTGTTATGTAGCGTCACGGTGAGAGGTGTTATGAGAGGCGTCGACCGTGCTGGAGAATCATGCTGACAGGATCGCATGCATCGACAAGGCTGACAGACGAGAGAAGAGTGGGGATGAGTGTGTTTGTGTGAAAAAGTGTGTGTGTGTGTGTGTGTTGATAGAGAGTTATGCAAAGAATTAATACACAATGTGAGGTGTTTGTTTTGAGGTGTGTGTGTGTGTATGTCGAGAAAAATGCATACATTGATGTCAGCATGCATGTGTGTGTGTGTGTGTGAGTGCGCGCATGTGTATGCAGAGAAATATGCATACACGGATATCAGCATGCGTGTGTGCGTGCGTGCGTGTGTGTGTGTGCATGCGAATGTGTATGCAGAGAAATATGGATACACAGATGTCAGTATTTGTGTATGTGCGTATGCAGAGGAATATGCATACACAGATGTCAGTATTTGTGTGTATGTGTGTGTGTGTGTGTGTGTCTGTGTCTGTGTGTGTGCGTATAGAGGTCAGCGTGTCGGACTCCCAACACGTCCGTCTGTGTTCCATGTTGGAGACTCTGATCTTTCTTCACTCTGATTCTCCGAGTATCGACACTCAAACATGCACATGCTGAGCAGCTTCCACACACAGCGGAGAGTCGGCTGGCTGCTCCGGTTCCTCCATCATTCCTTCTATAGTCCGCTTGTGCCGCACAAATGTCACTTTGAGATCTATTGTATCGGCACATTACAAAACACACAAGTCGTGTCGCTTTGCTTTGAAAAAATAAAGACATATCCGATATGTTTTATGTCACCAAATGCTATACGATTGCCACTAAAGCCACTCATGTCTAAAGTAAGAAAGTCAAAGTCATAGTTTTTTAGTTTGGAAACAATTAAGAGACATGTATTTGAATTGTAATGGCCGCTGAATACTTAATATTGAAATATTTTACTTTGAAAACTATGTGTCTGAATGTATCCGCTTCGAATTCACATCTTCAAAATTGAAATTAGAGATGTCTTGATTCATTTCAATTTAAAAATGTGAATATTTGAATATTTCTCTCTCATTGGTCCCAAACTATGATCCAAAAATTCACATTTCAGAGTTTGGGAAAAAAATAGATTCAGGTTGGAAAAAATCCAATAAAACACATTCAATATTACAACATTAATTACTCAGTGGCTGTTAAAATTCAAATACGTTTGTCTCTTATTTGTTTCCATACAAGAGTTAGATCATCACTCACGTGTCTTTACACTAATTATGAAACTAGTCGCAGCTAAGAAATCCTTAGGCACAGAGCTGTTTTTTACACTTTGGTTCTTGTGCAGATTAAACTACCGAGACACAATGTGTTAATGAGGGAGCTGTAGAGGTGTTTTTAAGCGGATTCTGTTTCCTTCAGACAGAGCCCGGCTAGCCGTTCAACCTCGCTTCCAGTCTTGCTGGATGCTGAGCTGATGGTAGCTTCATAGTGAACCTACAGACATGAGCGTGGAATCAATCTGCTCTGTAAGAATGCAAGTATGTGTACTTCCCAAAATGATTCCTTAATTATTCCATCAAGTCTTCAAAAGAAAATTGTGAGTCAAGCTACAGTGCATCTGGTCGGAGTGATGCTTTAACCCTTGTATTGTCTTCCCTTCCGGGACCTTCTCGTGTCCCTCGGGTCAAACTGACTTATTTGGGGTTTTAAAAACGATTCTGAAATAAAATTTTACTTCATAATCTATTACCAAATGTTGTCTTTATCTCAATTTCAAACAAATGAGATAACAAATATGTTTAGGGAATGCAATCAGTCTACTAGAACACAATTAAACATGGGTTATAATTCATGTTAAAAATCCACTATGGAAGAAACATGAGTGGTCATATCCAGAATAATTCTCTGAATTGAATCAGGAATACATGTTTAACACAGAAAATAAGGTAAGGCCGTTGATTTTCAGGTAGAAAAAATGTACTTGTGCCATTTTTCTTCTTGTAAAAATTTGAAATGGGTCAATTTGACCCGAAGATCGTACAAGGGTTAAAATCTGCAACAATTTCTGCATAATTGAGACCAAGTCCTTTCAAAGATGAACAAATCAATATGCAACGCCTGCCTGTCTTGTTATTCTGTCCTGGAACTTTGCAAGGACGTCACTTGAAACTGCTTTAAAGTTCCAGTCGAGTGGTTTGGGAGTCAAGTGTCGAAGAAGTCAAATCTCACAGCAGTTTACTCCGAGTCAAGTCTCAAGTCCTCGTGGGCTACATCTGCGATCGGACTCGGCCTGTAGTGAACCCTGAACGCTACAGTCCTAATCCCCCAGGAACCGGTGCAGCCAGCTGATTGGGCCACCGTATGTACTGTTGCGCCGAGTTCACCGGGTGCTCTGGCGCTCTAAGTGCTCTTCTTCTTCTACTACTCTCGCCATGGCAGCGGTGTCTATGAGTCAACTGTGATGGGATGCTGGCGGTGTCACGCTCATGCTTGGTGAGATCACACAGAGTTCCACAGCACATCCACCAGGCTAAAAGTCTACGAGTCTATTCACCTCACTCACCAACTCCAGCTCTTCCTCTGTCTGCACGGCGGGGAGGGTGGATTGAGGAGGGGGGAGGGTAAAAAACAGAGGACGGTTACGGTTCTGCAACAACTAACTGCAGTGAAATATGAGCACACATCAAAAGGAACTTAATCTAAGGCTAAGTTAAGAAGCATTTTGTTTAACCCTTGTGTTGCCTTTCTCTCAAAATTGAAAAACAACACTTTTATTGACGCTTTTTAACCTTCCTGTTGTTTGACCCCTTTAACAATATCTATATCTGAAATATGGGTTTCTTTTTAACCAAATTACCACAAAAAAAGGATGGATTCCATGTAACGCTCTTTGCAAATATAATCACTTTCATTGGATTTTGGGTGTAAATTGAAATAGTTTCAAATCAGCATCCTGACCAAACTCATCCACTCAACATACGTTCCTCTGATCTCAACTATTAGTCAAAATAATTCATAATTTCTGTTTTATTAGCTCAAATATTAAGTATAATTCTATATAAATGAGGGTTATTGACCATGGATTCCAAAAAGTAGTGGAAAACTAGTGGTAGTAAGGTGGTGTTAGTGAAATAAATAAAAAATAATGTGTTGAAAATGTCAAATGTCTAAAAAAGGTTAAAAAATTTTTTTTTTTTAATCTTTTAGACCAGGGAGGACAACACAAGGGTTCATTATTGTTAAACTTTTGTTTACGTACTGGCTCTTTTTTTCCAATGTTTGTCACTTTTGATAGTTAGTGCAACACTAACTTATTAACTTTAGTTATTTTTAGAATTTATGGTCGATAAACCTCATTTATAGGAAATTATACCTAATGTTTGAGTTAGAAAAGCAGAAATTAGGAATTATTTGGATTAAAATTAAAGGAATGGATGTTGATGGATAATCACAGACTGGAATATGTCAACTTTTACTCAATAATATTTCAAAAACACTTGTTTTCAAATGCTATAAAATTTAATAAGACGCCCCAAAATTAATGAAAGTAGAGATTTGTACTTGGCAAAGAGCGTTGTGTGGAATCAATCATGTTATTTTGGGGAATTAAAAGAACACTGATATAGGAAAATGGGTCAATTTGACCCGAGGACAACATGAGGGATATAGGATATATTGTTTATAGTATATAGGTACATTCACATTTACAGGGATTTGAATTTTCAAGCTGCGTTGCACACTCGACTTTAAAAGTTTAATTCACGTACTAAAAAGTCAAAATGCAGCCGAACCGATCGATGGCTGAGTGACAGAGAAAGATTGGATCCAGATGTTGTATGGGATATTCACATTTCTGCGACATAGAAATAACACATGAAATGTTTCTCAAACCTCCCCAAGAAGTCCGGTCGGATTTGTCTGACGGACTTCTTAGCGCAGTTAACCTTGCTGTACGCTCCATTTAGACCGATACAAACGCTGTAGAAGTCGAAATGAACTGACGTTTGCTGATAGGAAGCGGTTTACATCTGGAGATAAGATTGAGATCTTAGCGCTACTTTAGAGTCCGATGTAACAGACTGATCTCATGAAATGGATGACTCGCCAATTCATATGCCATTATTGCTGTGTTATCGAGACGCATACTGGCCTCCATTGACTTACAGTACCTTGCCATTGCGTGTGAATTTACGCCGTAGCGAGTAGTATGAGTTGGTCTGGGTGGTGGATGGGTAAAACACAGGACTTTCACCCAGGAGACCGGGGATCACAAGAGTTGACGGAAAGAAGTATTCTTTGTTCATCAGTGATCTATTATAGCTAAAAAACTAAAAAGCTTTTGAAGCTGGTGTTATAGTGTCAGTTTAGTGAGGTTGTGGTATTTACTTCATTTCAATTTACTAAGAATACTTTTCATTGCTTATTTTTGGTTTTAGTTTCCTATAATAACCCTGCTTCGCTGTGGGTTTAGGACCAATCATGGCGGCCGTAGTTGTGTTCTCCACTCACCAGCTGCATGAGGCTCTTGCCGCTCTGCGATGTGATGACCCTCAGGTCTGGCTTGCGGCTGTTGACCATCTGAGGGTTGTGCGGAGGCGGAGACTTAGCCGGGACTACTTTCCCCAGGCTGTTGCCGTTGGAGACGGAGAGCAGGCCCGGGGAGGCCCTGGCACTGATGTAGCCATTAGCTGGAGAGACACAGAAAGAATGAAAGAAAAAAAGAGAGACAGACAGACAGACAGACAGACAGACAGACAGACAGACAGACAGACAGACAGACAGAGAGAGGGGGAGAGAGACAAAAAGAGATTACGTGAAGATGGAGGAGGTTGTGTGGTTGTCTGTATTGATGTTTTTAGTATCTGTGTCTACCTGCAAACTCTGTACTTATTTGCCTCGGTGTGTGTGTGTGTGTGTGTGTGTGTGCGCGCCTGTGTGTGTGTGTTTTATGACGCCTGCCTGTGTGTTCTCATTAGCAAGTTGGATCGCTCGTGTCGCACCACATGCTCCTCATCATTTCTGCAGCTCACACTGTTTTTTTGGGCGGCGCTCGGATTTTTCTGCAGCTCTTCGACATCAATACCGCATCACGCTATCACCAGAGCTATTTCATTCCCACTCTCTCCCTCTCTCCCTCTAAATTACGTCTTTCCCCCGCTTGTTTCAGTTGTCTCGGCGCTTGCTGAAGAACACGCAAATGTCCCTGAACTCTTTCCATCTTACACTGCAAAAAATGTCCCCGAAATCAAGTCAGTTTTGACGATTATTGAGCACTCAAAGTCTTGTTTTCTCAAAGCAAGTCATATTATTTCAACAATCACCCCATATATCACATATATCATTGGAGCTTTACATGAAGTGCATTTCCCATCTGTGCCTGCATGATTGCATGTTAATATAAGCTCTGAAGATTTGCCTTAGATACCTTTAAACTTATTTATTTTGGAGGATTTGGGAAAAAAAAGGCTTTTGTTGGTGATATACTGGCAAAAATAACTTCATATAAAAAAAAAAGAAAAGAAAGTATCTTCCGAAAACATCTGGTCACAGGAGGGATAGGTGAATTCTAGGGGGACTACTTTCAGCGGTGGATTATTCCACATTTGGTGCTCCAGTGAGTTTTTGTGGCAGCATGAAGGTGTGTGCGGGACTGGGTCAAAATAAACTGTGTGTGTTCATGGTAATGAAAGAAATATGTCGCCCAGTGCAACATATATCTTTTGAATAAACTGAACTAAAAAAATATGTGGCTCATTGGTGATTTTATTAACAATGGATCTGTACGGCACAGAGAAGGAAGATGTTTGAACACTTATTTATAGAATATCACCAGATGTAATAATACCATGACTTTTTTTTTTAGAGTATACAGTACTTTTGCTTTCTGTTTTTATTCTCTTTTCTTTCTCCTGGGTGCATTCCAGCAACATGACAGGCAACTTTACAGTACGTCTGTACGCGCCCTCCTACACTGCAACAATTATTACTCTGAGTAACAACAATACCTGAAACATGTCATACCGCAGTTTCAGAGCATCACCTGTGTGTGTGTGTGTGTGTGTGTGTATACTTTGGTGTCAACCCTGCTTTCCAGGATTATTACCCAATATCTACCTTTTCTGAATTGCTTAAAGGAAGGGGTGGTTTGGATCCTTAAAAGTGTGGTTGAGGGAGCTACTTCTCCTGATAGACGGTGCTTGTTTAGCTTGCTAGCGTACACTTAAACTAATATTTTTCAGTTCAGCTCTAAGGGGTTGGATCAGGGTTCTGGGTGTCATGACAACATGACTCCAGCAGACAGCAGCCTGTTCGCGCCGTTGAGGTCAAAAAGAGGAGCTTGGCTCACAGTCGAAGTGTGTATAGGAGTGGGACAGAAGGGCCTTTCCCAGCCCTGACACACACACACACACACACACACACACACACACAAGATAGCAGTTCTCCATGACGCCACGTCCAGACAACAGTGGCATGTGACTCTGCTTCATCTCAGTAACACACACTCCAGGGACACGTACATACACAAACACACGCACACACAAACACACACACACGATAACTATACCTAACAACAACAACCACACAACAGAGTAAAAAAGGGAGTAGACTCTGGCAGCAGGCAAAGAAGGGAAGAGGTGAGAGACGGTGCTGAAAAAAGTTAAAGCCTTGCAAAACGGATGGAGAAGGGAGAAGGGAAGAGGGCAATAAATGAGGCAGAGAGCAAGGAGAAATGAAAGAATTCATTTCCTAGCAGCGTCCGACCAATAAGATCACCTGTGTCGTATTGAGTCACAGGACCTTCCCTACATCATCAGGTGTTTCTGGTAAATCCTGTGCCCATTAGTGTGTGTGTGTGTGTGTGTGTGTGTGTGTGTGTGTGTGTGTGTGTGTGTGTGTGTGTGTGTGTGTGTGTGTGTGTGTTGCATAACATGCACATGTGTAAGTCAATGTGTGATGGGAATCTGTTGCTGGTTGCGTTGTGTTCATGTTTGTGGATAAAGGACGGGGTTGGCAGCTTTGTAGTGACCCCGAGTTATGACACACACACACACACACACACACAAGCATGGTGTACTGTCATCTTTTTTAATGTATATATCATACAGACGCCAATTTCTTGTGCATTTTCGTCTCTAATCTTCAGTATAAAGTAATTTTTATTAGACCCGTGACGTGTTCTTGTTTGAAAGTTTAGGGGTGCAACGATAATTTGTGGAAAAATATGTTGTGACACAAAAATGTGACAATATGCGGCAATATACGTCATTGAAAGCAATATTGTTGCCTGACAATGCTGAGGGGACCTTTATGGTTGCCAACATGGACGTTGTAGAGCGCCCTCTGGGGGACAAACTATGCAACACTCATAACATGGTTGAAGGGTGTTTCATCCGTTTTTATTTTATTAATATTCATTTCATCTGCCATTAAAAATGCTGATACCTAGAGTTTGGAAAATGCCTAATATCGGCCTGCGGATATATCGGTCTTGCTCTATCCTGTATCTTGTCAAACCGTGAGATGGCTGTATCCTAACAGTTTGTGCTGTCTGGTGAAGCTTGCATGAATACGCTCCAATCTGAGAGTGAGTCACAGAGGCATGTTGATGTATATGTGGTGTCTGTTTTTATGTACTTTTTCAGTGCTCTTTACATGTGCTCTTCTCTGTGTATGAGTGGAAAAGTGCAAGTGGCTACAGTGTGTGTGTGTGTGTGTGTGTGTGTGTGTGTGTGTGTGTGTGTGTGTGTGTGTGTGTGTGTGTGTGTGTGTGTGTGTCTCCAATTACGTGAGGCCGGGCATGGGAATGTGTGGAATGCTGGGTGACGTCAATGGTGACATTCCCAGAGCCCCGAGTCCCCGGACAACAGCTGAGAACGACAGACCCAGGAGAGGAGGAAGGAGGGGGACGGAGAGAAAAGAGAGGGGAAGAAAGGGGAGGAAAGGGTAGAGGAGCTGAGGGCAGAAGAAAAAAATGTCCCAAAGATAGGAGACAAAGGTTGAGAAAGAAAAGGTAAGTGACAGAGATGAAGGACAGAGGAGAGGAAGAAGTGGGAAGGAGATGAAGAAGACAGTACAGACAGAGGGAAGAGTGGGAAGGATGAAAGGAGAGGGGAAGAAGTGAGGAGAGGGATGAAGAGGTGAGGGCGGGGCAGCAGAGAAAAGAAGAAGATAAGTTGAGAAAGAAATGGAAGAGATACAGGACAGAGAGGAGGAAGAAGTAGAGAGGAGAAGGAGAAATCGGTAAAGATGGAGGGAAGAGAAGGACGGATCAAAGGAGACAGCAAGAGAAGACGATAAAATATTGACAGAAAATGGCGCAGAAACCAAGGATTTAGGATGAGAGCAGAAATAAAGTGAAAGAGAGTAAAAAAGAATGCAAAGAAAGAAGAGAGAGAAGACAGATGCAAGAGATGAAATACAGAGGAAAGGAATAAGTGTGGGTGGGGTGGAGAAGATGGAAGGAAGGATGAAAGGAGACAGCAAGAGGAGTGGATGAAATACTGAGAGAGGACGGTGGACGTAGGATGAGAGCAGAAATAAGGAAGGGATAAAGAGAGAAAGAGGCCAGACATTGGTAGAGTGGAAAAAAGCAGAATGGATAAAATGAGGAAGGGAAGGGGAAAAGGACAAGGGGAAAGGAGGAGGAAATAGAGAATGCAAAGAAAGAAGACAAAGATTGAGAAAGAAAGACAAGAGGAAGAGATAAAAGACAGAGGAAAGGAAGAAGTGGGGGCGGGGGAGATGGAGAAGACAGTAAAGATGGAGGGAAGAGAGGGAAGGATGAAAGGAAACAGCAAGAGGAGAGGATGAAATATTGATAAGAAACAGGGTAGAAGAAGGGGACAGAGGAATAAGGATGGGAGCAATAGAAAAATAAGGGAAAAGAGAATAAAGGGAGAAAGAGAATGAGGTGAGACATTGGTAGAGTGGAAGACAAAGAACAATGGATAGAGTGTGGAAGGTACGGGGAAGAAGGAGAAAGGAGGAGGCAGGGAGAGATAAGTGACAGAGGGAGGAGGAAGCAGCTGGCTGGATCAGGTCACCCTGAGCGGCGCTTTGGGATGAAAAGGTTTCATGTTTCGACACACGAAGGAGTCGGGACTTTGTTTACAGCGAGCTGCCTGGGATCCTGAACGCAACATTCAATTCTATTCAATTTATAGTGACAAGTCATAACAGGAGTTAATGCAGGACACTTTCCAGATAAGAGTAGGTCGAGAACATGCTCTGCAATGTACAAACACCCAACAACTCCTTCCGAGAGCAAGTATTTGGTGCAACAGCTGCAAGGACAAACTTCTTTTCAACAGGCAGAAACCTCCGACAGACCCTAGCTGTGTTCAAAACCCTAATTTCCTCACTCGCTTTTCCCTGTATAGTGTTTATTAAAGTGCTCATATTATGCTCATTTTCAGTTTCATAATTGTAGTTTGCGGTTGTACCAGAATAGGTTTACATGGTTTAATTTTCAAAAAACACCATATTTTTGTTGAACTGCACATTGCTGCAGATCCTGTCTTCACCCTGTGTGTTTATGTCTTTGTTTTAGCTACAGAGTGAGGCATCTCACTTGTTTTAGCTACAGAGTGGGACAGCCCACTTGTTTTAGCTACAGAGTGGGACAGCCCACTTGTTTTAGCTACAGAGTGAGACGTCTCACTTGTTTTAGCTACAGAGTGAGACGTCTCACTTGTTTTAGCTACAGAGTGAGACGTCTCACTTGTTTTAGCTACAGAGTGAGACGTCTCACTTGTTTTAGCTACAGAGTGAGACGTCTCACTTGTTTTAGCTACAGAGTGAGACATCTCACTTGTTTTAGCTACAGAGGGAGGCATCTCAGTTCTGTACCATCTTTGTTGGAGTCTCACATGCGCAGTAGCTAGGTAAGATCACATCAGCTAGCTAGCAGTTTCTCTAACTGTGGTCTGTACAAGGCAGGATTAGCTGGGAGACTTCTTCCAAACGAGGGCACTTCCAACTCTGAGTGGAATACCTGCAGAACAGGGACGGATCAGGAACAGGTATGTAAGTAGGTCTTTTAGTAGATTATGGTGAACTTGTGTGTGTTGTGGCAGTGTTTTGCCATTGAGAACGAGGGGGCTAACCGCTAGCATGCAGCCCCCTCGTTTCGGCAAATGACGTAGAAAGCCGTGCAGATTTTGAACAGCTCACACAGAAACTGCAGTCAGGATACATTCAGAAACCTGTGCATCACTTAAAACAAGTGTTTATGCGTGTGAAAGCACCAGAGACACAACATAATTCCCATAATATGGGCACTTTAAATAGAGAACTATATAGTTCAGGACCGAACGAGATTTCAGACACTCACTGAAACTATTCCTTGTGTCAGTAGATGCGTGCACGCCCAGCATCACATAGACAAAACAAAATTACTTTTAATACATCCCGAAAAAAAAACAAGCACTCGGGAGGATAGTAAAAGGTTGTATGATTGTTGCATGTTACATTTCAACTGTTCAGCCCGCTCCATTTGCCTTTCCCCAAAGGAAGCAGCTACTGCATGTTACTACTTTGTCCAAAAAAAAGCAAATTCCCATTTAAAATGAATCTTATATTGCAAAGTTACAAAACATCCCAATGCAATACAATGTCTCCAAACAATATGAATTATTAGTTCGGTAGGACTGATGTGTGGTATTGGCAAGTTTACGAGCATCTGCTGAAAGCCAACCTTTCAAAAATGAAACCTGAGGGGATTATTTGGAGTGAAAAACAATCATAATAGTACTTTTTTGGGGAATGTGTACATGTGTTGGGACTCCAAGCTATTTATTTATTTATTTATTTATTTATTAACGATATATGTCATGGCATATATTGTTTCCTGGTCATTCAGAAAATAAATTGTCTTTATGAAATAACCACATGGGAAAGCCTACTTTTATATACTCCTGTGTGATTGAAAAACGTAATAAAATTAAATATTTAATTTATATAATATTTTTAAGAAGTTTAGTGCAAAATGAACATACAGTGCCAGGATGAGAACGTATTTTAGACATTCATTTACTATTTCATTCATATATTACGCTGCTTTGTGAACCCAAGACTTTTGTAAACTTATTTAACGCACCAAAACAATTGAATGTAGTTATGTTTTTACAAGAGATTTAAGAAATATTTCCGCTTTAGGGCCAAATTATGTCTTTACACGTTGCATTGGAACAATTCCAAGCAACACTAAACAGAAAGCTGAGTATGTTCTGAACAGATGGGGATCAGGATGTATGCAAAACAGAATTCAAGAAGATATCTTAAAATTCCCTTAGAGGAAAATTCAGCCTTGGTGCAGAATTACAGCCACTAGAGCCAGTCCCACAATGAGCTTTCCTTAGTATGTGTCATTTCTGAGTCTGTAGCTTTTGAGGGGGGGGGCTGGGGGTGTGGCCTTGACCAACTGCCAATTTGCTCGCTTGAAAGCCATGATGTCTCTCTTTCATGGGTGGGCCAAATTCTCTGGGCGGACAAGGCAGAGAAAGGGGAGGCAACCTTTCCCCTTATGACATCATAAGGAGCAAGATTCCAGATCGGCCCATCTGAGCTTTCATTTTCTCAAAGGCAGAGCAGGATACCCAGGGCTCGGTTTACACATATCACCATTTCTAGACACTGGGGGGCCATAGGCAGGCTGGGGGACTCATATTAATGTTAAAAAACTTTGTAAAGTGAAATTTTTATGCAATGGGACTTTTAAAGGACTTTTGATTCCAACAGTTTCAGCCACAGAATATAAGATGTGGGGCATTTTTCCAAGACAGTAAAACTACCAGGGAAATAAAATGGCTTTATACACTTATGTTTCTTTAGAAAAAAATAAATACTTCATACTGTGATTGGAATATTGTGTTCCAAAGGTAGTGATTTGATGTTGAATATTACAATGCACTTCCACTCTTTAAAATTACCACCTGAAAATCATCTCTTACTAACTCTCGTGCATTGATCAGATGCCAACTTTTAAGAGCCCAGTTTTGAGAGAACGCATTTCATTAATAGCCTTGAAACTTTTAATACCAATATTGAGACTTGGCTTAGGCGTATTGCACTGATACAGTGCAGGGAAGTTAATATAAATGTATTGATTTCTCTTGGCCAACCTTACCCTGAGACAATACGTTTATCAAGTGAATATAGAAAAAATAAAAAAATAAAAAAACTTCCTCCTTCCCACCATATATATTACAACAGGCTGGCTGGCGGTATCTGTCCGGGCTAATGGGATTTAAGGGGAGAGCTCTGGCCAGTGTCAAAGTCACCTCTGAGGAGAGTCCTGTGCCAAGAGCAGGGACAGTTGGCCGGGTGGGGGGGGGGGGCTGGGCTAGATTATTCCAGAGAGAAGACGAGGGGGAACAGCTGAGAGAGACAGGATGAGAGGGGGAGGGAGGAGTAGTGGGTGAAGACGGGAAAGAGTTAAGCTGAGGAGCTGTCAGGATCCAAGGGTTTCTGTCATTTCGAATCGTCGTTACCGGGGCTGCAGAGTATATCGTTTTCATATCCGCTTTCAAACATCAACGGGCGCAAAGAACAACACGCAAAATGCAGAGACATGTCGCAAAAGACACTCAGATTTATCAGTAGAAAACAGCACTTTAAGATATATCTGTCACTTTCTTTTAGTGTCTTTTATATTCAATTCAATGTTCAATTTAAGAAGGAATGACTGCCTTTCATTTGTCTTAAATTCAACCAGAAACTTGTTGTATTTTAGCAGAATACTGAAAGCAGCAGACATGCAAAACGTTATTACTATATCCAACAATGTTATCGCATATTTCCTTCATCTGTGCGTTACATCCTTCCAGGAAAACGTAATATTTGACTCTTGGCATCATTTTAAACCAGCTGGTTTCAAGTTGGAGATGGGACAGACTGGTAAAGGTTTTGCCTGGTTCCAGACGTTTGAATCACCACCCCGTCTGCATTTGTTCCAATGATTCAAATTACGTCTGTTGTTGTGCTCACTGACGGCTGTTTCCCCGTTGGATAGACAATTGGTCAATCACAGCTTTGTAGGCAAGATTAAGAATGGGGGAGGGGGAGGGGGGACGTCATGCTCACACACACACATAGCTGTCTACGTCCATTAGAAATGGCCACAAAGATGGACGCAGCTGAAAACACATCTCTCCCTTATTTCTCATCACAAAACAACTCTCAAAAGGTAACGCATTTCTTTAACCTTTGTGAAAAAACGTTAAAGGCCCTGAATACTTCTATTCTCTGAATAAACTGTGTGAAAAACAAGTAGAAATTCTTTCTTTCATTCTTTCTGCCGCCACATTTTTCTCCAATCAGTTTTCTTTTTCTTAAGGAACGGTACGATAACAAAAATGTCCAGTTGCACTTTCCTTGAAGGTATCTATATAAGAGTGACATGACACGGTCATAAACAAGTCACAAACGTTTATGACATAACGCTTCTTTTAGTAAATGTCATTTGTTTTGTCATGACAAGTTATGGTTAGGGTTCATGTGACATGACTGTGTCATGTCACTCTTATGTAGATACCGTCAAGCAAAGCATAGAAAAGTAGGAGTCCCGATAAAGATTCGTCCACAGTGAGGTCCGCAAACACTAGTTCCTGCAAAGACCGGTCGCTTCAAGTCTTCAAAGAAATACTGCACCCCCCTATATCAAATGTTGCCTTGAATCTTTGAAGCCTTTCAGGGCTCAACGCTAACTTTATAAAGTGGTTGCCAGGGTAGCAACCAGGCAACAGCTTTTAATTGCCAAAATTGACAATACGGTTGCCATGTTTTAAACTGCCTATATTTGGAGCAAATCATTTCTTACTATACCACACATTTTAATAATGAAACAATGAGAGAATGACGTGCAATCTAATTTCCCATTCCTCTCCAATAGGGGAGCAACGGATCTCAAAACTCACGGATCGGATCAATTATCAGATCAGCACAAAAAAATTAATGAATTTAAATGGTTATTCAAAATATAATAACAATAACTTTTAACACCTGTGCCATATAAAGATTTTTACATGCACCCAATATTAGAAAATGGTTGCACGATATTAGGAAAATATCTAATTGCAATTATTTTCACTGATATTGCGATATGATTCACGATATTGGAGGGAATGATCATTTTCAATGAAAAAAATAAAAATAATATATATATAATATGTTTTCTGTAGTCTGTGGGATGCGATTTGTAGGCGGGGATGTCTCTCCAGCATTTTACTTTATTTTACAATGGTTTGACACATATTTTGCATTTAACAATTATTGCACCCCTGTGAGATTTGGATATTGTACTAATTCACATTTTGATTTCGATAAAATTGCGATTGATTGTTCAGGTGGTTGCCAAAGGGGGCAACCAGAGGCCACGAAACGGTTGCCAATTGACTCAATCTGGTTGCCAAGGGAGACCCGTGCAACTATTACTGTCGACTCGAGCCCTGCTACTTTTGCATGCCTCCAAGGTGAAAAGATAATCCCGCACAGGTGCGCTAGACGTCTGAGCAGGAGAGGGTTTATGCTACAACAACTACATTTTCTTCAAGAATTCAAGGCAACACTTGAAAATAATTGCTATACAAATGATCATTTTGGGGGTGGAGATTTCCTTTTAAAAGACATTTGTCAACACATGAAACCGATACTGCCTGCATGGCTGCATACCAATATGAGTAAGTGGGGAAATGTGTTTTAGTGACCTTTTAATGTTTACACAAGCGGAAGGTGGCGAGGAAAATACAATTCCAACTGGCAAACTAATTTGTCTGTATTATTGATCTACAACAACATTGTGGAATTAATTTGTTTAGCAGTCATGTGGGAGTCATGTTCACATTTGAGAGTAAAGTCAAGTGAAATTAAACTCAAGCAAGTGTTAAACCGGTGACCGTAACAAAGTGTTGAGCTCACTTTCAGATTTTTTGGACCAGCTGGCAGACAGCAGACCACCTCAGTAATATTATCACATTTTTAAAATATTCCACTTAATTCTGAGTCTCATTTTGAAAACAGCAACAACACAAACCAGCTGGGGAGCATTAAAAGAGGTTCTCTGTGTTCTGTTTCAGATCCTCTTTTCAAACTCTCTCCTCCCGTTTCTCTGTCACAACCTGAAACTCGTTCCGTTCTTTGGACTGTTTACAAGCAGCACGCACTGTGACCCTCAGCTGTCGCCAGTTAACAGGTGTTGTCGTGCTTGTGTTGGAGTCGGTGTGCGAGTTGCCACACAGAAAACGTTCTGCGTCGCTCTGTCTGCGAGCCAGATTCAAGTCAAACAATTTCCCTTTTAGAAAGTCCAGCTAAAATACAGACATCAGAATGAGGGCATAGTGGGTGACATACTGTGTGTGTGTGTGTGTGTGTATTTATTGCGATAATGATATTACTTGCGATAAATAAACAATTATTAAAGTGTACTCAGTCCTGCTATCTTGTGTGTGTGTGTGTGTGTGTGTGTGTGTGTGTTTGTATCAGTACTCTCAATTGTTCTTAAAGGGTAACTTCAGGGTTTTTTCAACTTTGAACCTATTTTCCTATGTTTTTGTGTCTAAGTGACTAATGGGAACAACAATCTTTGACATTGGTCAAGATTTGAAGCAAGGCCAGTTTATAGGGCAATTGTCCAGCTTGTATTTACCGTCACAAAAATGCTCGTTTTTGCCACTGAAAGGCTCAGATAGTTATTTTTACGGTGCCTGACATTATGGAAAGGATCCCTACAGAGATAGACCTTTCTGTTAAAGAGTACGATCCATATTTTTTTTTTTTAAACATAAAAACATCCGTGAAATTGCGTTCACTAAACCCACCAGACTCCTTGTAATTAAACAGTAATTTTAGCATCGTAAAATTCACTTCATTCAAAGTTGACAGAAACAAAATTAAACTATAAAAAGCAGATTTTGGTCATCTTTAGCGTCTAGTTTGTGGAAATATGCTGACTCCATACTTGCTAAAAGTCTTGCTTTTTTAAATAGAGTTTGGTGAGTTTAGCGCACATTGCCCCATTGGGTTACATTGCAGCCCAGTTTGCCGCTGCTGGTCAGTGTTCTCAGTTAATACTGGACAAATTTCAAAGACTATTGTTCCCATCTTACACAAAAACATAGGGAAACAGGGTCCAGGTTGACAAAAAACAAAACAAAGTTACTCTTAAAAACATAGAGGAAGAACAAAACAAAAGACTACTTACGGACTGGACTCGGGCACGCTCCGTTTGAGTTCCCCATGTCTCCTAACAGAGCTCCTATAACAGAACACATCACGGCCATCAAACATAACTCCATTTAGTTCTATTTTATTTAATATCAAACAATGAATCTGAACAACTCTAATCTAAAAATTCTGCATATCCCATTTTGAAATACATCATTAAATCAAGTATGTCATTAAAAAGGTGCTTCTGCTATCCACAATCACTTTAGCCTGTGAAGAAGCATAAGTAGTATCAATTCTATTACCAGATAATTTCTAAGTGGCCGTTATCAATGGTACCTATGGCATATTTGGAGAGGGAAAAAAAAAAATCATCGCAAAAAGATTGTTGAAAATGCATGAGCTTTATTGGCAGTAATATTACACAGAACTGCCAATCAATCAATTAACTGGGTGACGCTCTGAGGTCCGGCCCATTTTTTCCCCCAATCTTTGGTTTGTCTGCTTTCCTTGTGTAATAACGCTTGTATAACCTCAACCCTGCTATGCACGATCAAGTTGTGGACGTCTTTTTTTTCCCCCCAGGAAAACCTGTGCAGAAATGAAACCTTACAGAAATGTTTTGAAATTGCACAGGAAACAATCGTGTTTACGACTTTGGGGTTTTCAAAAAACTGGTCTTCCAAGTCTTGGAAATTAGCGGAATCCAAATGAAACACTGTATTTAACAAATACACAAGCATTTGTCTCCGAACAGACACTGCAGTTCCAGGCTGGATTTCAAAGCTTCTGGAGGGTCTATGTTCGCATGGAAGAACTCTCTTGAAAGGCCCAGATTTTAGCTATCATGCTAAACGATTAGAAAGTCGCTAGCTTGAAGCGATGCAGAGATATCCAACATTACCTAACTTGATTTATAGCTTCCTAATTATGGATTGGTTGTACAAAGACACTCAACACTCAAGAGCATTTCAATCGAATGGTTGAAAACAATTGGTTGAGGGGAAAACAAAACATCTGCACGTTACCTTTAAATAGCCTAATTAACAAAATCATCCATAGGGCACTTGTGTTACAGCACACTAGTTTGCCAGACCATCCGCACACAGCCGAGAGGAGGAGGGTCTGGCTAGTTCACAAAGCATTCAGGGAGGGGGAAAAAGTGCTCTGGTTAATTAGTATTTCTTTAAACCAATCCCAATTATCATGGGTGGCGCTAAGCTACGCACGAAGCCGCTGTAAAATAGTGGAGCAAGAGAAAACTCAGATTGGGCAGATAGTGGTGGTGATGGTGCAGTGAATTTGACACATGCCTTTGGTGTGGGAGATCTGGGTTCAATTCCCATTGTGATTCATCAACCAATGTGTCCCTGAGCCAGACACTTAGTTGCTCAAAAGGCGTGTGGCCTCTGACGAATATAGCAATTGCAAGTCTTTGGATAAAAGCATCAGCTAAGTGAATGCAATGTAACTGTAATTTAGTCTAGCTAGCTGTCTGGATTCACCCTGCAGAGATCTGAGGAGCAGTTAACCATAGTCCTCAGAAATCCACCAGAGTTTAGAAAGGCAAAACAAAGAAAGCGGAAGGAAACGGACACCGGCAAAAAAAGACATGCAGGGATGCAGGGCAGGATTTCCTGTGGCACCGGAGCAACCCCAGAAGTAGAACGTTGAGGATATAGACTAAGAGTACACTGACGTTCTTCAAAGCTGCACTAATCTTTTTTTATATAACAATGTCAAATAACAGTGAAAGGGGTCGGATGCAGTGAAATACCCACAGAACATTTTAACATCTTACATTTCAATGTTTTAACATTAGCTTTACGGTTTAGGTTCAGTCAATGTTGAGTTGCTTGTTCCAGCAGACGAAAATACATTAAAATCTGATGGGGGGGCCTAGATAGCTCACCTGGTGGAGCATGGGCTCCATGTACAAAGGCTAAGTCCTTGTTGCAGCGGCCGCAGGCCCCCCCCTCTCTCCCCTGTCACATCTTCAGCTGCCTTATGTAATGAAGGCCTAAAATGGCCAAAAAATAATCTTAAAAAGTCAAAGTAGAGCTATGTGCTCCGTCCCTGGACATATATTTTGTTACAGCACAATATGTCTTTATACCTTTATCTTCATTCAAACATGTTTCTTCTAAAAAGCAGCAGACAGTATTCTTCTGCACTGACACTTATGTTTTGGAATCGTTTGGTGATACAGATTCAGGTTTTGGCTTAAAATGTTTAACTCTTTAAAAAGGCAGAAAGTCATTTGGGATGACTGAAAAACAGATCTGGCTGGACCAACGCACAGAAAAACACCAATAAGCAAACATGAGGAAGCCAACACGTGCGGTACAGCTGAGTATTTGCACGGCTGAGGTTACAAGAAGGAGAAGGGGGGCTTCCATTACAGCTATGTGAAACCCTCTTGCCTTTGGAGAACGCCATGTTATGAAAGATGCTGTAATGCATTTGTTGCACGTTACATCACCTAATTCTGACTTACAATGAGATTAAGCTGGTCGGAACAAAGCTTGATAAGTAACCTTGTCTGAGACGCAAAAATGGGGCACAAATCCTTTTAGTCAGAGGGTGAAGGATTGGTTCGCCACACAGAGGAAGCAGACGCACACAGGAGTGCACCAGGCAGCCTCAGTCACGGAAAATAACGGATTTCTGTCAGTGTAGGGCCGTGTGCACGACTGACAGGTAACCGAGCATGGAGACTGGACATCGATACACTGACACACACTCACTTCATTGGTCCTTTGGAGGCTTGTTGACTAAGAGAATGTCTATAAAAACACTGCACATATCTGTGCTTCTACATACCCAATACACGGGCCGGAAAAATAACTAGGAAAATGGATTTTTAAGCAACCAACTAGCCTCTTTATAAGATGGCTAAAACAGCTATATACGCCCAGACATGTGAGTGTTGTTTTAAGAAAGGCTTGAAAAACGGAATCCATCCTTTAAACTACTGATTTAAAAAGAAATCAGAGATCCTTCACGTATTGAAATTTGTCTCCACTTTGCTGTTTATGCACTGCAATGGACGTTTTTGTTTTCTTCTTTCAGGTTTCTTTTGGAGAAGTTTCTAAGGGTCTTTTTTCCCCCCTCTTCTTCAATTCATGTCAAACGGCCACCGCTGCTTTCAGAAAAACTCATCAGTTACTGAGCATCAGAGGATTTTTCAAGGTGAGTGCTACCAGATCCCTTGGATGGATAAATCAGCAGCATAGAAGGAAAAAGAAAGCTGTGTGTCGCCCCGTCTCTTACCTGCGCTGGCTGGTCGCTGTGGTAACCCTGGCGACACGGTGTTCCTCTGCAGAGCCGGTTGCTGTGGCGACAGGAGGCGGGGGTCTGTGAGGGTGGAGGTGACATAGGAGGTGGTGGTGACCAGGGCGCCGCCGGGGTTGTTGCTGAACTGGAGGGCAGCCGCCGCGTTCTGATTGGATACTGGCACGGTGACCGGCATGGAGAAGGTGGGCTGTGGGACTGTGGACTAGGGGAGAGACAGGAAGAAGGCGGGGCTTAGACTGTTGTGTGCCTTCTCTCACTTACACAAACACACACACACACACACACACACACACACACACACACACACACACACACACACACACACACACACACACACACACACACGTGCGCGCGCAAACTCTAACGCTCAGTTTCAGCATGCGTGGTGACTCGGTGGAAAGGCCAAAAAGCTCTGCCGACTTTCACATCTCATGCCAGGTTAGAACTCGTGTCGCAGCAGTGGGTTATTGCGTCGGGTTATTGGTGACATTGCAGCTCCATCCCACCACCCCCAGTGACATGTGCCCATCACCGGGCGCGTTAGGAAACATCCTACTGGGTGTGAGAGCTGGGCCGGGATCTAGGCATAGGCATTTGCCAGTAGGGGGGCCCAGTAACAGGGAAAAGTAAAATAAAATGTTATAGCTTTAAAAATCATTTGAAAATGTACATTTTCAATCTCACACTTCATCTAAGCTTGTATATTTATTTTGTAAGTGTATACATTATGTTATAGTTTGAATAAAAAATACAGCAAAGAAAAAACGTTCACTCCAATTGCGTGAAAATGTGTTTCTGGTTCCGTCCGTTAGCTAGTCACACGACCACTTTTCAAAATCAAAATGGAAAAAGAATAAAACAAAGCAACAAAGAGGGGCTGGGCTGCACACAAATTTCTCTCAGGCCCTTCAAATCAGCCTAAATCAGATGCATTAACAAAATATGTATATTTTATATTAATCATGTGGGCGGTTAAAAGTAATCTTTATTCACCAAATAAAGTATCCATTTGGAGACGGCCAGTTAAAATGCAGTATGCCTAGTGTTACCTTTCCATTTAATTTGGCTCTGGTGAGAGCGCCGCGCATGTGAAATACGAGTACCTCAACAACGTGTGCCTCTGCAAGGTAGGGCTGCACGGTGTGAAGACAATATGTGATAAGATTGTTGAATATTGCAATATTACTTGCGATAAATACAGATAAAGTGTACTCAGGTTTGCATTTCTGCTGTATTCTGCAGTAATCAAAACAAATGTTTTGATGAATTTAAAACAAATGAAAGGAAATCATTTTGAAGCCCATTTATCATTGAATTGAATGTAAAGAGCAACACTAAAAAAAGAAAGACAGTTACAATTTAATGTGCAATTTGTTGTGCTTTTAACAAAAAGTGAGTGGCTTTTGCAACGTGTTTATTGCTCCAGTTGGTATTGCGACAACAATAAAAAAACAATATATTGTGCAGCCCTACTTAGGCGTGGGCCGGTCTATGATTCTGACGGTATATTATCACGGTTTCACGGTATTGCAATTAGGGGTGGGAATCACCAGAGGCCTCACGATATCATCACGATACTTATGTTATGATACGATATTATTGCGATTTTAAACATATTGCAATATTATGCGATTTATTGCAATTTATAACCTTTTCCCCAACTTCAAATTTTTCCCAATTTCAAATGACGTCCCCAAAAGGAAAATCTGTTTCATCTAAAAAGATACATTTCTTAACTTCTTCATCTCACTTCAATTGTATTGCTACAAAATAACAATAAAATTGAATTGTCAATCAGGCAAACTGACCAACACGTATATAATAATAGATCGATACTTGGCGTCGGAATAATAAATAATGCGATACCATGCTGTATCGATTTTACCCCCCAACCCTATTTGCAATAACTGCTTTAAAATGTATTATTCTTTTAAATGTCTGGGTAAAATTTTTTTCCATTGAATATGTTTATTTTTAAACACACTGCACACTGGCAAGGAGAGGGATTTCTAAAGTGCACTTCCTGTCTTTATGCCCACTCATAAAAAAACAGCTCATACCTTAGGAACGGTATGACACAACATGTTGGTGGTTTTGAAACCGTGACTTTTTCTAAAATGCTAACCGGCCCATGCCTAGCCCTGCTGCAAGGCCTAATATTACACGTGAGATTTCTCCAGCTGAAACTACTTCTTTTTACTCCGTTTTTTTTTATTCTTTAAATGGGCGACCTCGTCACCTGAGTCGACCTGTAAAAGTAGATGACCAGACAGCCCAGGGGTCCTGGGAAACAAACATCAAGGGCAAGGACCTCGGGTTGTCCAGCCAACCGACCCATTTCACCAACCCAATCTGAAAGAAGGCCTTCTATATATAGAATATGGGCCAGCACTGTACTGTGCTCAAAGTGCCTGGGACCCAGTTTGATGCAGAGGAGGACGAGGGCACCTTCCTGCCCTTGATCACTTCCTCTTTTCCTTCTGCCGTGTTTTGTAACTTCTGCTTTTTTTTTGTTTTAGAGAGGGAGAGAAGAGACAAAGAGGACCAAAACAGCGAGATGAGTAAGAAGTACAGTATGTCTAACTAAAGCTGAGAGAGTTGCTATGCTATAATTGCAAACACTTTATTTTTAGGGTGCAACCTCTCTGAATAATTTCCCAATCCTTTTGTAAGATGTTCTGTGAAAAGAGCTACGTCATTTGGTCCCAATTATATTTAATTATATTATAAATAGAGACAATAGGGATTTCCTTATAAAACCTAGTATGCCATATTTATTTCTACTTGGTAACTTTATTCAGCATATATATTGAATAGTATTCACAGTGGACAGAATACGCATTTTTGCATGTTTAGATGACCTGCTTTGCTCTGATACAGACACTGGCAATGCATTTAAATGAATAAATGGATCTGAACACTATGTAACGTGGCTAGTGTGCTAGTTTAAGGACACAATGGTGACAGTTATCCAGATAGAAAACGTCTTGAAAATTATCAGGAAAGTATTGGAAAAGATTAGTTAAAAAATGAAGTTAAATTGGAAAACAAAGCACTACTACGCTATGTTTTGTTATATTTCAAGTAACTTCATTGTTCACTTCATGTTATAGTGTCAAATCATAACAGAAATTATCTCAGGACACTTTACTACAGAGAGAGCAAGTCTAGACCACACTATAATTTACAAAGACCCAACTTTTTTTTTTTTAGACCACAATACTTATGAATAATACGAATTTAAAGATGCAGTAGGTAAGAATTATAAAACTATCTTTGATTAGAATTACATAAGGTAGGTAATATATATATATATTAAAAATCCGGCTGCTCTGGCACCATCTATAGCCTGTAGTAGTGTGATTTGCAAAAATCCACCGCTCCCTGTTCAGATGCACCAATCAGGGCCGGAGGGAGGGGAGTGTGTCTAACTGAGTGTCAATCACTGCTCAGACACACACATTCATTCTCCCTTGTGGGGGGAGAGGCATATGAGACAGTTTGGGCTTAAGCAGAAAGGGGAGGAGGGACTGAGAAGTGGTCGATGTTAAAAACCCTGGACCTTCACAATCCTACCTACAGCACCTTTAAGAGCCTAAAATTTAGAATTTAAAATTGACCTTTTAACACCCCTGCGGAAACCCTGTGTAAAACTTTCTTCAGGCTCTTGACAAGTTTGAAATTTTGTTTAGGAGTCGAGACTCTTTATGCAACCCAAGCTACAGCCATCTCCTTTAGACACCTCTCTTTCCATTGCCAGTCTGTAATGGCTATAATTTGTTGTCTTCTCCACAAGACCTCCATGGATGGTGACAGCCTCTTGTTGCTAGGAGATTGGTGACATAACCAACACAACCTCTTCACTACTTCTCTAAATATGAATTTTAGATGGGTAGGCATTGTGCTCCACTGAGCATTAATTCGTGTTTCTGGCAAATTACGAGTGATTTTTACATCTACCCACTCAAACTCCATTTAACACCAATGCTCCTAATAGCAGACAGGAGTGTTAATTGGGTATTGCTTGTCGTCCTGCCGATTTAACACAGAGGCCGGGAGCCTCAAGAAGAAAAAAAAGGTAAATAATTGACTAGGAGCTTTACCGGAGGCTCATGTGAGTAAGCTCGAGGACTCTTCTGTGTGAAGAGAACAAAAAGAGGGGAGAGTAAGCTAACCTATTTTCCCCCAGAGGAGCTCTCGCAACAAGGGTGCGTTTCCTGAATGCAAGGGTAAATCAGAATGAGTTTAACTCATGGCCTACTTTCCCTTTCCCTCCCTCTCGCCTTGGAAGCGTTTGCAAGTTTTTTTCTTCTTCTTTTTTGTCAAGCAGCTGTGCATCAAAACACAGAGGCAACATAAGAGATTGATTGGTCTACATCCACGCGATCCACTTCCAGGATTGCTGGTGGACATTTTGCCGGATGTCCTCTTTGGCTGAATGTCAGTCACCTTACTCTTTGTTTTGGCGTTCTACACTACGGTGGATTAATAAGGACTATGGTTAACTGCTATATGCCAATGTTGTTTTCAATAAACAAAGCAAGCTGATCCACTTTTCCATGTTGACAAGAGCATTAAAATGAGAAAAATAAATGTCTAAAAACACTTAGAATAGATAAAAATGTGTGATTAATTGCGAGTTAACTATGACTTTAATGCGATTAAATATTTCAAATTGTTGGCCTTCTCTCACTTTTTGCTTCTACCAGTAGACTCTTCCGGATGTTGTGCTCTCGCGAGATCACGTGAGATCCTGCACAGAGCGCTACCTAGCAGCGCTAGCAGCAGAGGAGTAGCAGCAATCAGGCAAGTGCTATTTAAATAAACTTGTGGTGTACTTAGAAACTTACCAACGCCTCATTTTATGAGTACAAAACCTATTTGTACTACTGGAGAAGTTTGGTACCATCAGGGCATTATTAGTGGGGTAATTTACGAGATACACGCTTGGTTCCATTAGCGCCTGCACTAAGCTGTTCGACTGTTAACGCTAACTAGCCCAAGGTTAGACAAAGGGAAAAAAGACGGTGCAAAGGACCTTACAGTGAAATTACTCAAAATCATCACTTTAACACAACCGAAAGTTTTACCCTCAAGGCCCCCAAGGACCCCCTATCTGAAAGGAGTTTTGCTTTTAGATGCTTCATTACAAAAGGTGTATGAAACCCCTGATCAGCATAGTCATAAACTCATGAGTTACTTATGGACGGAATCTGAAGACTTTTCTTTTTAAATCAAGTAATTTCTTACACACTTACATTGGATCTTTTATTCTTGATTTATACCCAAAAGGATTTGGGTGTTGCTCATAAGGAACATCCTGTATTTTACAAGATCTGACATTAAAACCCTGATCTTGATTCTTTTTTTACTTCAAAGTGACATTAAATGCTTCAGCACTGCTGACAAAAATGTCACAATTAATTGGTTATTCATTTTGTAAACCAGAAACCTGACAACTGAATCAGCAGTGATTACCTGTGCAGGCGAAGCAGCGTTTTTAGTTTCATGTTTCACATTCACACTGCACCTCTACAGGAGACGTTCAAGGCATTGAGCTCGTTGCTTACGGGGGCACCACCGAGCTAGTTGTTGAAGGAGGGAATCTATTTCTCATTCAATTTCCCGCCTGAGAATCTCAAAGCCATAACAGGATTAAACCACAGACCCCACGGGGACAAAAAAGCTCAATTTTACCCACGTTAACAGTGCCAGTGTAACAGGAAGAGAAAGGTTAGCTCGGGGCTCGTGTAGCAGAGTGTCCTGCCCAGTCTCCCTCGCCACTCTCTCCGATACCTCAGGAGGTATTTCACTACAAGTAGGATTAAGCTTGTATATCCCGGCCCCTAGCTGTCATGCTGGGGATTATGGTGCAGTGGGGGAGGAGTGGCGGGTGGTGATGTATGCTTCCGTTCCCTGGCGCCCCGTGAAAGGTGTGCTGGGCAAAATCTGGCACGCTGGGAGACCAAAGGGCAGGGTGGTGGTGGTGGGGGGGGGGGTGGGTGGGGAGAGGTACCCGCTAGCGGCGTTCGGCTAGCATCCAATCGCAAAGCGCCGAGAGCTGCGGCTCTCCACGGTGGTAGACTGGATTTTATTCCTTTAGAGAGTTGAGAGGTTGTCTCCATTAGGCCTTCTCCGAGGGATGTGAGACGGCGGCAGTTACTAATACAGTGACAAAGGGTTTGTGTGGGCTACATTTTAAAAGGAAAAGTCCAGTTTTTCCCCCAACTTGGGTCACCTTCATGTAGTTTGTTCATTTATCTACCATACCGCACTGTTCTTCCCTAATGGGTGACTGGTTTTGGCATCAAGGGTTGCATTTACTGTACCTCAATGTTACAGGTTAGAGCTGCAAAGATGAATCGATTAGTTGTCAACTACTACATTAATCACAAACTCTTTTAATAATCAAATAATCAGTTTGAAAAACTCGGATTCCAGCTTGTTAAATGTAAATATAATTTCTTCTCTCCTCTGTGATATTAAACTGAATATCTTTGAGTTGGGGACAAAACAAGACATTTGAGGACGTCAACTTGGGCTTTGGGGAAAACACTGATTCACATTTTTTACCATTTTAGAGACCAAACAACTAATCGATGAATCCAGAAAATAATCAACAGATTTATCAACAATGTAACTAAAGGTTAGATGCAGCCCTAGTATAGATTTTATGTTTTAACCCTTAACCCTATGTTTTAACATCAACTTCCCTCATGGAGACACAGCATTTTTTTTAGGGTTTAGTTACAGACTCTGTCATGCATTGTAGTTGGATTATACGAATGCCCATTATAACCAAAATGAGAGGCTAATCATCAATTATTACG
Organism: Percina caprodes; assembly: GCA_013375575.1. Lineage (NCBI taxonomy): Eukaryota > Metazoa > Chordata > Actinopteri > Perciformes > Percidae > Percina > Percina caprodes. The sequence continues at coordinate 59,501 of JABXJD010000534.1, forward strand.
TGTTCATATTCATCTACCTTTTAATAGTCCTAGCAGTCCCTGAACGTTCTACATAGCGCTTGTGTCTCACAGGCAGAGACGTGGCTAGTAAAAGATCACAGACACAGACTTAGCCAACTTTGTGTGGTTGTACTGGCGATGTAAGGGGTTGTACTACTATTGCGGTCGTCAATCCGGTATATTTTAGCCCTTCAACACCAACCATCCTCCTGGAGATATTTTCAGTTATAGACTCTGCCATGTATTGTGGTTGGATTATTTTAACGACAGGACACTCTTTTTCAAAATGCCCATGAAAAAAACAAAAATACGAGAGTGTGATCTATCAATGCATTTGTTACATGTTCATTTTCATCTAGCTTTTCATGGTACTAGCAGTCCCTGGACGTTCTACATAGTATTTGTTTCCAAAAGGCAGAGCAGCGGCTAGTAAAAGGTCATATACACAGGCTTTGTCTGGTTGTACTGTGTCTCCAGATAAGTAGAAGAAATAAACCTATTAAGGTAACACATCAAAACTATGAAAATAAAGACCCAAGTTGTTAAAAAGAAACAGGCACTACCACATAAATGATGTCGGGGCTAACTTCTGTCTAACTCTCCTGCAGAGCCTCAACATGACTGTGTCTCGTCCCGAGTGGCCAATCGAAGGAGCAGGCAGTCACGAAGAGGGGGCTGTAAATTGAGCGCTACTCATTAAAGTGACATTAATGGTATTATTGAGCACGGAGCAAAGAAATGAATCATAGGGAAATTGGCACAAGAGTGGAGCGGTAAAAGGGGCTTGGCGAAGCACCAGGCAGGAGGCCGGACCTGGATAATGTCAGCAGCAGAACTATACTGGGACTAAAGGGACCGGTATAAAGTATAAAAGCAATACTTGAGTAAAAGTACAAATATCGTACCAAAAACATGATTTTTTTGGTAGAAGTTAAAGTCACATTTAAGAATATTACTAAAGTAAAAGTCTTAAAGTTATTTCTGGAGCAAAATGAACCTAAGGGTTAATACCACATGTGTACTGAGTCGACTGTTCTCTGGGATACGTCTTCATGCTAATCGAATATCAGATATATCGCTAATTAGCTTATAACGCTAGTCGTCGGGCACGGGTAAAGTAAAAAGAAATCACTATTTCTATACCTCTAACAAGGCTCAAAATAGCACCACACTTCCACAGTTGCATAACAAGGGTCCCTACATGTAAACCAAAGCATTGGGGCATACATCAACGGTACTTTTTTAATCTTTTTTGATCTTTTTAATAAACTGCCTGTACACTTACAAAGTTCTCAATGCTTAGTTTTACGTGTAGGTATCCTCATGATCCAAGTATGTGTACTTTGTTAAATTACAACACTGCAAGTGAGCCCAGTAATACTGTAAGTAGCGACCGGTTAGACTGTGTTGCCCTGCAGTGTATCTGCAGTTGCACGCTCGTGTCTTTCGTGTTGCTAAGTAATACACAACATGTACTGCCAGGCAAGTAATCTCAGAGGCACTCTCCAAATGTGTTGATTATTACCATAAAACATGCATTCTCCTTGCAATATCGGTTGCTATGCCAACTTTTGAGAAACCCAGGGACCTAGTTAGCGCTGCTCGCCCTCTGTTGTTTATTCGTGTTCGTTATTGAACTTGCAGAGGCATCAGAAACAGTGTATCAAAGCCATAACACTCCTGAGGATGCTCTTTACTGCAGTGACTGTAACTTCAGGTGAGTAATCACACTGAAGCATGCCCTATTTGGCGTCAGACTGCTTTTTCTTACTCACAAAGTACAAACTCACAAACAGAGTCCCTTTTTGTTTTATCAAAACAATATATGAAATCTGTCAGCACTGGTGGACTGCGTCACACAGTTTCCGTGCATATAACAGATTTCAAAACTCGCCTCTGAAAGAAATCAGGAAAAGTTACTCTGAAGAGAGATTTGTAGCGGAGGCAAGCGGTTATAATTTGATTGCAACTGATTAAATTACCTAAAACCATTAGTCGTTTAATCCAGTGGTTCCCAAACCTTTTTGGTCTGAGGATACCCCGACAGCCATGCTATATATTTTGCTTTAGTCTGTAGTTTTAGCTAACAATTTCAGCCGCTTATGGAATACTTTAAGCTACAGTGGCTAGAGTAAGTTTACACACCCATGCTAAAGTTAATGCTAAAGTTGATTAAAAAGAGGAATAAAAAAACATTGGCATGGTTTTATTTCAGTTAGCTTAATAGCTGGTTTGATTTGCACTGAGAGATGATTTTATGGAACGATCCCCATGCCTGTCTCTAGGTATGGTGATGGGTATGTGATGATGGGGGGGGGGTATTTTAATTCCAAAGGCCAAGGGAGCTTTATCAGGATGCATAGTATCCTGATCCATGAAATAACTGGTCTTTAATAATTCAAATCTGCCTGCCTCTATGGGAATATAACGTGTATACTTATGCCCCCTGTATTTTAAGGAAGAAATATTTGTTTAGTTACGATACATTATTCTTTCACAAAGAAAATTGGTGTCCTTAAAAGGTTGGATTTTTCTAAATTTTTTTAATTAAGGCATTATATCAATTTCCAAAAGATGTTTTTTTTATTCCTCTTTTTAATCAACTTTAGCATGGGTGTGTAAATGTATTCAACTGGATTTATTCCTACCATTTATTCATAATTTTTATTTAGCCATTTCAACCAATTACGCAAAACCTTTGGCTATTTATTTCTACCATTTATGTATTAATTACTATTAGCTGGCCGTTTAACATTCCCGTGCTACAGCTGAAACATTCTTTTAATCAAATTATAATTTCTCTTTCTCCGAATTCTGCTCCACAATCTTTTTATGTACCCACTGGCACTAGGCTTTGTTCCCCCTAGGTTGTTACAATCCCCCGGCTTAATCAGCTAACAGAAAGTTAATCTGCAGCAATCTTGACATTTGTCATCTTTTAAGAAAATATGTTTTTAGTAGTGCTGTCAGTTAAAGGCGTTAATAACGGCGTTAACGCAAACCCGTTTTAATGGCGTCCATTTTTTTATCGTGAGATTAATGTTCTTTTTGGCCTAGCAAACTTTGCAGTTTTTTTTACATGTTGCATCAACTAGTAACGTTAGAAAAACTACAACACCCACGGATCTAGCTGGACCGGAAACAAAACAACAGGCACGCCGCACACACGCCGTTTGGGCATGCGAGCCGGCCAAAGAGTAGTAACGTTACGTTTTGAGTGGATGGCGAGCGGGAGACGTCGAAATGGACGCCAGTAAGATTCTGGATGGAAAGTTGACTTTTTAAAAGTTGCCAAATCTTCCACTGACGAGACCAAAGTGATCTGTGTGTTTGGTTGTTGTGAACTGAGCGATCATCGCAGCACGGCCAGTCTGAAATACCACCTGATGGCCAAGCACACAGCTGATGCCAACTCCCCCTCCCTCGTCAAAGTATTTTTTTCACCCTTTTATTGATGGACAGGGTTACATTGTGTGAGAGGTTATTGAAATTGAACGCTACAGTAGGCTATATGCTAATGATGTTTTCAATAAAAAAACATGTGACAAAGCAAGCTGATCCACTTTTCCATGGTGATGACAGCATTAAAGTGAGGAAAAAATAATAATAATGGGACAAAAGGAAATCAAAGGACATTTAGAATAGATTAAAATGTGATTAATTGAGATTAATTGTGAGTTAACTATGACATTAATGCGATTAATGGTCATTAAATATTTTGATCGTTTGACAGTACTAGTTTTTAGCCTTTAAAATGTCTTCCATGTGTCTTGTATGATAAAAACATGGAATAGCTTTGGGTTTTTGGATTGTTGGACTCAACATGGCATTTGAAGGCGTCACCACAGACTCTGACAGACATTTGTCATCTTTTCGTGACATTTCATGCACCAACTATGAATCAATCAAACCATGAAATGATCTGCAGATTAATTGCTAATGATAATAATTCTTAGTTGCAGACCTGAAGTCAGTCAGATTGGCCTCTCTGCCCTACATTTCCTGCTCAGTCCCACACCATCAGAGAGGGATTGTGGGTAGTGATTCGGTGGGTGGGTGGGTGGGGGAGGTGCTGTTGGTGAGAGGTGAGTTGGAGGTGGTGAAGTGGTGGGTGGGTGAGGGGCATGGTGAAGGCGAATGCTCTGTGAGTAGTCAGACTGGCAACAGCAGCCAGAAAAACCCTCCGGTTGTCCGGTCAGAGGCATCAGCAGGGCAGCGGGGGGGGGCGGGGGGGCTTGGTTACATAGAGGAGTAGGGCTGGGTACCGAATTCAGTCATTTTTAGGCACCGACCAAATCGCCTCCTTACTATAGAGTATCGCAAATATGCCTCGTCATTCAATGCCAACTTTCAATTGCTAAGGAGTAAATCCCATCAGCGTCACTGAGCCAATAAGCATGCAGCATTCTTCTGCTGGGATCTAAAACAGCTGCTGATTGGCTGCATAACGTTACACGACATAGAGGCATGCAGGAAAGAAACTCTACTTTATACAAATACGGGGCTCATGTAGTAGTAGCTGAAACATAAATTGCTGTTAACGTCTACTGTTGGAATTTCTTAATTAAAATTTTTATTGTTTAGGAATTGCTAACCAAAGTCACAGTATTGGTATCGGTACTGGTATCGACATGTTTTGAACGATACCCAGCCCTACAGAGGAGGGGGGGGGAGGGGGATGGGGCAGTACTCACTGACAGCCTATAGTTCTGCATCATTTTATCAAACTCCTCGTCAATTTTTTTGTATTTCTCCTCAGTGCGGGGGGTGAGGGAGAAGGGCTCCTCGGGGTCTGGGCTCTCAGAGTCCCGGTGCTCTTTCTTGTTCAGAGCCTTTGTTCCCCAAACAAAAAGAAAAAAGAAGAGGCCAGACAGACAGGAAAGAGAGGTAGATAGAGTAAAGAGAAGGAGAAATAGAAGAGAAAAGGGTAGGTTAGATAAGGTGACAAAAGTGTGACGGTACTCACGCCGTAGCGTTTGAAGAGGCTGTCCAGGTCCTCCGTCTTGCGGTACTTCTCTTCGTTTAGCGGGCTTTGGTCGATGGAGTCGTCTCCGTCGGGCTCGGGGCTGTTGCAGCCGTTAAAGCCCTTCTTTCGCAACGTCTGAGGCGGTCAGAGAAGGGGTAGAGGAGCAGAGGGACGCACTTTTACATTTCATTTCTCATGCACATTTGGAGGTTAACCACAACCAAAGACTTTGCACAATTACAACTTAAGACATGTGCGACGGGTAACGCTACCAAAACGTTGCCTACTGTTAAACTTGATACATTTATTGCAAGTTAGACAGTGTGTGGGAGTACTCCTTGCAGGATTTGTGAAGCCATCTTCCTTTTCACATAAAACACAAATGACCATCTTGATTGCACCATATCTGCAGACTCCCACACTGTTTATTGTATGAAAAATGAAGCAGTAAAAGTCAGATGGAGCAGTTTGACCCTGCTGATGACACACAAGGAGTTTTTTTATATATATATATATATATTTTTTTATCTAGCTGTGTCTTTAGAGAAGTAGAAACAAAAGAGCTTTGCAGAAAAACATACTCTCAACCTCTGATAGTCTTCGATCGATTTCTGAGTTCAATGTTCGTAACATCTGCCGCCCGCGTATTGGCAAGTTATTACCCCCTCAATCTGCTCTCGCTCACCCGGCTCGGAGCGGTCATGGATATAAAAAAAAAAAAAAAAAAGGTGAAGAAAACAGACTGAAACTTCTAATGGAGAAAAGCTTTGAAATGAAAGGATGTGCCCCCCCCCCAACACCACCACCATCATCATCATCTTTACCAAGTGCTCAGGATTAGCTGTTGCTGCCCGCGGCATTGTTTTCCACGGTGTGAAAGTATGTATGAACCTCAGCTGCATGTCAGAAGACACACTGAAGCATCGCACTTCCGAACACACGAGCCAATCAACGGTGTTGGTAATTGGTGTGAAGCGTTGAGGGAAAGTGGTTGCATAGCAAAAAAAAAAAAAAAAAGAAAAGGGGTAAATGGGCGAGGTTAGGAAGCGTTGGTGTTAGCGCCATGGCTAACAGCAGTCAGGTTTGTGTCAGTGTTAGCACAATTTGGAAGAGGGGGAGAAGAGAAAGGACAAGTGTGTGTGTGAGTGTGCAGAGAGAGAGAGAGAGAGAGAGAGAGAGAGAGAGAGAGAGAGAGAGAGAGAGAGAGAGAGAGAGAGAGAGAGAGGCTCTTATATTGAGAGGATTCCGCTAAACGAGATTTGCCGTTAAGTAGCTTTTTGGTGGGCCTTTGACCACACGGCCAAGCAGATAGATCCTGGCGGCAAAATGGATCTTAGACTGGAGCTGGAGAGCCTTCTGTGGTCCAAATACAAGCTTTAGCCCTGAGTGGCGTGAGAAGAAAAAGAAGAAAATCCCTCGCCTAGGAATCTATCAGCAAAAGGAAATATACTGTAGTACACTCAATCTTACCAAGTCCATTAAATCCTGAAAACCTTATTGTTGGAAAACAAGTGAAGAAATCTGCCAGTGCAGAAAAAGAATACTACACATTATCCCCAAAAGAAATGACCATCAGTATCTTGAAAAGAGCTAGAGGCAAGTTCGCTGCATTTTAAATCATAAAAAAGTCAACTTTAATTTTTAGAAATTGAACCAAGTTGCAAGAATCCCACAGCACTGGAAGAATAAGACTTAAACCGGTCATTATGGTTGGGTACCGAACTAAATGACTGTTTATTTGATTTAATATGCCATTTTTGCATTACATGGTACCTCCTCGACTCGCGCCCTCGACCCTCGAAGCGTTGTAGTGAGCTAGCTAGCTAGCGGGTTGTCGGCTCTTCTAATTCACATTAAACTGAACATTTCCGTTGACGGTGAAGTGAGACACGGTGAATGGCTTCTTTGAGAATATTTATGTCGACGTCCTCATTCATCTCGTTTCCTTTTTGCACAGCCGCTGCATGTTGTCACGCGTGTAAGTTAACGTTAAACACGTTGCCATGTAGCTAGCTATGCTAACACATTAGCGTTACCGTGTCCACGTTCGGACGCCACTCGCTGATGAATTAGCCGGACTTCTTTCAGCAGATTGATTGATAGCGGTCCTCCAGAGTGAACAGAACTGCGTCTATGGCAACGGTGTGTATTAGTTGGCAGCGGTCTGTTATCAAGAAAACAACAGACCACATTCTACATTTGAATTCAACCAAGCCATGTAATAAGATTTAATAACAACTTGATAGATTATACGTAACAAAGTACTCTAAGATCATATTCAACACTTCACAAACCCTATATTTCCTTTAATTAAATATGCTGTGTCAAGTGAGAGTGCAGTCGAGTGGTGGTCTGATTAAAACATAAGAACATGACTCCCGCTGAGCACAATCACTGCTAAGTGAGGATGACTCAACAACATGAAATTCAGCATCGGAAGTGGAGCCGGCGGGGAACTCATACCTGCAAGAGCTCCCGACAAAACCCCGAGGAGGCAGAGACAGAGTCTTTTAATTTGGGATGAATTAGCCTCGGATCCTCGACACAGGTGAGGGCAAGACGGGTTGTGATGCCATCTGGATGTCAGGCTAAAGACACTTTTCGGTTTTAATAACAATGGCGCTCTTTGATGAGAATCTCATTAAAACTGGAAGCCGTCGTCATTATCATTATTATCATCATCATCAGAGTGTCAAGGCGGCGTTTTATCTACCCACAGGAACGGGTTGTTAGATAGCATTTGTTCCAACGTGGAGACAGTCGCCTGACTCAGCTGTTGAGTCTCACCAGAACAAGTCAGCGCTGTGATCTGCAGCTTAATGCTAATTCTTACGCACAGGAGGCACCACCACTCGCTTTGTTGTCCACAGTTCATAGGAAACACTGCGCTGTGGATCTGTGTGTGTGTGTGTGTGTGTGTGTGTGTGTGTGTGTGTGTGTGTGTGTGTGTGTGTGTGTGTGTGTGTGTGTGTGTGTGTGTGTGTGTGTGTGTGTGTCTGACCTAAAAAAAACCTGACAGAACAAAGTAACCACAGGACAAATAAAATATGTAAAAAATAAAACAGCTTTGACATGAAAATGACGGCTTATGGCAGAGGGCTGTTTGGAGGAGACGTGATCGAGGCGTGGTCCTCCTGCCGTCCCCACTCCCAGGACACAAAGACATAAAGAGACGGCAGGCGAAAACTGTCAGGAGACCGGAGCCATGTTGGTGTACCCATCCCATGAACTGACATGCACGTACTTTAACGCATGACACACATTAAATCTGGTTTTGGCCCATCATAACCCGTCCGTTAACTATCACAGCCACAACTCCAAGTCTAACCCTGAGCAGAACCTGAAGGACAACTTCGGTTTCATATCATTTAATGTTAGGCTTGTCCACCGTCCCCTGGGTCCGAACCAAACACGCAGAAGCAGCTTTCAGTTTCTATGCACTGCAGATCTAGAAGAAGCACCCCAAAAACACTTGAGATCGGCCAACCCTGTGCTCTGTTAAATCAACGCTTAAAACCATTTGCTTTTGATTGCAGTCATCCCTACACTTCTATGCAGGCCTGCACGATTTGGGGACAAACATGAATCTGAATTTTTTTTGCTTAGAACTGATATCACGATTCTGTGCCACGTTTTTTTTGACCATGACAAAACAAAATTGGCATTACCAAACATAGATTTTTTTTTTTTGGGCACCTATAACACATTGCGCTGTAAACAGAGAGGCTTCAATGAAGAGAAGGGAGCGCACTGCAGCGCTTTAAAACTTATTTTATACAGTCTTTAACAGAAAGTAGTAGTGTTTGTGATGCAGTCGGCTCATAAAATTAAATGAGAATCAAAAAAATAAATTACATTAATTTCTTTTTTTTAAAAATCAAAGTTATTTCATGAACAGGGTGAATCGAGATCGCGATATATAACGTTTCCCGCTTCAGTCCTCCTACATGTTGGAAGAGGAATTGTCTCATTCACACTACAGATCCACTACCTGATCTGGCAGAATTGCTTAGTGCGGTTATAGCCGGTAGAGAGCCGCAAAGCGAACGCAGAAGTGCCGTTCACCCTTTTACGAGATGATGAACCACTGACACGATTTTGGAAACAACATTAGCACCAAAGGTTCTCTAGTGTTGCTTTAACCCTTGTGTTGTCTTCTAATCAACCATGAATTATTATTATTATGAAATTATTGCTTTTTCTGACATTTTTTGTCACTTTTTCAATGTTGTGGCCCTTTTTTTAAAAATTTTTTTCCCCAAAGTTATTTGATATTTCTAATGTTGACATTTCGAAGGCCCATTTTTTGTGATGAAAAAACTGAAAATTGGTCAAATTTGACCAGAGGACAACATGTGGGTTAAGACAATGTCTACACAGCACGCTTCCCACTGTCTCACAAGTCTCTGTCTTTTATGTAAAAACGATTAGTGTCGCCGATTAGGCGTTTGCTAAATGATTTATTTCCACAAAACATCTGGTAAACACACGGTTTAAAGTGTTGCTTTTGCACGGTTCGTTGTGGAGAAACTCAGTTTTTACAGATCGGCCGATTAAGTCAACAAAATTATTTGAGTGTTAGCCGAGGACTGACTGACTGTCTTTGGTCGGGGACAGCCATAGTACACACCACTGATATTTCGTTAACATTACAGAGCAAACATGGGCATCTTTCCCTTCTGTTTCTTCACACACACACACACACACACACACAAGTCCACTGATCAGCTTGTCTCTCAGTCACTCAGCCATCTGTTCACCTGTAGCCATCTGTTCACCTGTCCGCCGCCGCCGCCACTCTCTCTCTCTCTCTCAATCTCTCTAGCTCTATTGTGTTGCCAGGGTAAGAATACCCTGCAGAGCACCGTGCAGGCCTCTGACTGGCTGTGGCTGCTGACAAGCCCCGCCCCCGCCTCTCTTCCTTTCCCTCTGGCTTACTCGCTCGCTCGCCCACCCGCCTGTCCGCCCGACCTCTGTTTCAAGCTCTCCATGAAACCAAAGCTGCTGCTCTCTTCTCTCTCGTCCTCTTTTTGTCTCTCTCTAGCCCAATCATCTTTCTGCGCACCACCTTTAATGCATCTTTCTCTCTTTCTCTCTTACATAAAAGTGCAAAGACACACACACACACACGTCCTGTGTTTTCTGCCCTTAACATCTCTCTTTCTTTCTGTACCGTCTCCATATGTGAGTCCCCCTGGTCGCCTGCTTCCACTCATCCTTCTTCTCTCGCTCATCTTTTTCCCACTACTTTCTCTCTCTCTGTCCTCTTTTGCCCCCTCTCTCTCGAACTGTTCCCAGAGATTTTGCATCATATTCTCTCTCTCTCTCTCTCTCTCGGTCTCTCTCTCTTGTTATGAAACCTCTGTGAAGCACTCTAAGTCTGTAACACTGCATATTAAAAACACAAATAACGGATACGTCCATTGTGTTTCCAGGGCTGTGTGGTACACAGTGCATGGCAGCACCTGAAAGTCTTCCCTGATTCATATTCTTTATTGCACTTTATGAACCAAATTTGACCATTTTGTTCGTTCATATTGAAATTATTTTTCTGTCTAGCTTGCACACACATCTAGTGCATGTCTGTCTGGAGGAGGAATTCATTCTAGAGGTTTCATTGCTCATTTAAAAGTTTGTTTTCTTTATCTAAGTGATGTTCTAAGAGATAGAAGGTGTCCTAAGATATTCAGACTGTGAAAGCCTTTGGGGCAAATTTATGACTTTGGGCTGTATAAATAAAACTGACTTTGTGCTTGAAATGCAGATTCCTATCCTGTTGATTTCGTCTTTAATAAGACACTTTCAGATTGAAATCCCAATTTTACCAATTTGTGTCTAAAACACATACATACATACATACATACATACATACATACGGACGTGTGTATACACGCACACACATATATATACATACATATATACACACACACATAAATATATACACACATACATATACACACATATACAGTACACACAATAGCTCTGATCATGCTGATGGTTGTTCAAGTGTTCAGTTTTCTGATCAGATTGTTTTTTATTAGTTATTTGATTCTAATAAAACAGAATGAAATGTAATGATTGACAGCTGGGATTGACACACGATTGGTTGGGCTGGTGTGTGGGCAGGACTTTGAAACCGCGGCTCCACCTCCTGATAACTATTGCGCAGACTCTGGCTGCAAAATTACAAGAAAGCAGCGCCTGCATCCAGGGATATCTGCTGTTACAGTACTAATATTTCCATATTTTTATGATAAACAAAAATCAGGTTGTCGAGTTGGATTCATCATCCAGATGAATGTTGTATTTTCTGTTCTTGCATCCTTCTTATTTGTGTTTGGCAACCCATGACTGCCCAGACAACCAAACCCCTTCCAGCCTTAACTGGAATTATTTATCCATGAGGTTAATGGAGCTCCGCTCAGAGCTTCAGAGCTTACAGAGGACGTCCCTCCGCGGCTGCAGATGGCCTGTCAGCCAAAACAGATACCGTCTGGCCCGGGATCAGTGAACGTTTCTCTGCACTGATGGAACAAAAAGGGTTGGGGTCCCTTCATAAAGGAGTTCTTTCAGAGATCTTTCTTTCCGAAATGCTACGTGTTAGGTTTCATTGGTTGTTTTTAAGTAGGTGTCGGGTGTTCATCATTCTGCATCTGTACATTATGAGGGCGTCTTGAAACGAGTCACTCATACTTCAAGCAAGGACTTTCAGTACTTAATATCTTTTTAATGAAGTCTCGGCCCTTTTTCATTGTGGGACAATTAATCATTTTCTAAGACGGGTCAAGATTTCTGAGTTCAGAACAAAACGATAAAGAGCGTTCGGCACGACGACGTCACCATAGAAGACATCTTCACAAAGTCCTTGACCTTGAAATGTTGCTGTGATAATGAGAAATCATTTCCAACTAACCCGCCATCTCACTCATTACAGTATGAGCCAATGACAGGAGATGACTTTACCAGCTACCTCGCTTCAGAAGCAAACTGTATCAAATTAAACTGAATGGCTTTTTGCTAGTCTGTTTTCTAAAGTATTAGTCTTGCATCTATGTCCATGGCGCTGTGGAGTAAGGTTTGGCTACACCACAAATACATTCTGCATTTCTTTCGACCAATCACAATCGCCTTGGGCGGTTACTGTGCGTCGTCGTTTCCAGAAGGTCTCGTTTTGCCCGTCCAGACTACAAAGCAACCCCGGAGTTTTCAAACCAACGGGGCAGCAGTGTTTCCAGTAGTGTGGACGTGAGGCGTCAACGTAGCAAAAGATGTTCGCTTTTCAACCAAAACGTGGTAGTGTAATGTGGCCTGAGAGTGATAGGCTGATCCAGGCTTAGGTGAAACCACTGTCTGATCGTTTTGGGGGTTGTATAGTTGTAGTTGGAAGTGTTGAGGCTATCAAGCTCCCCTGGCTGCGACCAACAAGGATCGGGGCGGTGCCCAGAGTCCTTAAGCCCCTGTGGCGAGGCACGCTGGGGAGATCTTTCTTCCTTGGGCTGCTTAAAAGAAAAAAGGCATCCCACTCTGCCCAACTTGCTTTCTCTCCTCGCCTATTCATCGCCGCTCTTTTTACCATTTCACTCGCTCGTGTTCCCTCTGTCCCTCTCTCTCTTCCTTCCATTGCCCTGATTGGGATCTGCAGTCAAGCGGATTAACACATCATGGCAGGAGTGGCAGGCTGCCCGCCCACCCACACACACACACACACACACACACACACACACACACACACACACACACACACACCCTTTCAAGGAGCACGTGCATATCAGGGATGTGTGCATATGTATTGCCTCTCAGCATTGCACTGGAATGAAGGAATGTCTAACCATGTGATGAAGACACACACACACACACACACACACACACACACACACACACACACTTAAGTGCTTCTAAACAGACAGGGACATTGCAGCGTGCACGTACGGTACATGAAGAGTGACCCTACACAAACCTGTACAGTCACCCTCCATGCACGCAATGTGTATGTGCGTGTGTGTGTGACTATATCCACACTTCATAATTTATACTCAAAAGCTCTTGCTTGAAGAGACTCGCGGAGGCAGAGTGGCAAATGGGCACATTTTGTGACTATCCAATTACGTCTCTCTCTCTCTCTCTCTCTCTGTGTCATCTCAGCGATGTCACACCATGTGCCACTGCACATGATCTTCGGACTTCAATAATTATAATATAATTCATCCCAGATTGGCTGAATGGTTCGGTTACATGTGTTGCTTCCATGTGACCCAAACAAAAGAGGGAGGCTGACAGAGAAACTCCCGCCCTAGAAAACAGATATGGAGACTTATAAGGTGTTAAGAGACAAATCAAAAGGAAAGCCAATAATCAAATAATGACATATGAGTTCACACTAAGAAATACGGAGGGAAAAATAACTCATCTTCAGATTTTTTATGTTTATTTTTTTAATTCAGATCAATTTGTTTTGCCACTCTTTCTCAACGTTGAGCAAGCATGACTGAAAATCAACACTTCCTGCCAACATTTCACAGTAAGAGCCTTCTAGGTCGAGTGAAGGTACTAAACCCTGCTCATAACATTAAACAGGCTTTTATTGTGAAACTGGAGCCGAACAGAAAATATCCAATAAAATCCCAATCACAGCCTCAAAATATCAATAATCTCATTAATCCTCAAATTAAAAACTACAGGAAACAGCTGTAGTTTTAGTCAGAAATTAGTCAGCTGTGCAAAAATAAAACTATATATATATATTTGTATATATGTGAGACATTTTAAAATATTTACATCTTCAGTAGGAAGAGCAACAGACAGGAGGTCAGATGAGACTGAGTGAATGTTATTCATTTTTATCCTTTAAATAGAGCCTTGAATGTTTCCTCCACTCTATTTCAAAGCTAAATATCAAACCGTTGTCTCCACTACATGTGAATATGTCATATGTGATGGCTGGATTAGCTAGTTGACTCAAAGAATTCATGTTTTACATACATGAATTGTCTTTGGCTCAATAAATTGCAACTGAAAATGTAAAATAGGAAGGAGTAATGGGAATGGGCAGATGATGCTAACACTAGCTTAGCAACGAGGCAAGTGCTGCTAAACATCAGGCGAAGGGGACATCTGAGGACAAACGCTGGAGAACGTCAAATGCCTGCCGGCCTACAGAGAGGACGGGTGGAGGTGGGAGCTGAGGGTGTAGGAGTGCAGCGTACAGGCCGGTAAAGGAGGGAAGCTCCCATGTAGGACACACACACACACACAACCAAGAGAATAACCAAGACTGAATATTGTATGAGGCGTTTTCTCATGGGCTGTTGCAGAGCGTGCAAACAGAGAGAGAGAGGAGGAGGTGGACACACACACACACACACACACACACACACACACACACAGAGAGAGAAAGAGACAGAGTGACACACTTGAAAACACAAACACATGTACGCTCACAAACAGGGCTAGTGGAGCTTGAGCTGATGTGGCCCGGAGCAGCCCAACGCCCAGCCACGGCCCGGTGCACGCACGCACGCAAGCAAGCACGCACACATGCACGCATGCACACATACACATACGCCATCTGCAGCTGGAGATACAGCCTACAGAAGGGCTTTACTGCTGACACTCTGAGACAGACAGAGAGAGAAGGATAAGAAAGGAAAGGAGAAATGGTCGTGACCGGAGTGAATCAGACGATTAGGAGGCAGGAAAGAGACGAGGAAGGGTGACAGCAGGGAGGGGTAATATGGTACCAAACTAAATCTTAGCCCTGTTTGGATTTTGGACTTGGGGAAGAAAAAAAAAAAAAAACCTTTTGACCAGAAAGTCCAAAAAAAAACTAAAGGTTAATGACTAGGTCAAGGTATGTCAAAGCCTTAACAGTAGATACTGTAATCTCAGCTGTAATGAGGTCTTGGGTCACTGCAAAGTACTACGCCCAAAGCAGGCACATTTTGGGAGGCAGGAACTAGGGCTATTAAAATACACACACACACACACACACACACACACACACACACACACACACACACACACACACACACACACACACACACACACACACACACACACACACACACACACACACACACACACACACACACACACACACACACACACACACACACACACACATACACATATATATGTGTATGTATTTTAATACTTCTGCACCTTGTATTTTAAGAAGAACATTTATTCATTCACAATACATTATTCATTCATAAAGACAATTTTTTTAATTAAGACATTTAGATCAATTTCAAAAGAGGATTTTTTTCATTCCTCTTTTTAGTCAACTTCAACATGGGTTCATAAACTTATGGCATAGTTCCCTCACATCATGGAGACGCAGATCTATCTGGTTGTAAAGTACAGAGAGCCAAAGACAAAAGAAACAGTTTGTCGAGTTGTTTTGCTCCATGTGTCAAGATAAGGATGGTCATTTCTTTTAAAAACAACATTCCTTAAAAAGGGCCCTGAGAAAGTTGCAGTGGAAGAGGGCTGTTAGCGGCGTCTAAAACACCTCCAGCACACTAGCTCACAATTGATTTAGAGGTTTGTGAATAGTTGCAGCCAACTTGGAACAGCAGCGGATAGAGGTCGGAGGGGCTTCCCAGGGGTTGATGAGATGAATCAAGCTAGCGCTGAAGCTGCTGGGCTTCTTCCAATAACGTATTTGATACAAAAAAACAGCCTGGAAATACAACCAATCGTTAGGTGTCAAAGTTCCCCACTCCTGGGACACAGGTAGCTATCGCTTTGCTCATAATGTTGGAAATTGATATTTAATTCTGTTGGAATATTCTCAATTGTTGAGGCGATCTGCAGGCGTTTAGGAGCTGCTGATAAAGGCAGTCCTGGGGATTCACTCCCACTTTAATCCTTATTTTTTAATTCACTTATCCTTATGTTCTTTTTTTCGATTACCAATATTGCTTCATACAAGTTGACCCTGGGTACAGACGTTGAAATAATCAGAAGAAATACTTGGCGATAGTACATTTAGTACAATGGTTATTCCAAAATAATGTGGCCAATTTGACCACATACCCAATTAAAAGTCCCTGGTAATTCATAAATGCGGATGATTGATTCAACAGCACCGATCCGGACTCTTTTATTGGAGTAAATCTATTCCCAAGCCGACCATCTCCTTTGGGCAACCTTTTGCTTTCCTTAGCTTTGCTGTGTGCATCTTTTGTTGGAACATGCCTTTAACCTGAGCTTTTGACATGCCCCTGAACATGTGGTGGTGGCTTGCTGTTGACAGTGTGTGTGTGGTTGACCGTTTAACTGCTGCAGCAATGCGCGTAACAACAAGCGAGAAGAAGATTCGAAGCCAAGCGAGATCCAGCTTGAAGTTGAAGCTCGTATGAAGCCAAAGTGCTGTACTGCAGCGTACACGGCTCGCTGAGTCATACCTAACCATCTCGTGTTCAATTCATGAGAGGGCCATTATGTATGAAAGGGTCAGCAAGGCATGTGAATGTGCTCCGTGTTCGGTCGATGAGCTCCAGCGAAGCCTTTTCCCACAGGGAAGACGTTGGGGAAATATACTCCTATTGCAAAAAAACATAAAATAAAAATGGACCTAAATGATTGCCCTCACACCTTCTTTCCTAAGCTCATCAATGACCTCTCTTCCACTTGATATGCTAAATAAATAAACATTTTTCTTCCTTTATGTGGTGGCCATGTTGTGCCAAGGTGCTTTCCAATTGGTTCCAAGCGTCCTCCTCTGGCTTGTTGCTGTTGTTGTTTTTGTTGTTGAAGAGGTTTCTGGGTAACTACAGGACTGATGCCAGAGGGGTAAAAGGGGGGGTAAGGACCAGCTGTCCCTACCTCTGCCCTCCCTGCAAGCTAACAGGCAGTAAGCCAAAGTACAGCCATAGACCACACTGGACTCCAAACTGGACTGGTGTGGTCTTTTGCATTTTCTCCCCATTTCCCCTTAAAGGAATAGTCCAACGTTATGGTAAATACAGTTACTGGCCTTTTTGCCAAAAGGCTAATGAGAAGATTGACGGCACTCTCATATTTAGCTTAGCATTAAGACTGGAAACAGGCTTAGGTTTGGGTTCAAACGTAAAGGGGGCACATAAGTGTGTTGTGTTATCTATCTATCTATCTATCTATCTATCTATCTATCTATCTATCTATCTCTTCCAAAATGATTGAAAGTAATTCAATCAAAAACAAAAAATTCCCATGTTCAAAAAGGTGTAGGAAGAAGTTCATAAACAACTTAACAGGCCCTGCCCCCTTTCTTTACTTTTATCCTTGTCATAGGAGCCTTTTATCCTCACATGTTCTACTGTGAAGGGCAACACTCCGCAAATCGATTTGTGGTAACCATGGGGATTGTATGCACTACTGTATCCCTGCAATACAACGGAGTGAAATTAGCTGACTGTGGTATTGCATATCCCACAGGTTGATTGATGACAAATAGTGGCAGTATTAGTCTTTCCGTCGTGCCGTCTTTTTTATATTTTAGTGAAGTCATAAACAGCAAGAATCAGAGTCTTGTTGATTTGATTTGCTCTCATAAGGAAAAGCTTTACACTTTAACCCAACTCTTGCGGGCGTGTGACGAGCACGAATGCAACCGGTTAACGGGCTGGTGCTCCAGAGAAATCCAGAGTTTTGTTACATCCAAGATCGACACACTTTATGTCCATCATTTATGAATTTTCGGTTGTTTATTTCCGATAGCTTTGATCAGAGATCCTCTACGCTAAACCGTCTCTGCTTTGATACTAGCCGCCATTTTGCTTGGCCCATTCTGACCAATCATTAAGATCATGCTGACCAATCAAAAGCTTGTTCAACCAATGGAAGGCTGGTCCTTCATTGCAGATAAAACAAAGATCATTATATAGTGAAGAGGAATCACCCGAGGGCAGAACAAAAATACCTCAGAGGGTTAACAGGGAGTCAGGGAACTTCCGTATCATGATAAAAATCAATGTCAGCGCGTTACATTTAGGCAAGTATTTACTGTTGTTTCACCCACCACAGCCCCCCACCCCACGCTTTACCTCGATGATGTCGGCGTTGGTCCGGCTCTCGTGCGGCTCGTTGTACTCGGTGTACTTGAGCAGGACCTTGTCCATGTCGGTGCTGGCGTACTGGAACAGCTTGTTTGAGTGGTTGAAGATGATGAGGGCGATCTCGCAGTCGCACAGGACGCTCAGCTCGTACGCCTTCTTCATCAGACCAAACTTCCGCTTGGTGAACGTCACCTGGTTGGGGGGAGGGGGGAGACCAAAGACAAGAAAGGAGGGAAAGAGGTGGAGAATAAAAAAAATAAATTATTTAATATTTTCTTAAAATAGATAGATAGATAGATAGATAGATAGATAGATAGATAGATAGATAGATAGATAGATAGATAGATAGATAGATAGATAGATAGATAGATAGATAGATAGATAGATAGATAGATAGATAGATAGATAGATAGATAGATAGATAGATAGATAGAATTTTTAAAGCTGTCTTGAGGCTGCCATTTTGTGCTAACTATTACATGATGTAGTCCCAGAGCTGGCCCAGGGGCATGCAAAGGACGAGAGCTATTTATTGGAAGAGCTTTTCATTTCCAGGGGTCAAGAACTTGCAGGACTGCATACGAGCGTTTAATGGAAAACCAAAATGACATGAGATCCCCATCTACAAAAAGGTACCGACTGATAACATCTTTCTTTCCCTTCAAATTCAACTTAAACCACATAAGCACAGTTCAAAATGAGCACTCACTTAAACCAGACATTAAGCCTTCCCACAAATAGCGGGCTTACTAGCACCAACATAGCAGCCATCATGTTTCTGTTGCCTCCAAAACTTTCCGTGATGGCAGCCTTTGACTACAGCTGCTCACACCCGACATGTGCTGTCGCCAATGGCGTATCTTTCTGCTGTTGGTGTCAGATGACCACAATACCATAAGAAGTCTTGATGCAGCCATATAAAAAGAAAAGAAAACTTTGATTAAAATGCAGCTAGCTCAATCAGCTCCAAAAGAGCCGCTGACAGCAGGCTGTTAATAAGCAGATACGTGCACATATGTGCAGACAGTCGTCATGAAGATGACAACCTTTACGTCTCACATATTGGTTTTCTCTTAAAGCGCCGATATTATGCTAATTTTCAGGTTCATAATTGTATTTTGAGGTTGTACCAGAATAGGTGGAATACCTGCAGAACAGGGACAGGAAGTAGTTCTTTTGGAGATTATGGTCAACTAGTGTGTGTTGTAGCAGTGTTTTTGACATTGAGAACGACCTAGCATGCTAGCATGTGCTATGGTTAGCCACCTCGTCTCGGCTAGGGACGTAGAAAGCCGTGCAGATGTTGAACAGCTCACCTGGAAACTGAAGGCAGAGGACATTCAGAAACCGGATCTCACTTAGAACACCTTGGGTAGTTTATTTCCCCAAGTTTGTATGTGTGTGGAAGCACCAGAGACACAAAATAACACCTAAAATCCCAGAAATAGTATTTTTTTCATAATATGGGCACTTTAAGAAAATCTAAAAAAGCAAACATCAATAGTTATAAAAACTAATCTCATGAACAGCATCTTCTCGCAGCTGGAAACAGAACAAATTATGGATCAAGAAAGACGAGCCATAGTTTATACAAGAAAAGGTTAGATTTAAAGAAATAGTCGGACAGACTGGGGAAAAAAACTCTTTCGCCTACTTTTCTTGCAGAGAGATGGTTGAGAACATTGATCTCACGTCTGTCTGTTGAACATGAAGATGAAGCCCCGGCGCAGGTGGCTTAGCTTAGCGCAAAGACTAGAAACCAGGGGGAACAGCTAGCCTGGCTCTGTTTGAAGCCTGCACACCGTGCAGAAACCCAAGAGTAAAGGCGACAAGTTGGGAAGCAGTGACTTCTAAAGTCATCAAAAATCGTCAAATTCACACGGAGCGGGAAAAAAAAAAGCATATTTTCCTAAATGTTGTACTATTCCTTTAAGGATGAACTTCATAAACCGGAGACCAATAATTTTGTAACACCCCAAATCACTGTTTTATAGTTGAGTTGTGCATTCAGGCACAGCTACATTTATTTGAGGGAAAAAAAGGATTTATTGTATGAAAGTACTGTGTGCTTTAGGAAACAGACTTCTAGACAGAATGTCTAAACATGCTCTCTTTCAAGTGCTCCGCTTGCACACACACACACACACACACACACACACACACACACCTCGTTGTTTTCACACTCTGTTGTGCTCTTTTCCATGCTCTCTCTCCCGCTCTCTTTTCCACACTCTCCTTCTGTCGCACATTTTTTCTCTCTTTTCCACACAAACACACACAGTTGTATGAGCACCCCCTCTCGGTTGTGAACAAGCAGAACAGAACTGGGAGTGTTGCAGAAGCACAGGGACCCTTGTTGTCTCCCGGTTAGCTTTATGAGTGCCAACTGGTATTTCCAATCCAGGGAGATTTGGCTTTGTTTGGATTAAAAACACACAGTATTGCACACACACACACACACACACACACACACACACACACACACACACAAAGATTAAGAAATGGAGAGAAGGAAGAGTTCCAGGTACTGATACAAAATCTCGGGTTTGATATGGCAGAAAATGCAAATAGAAAGTGTGTGCACAGATGGGATGCTGGAATTATCTGAAGGTGTTTTTTTAGAAAAGGGTAGAAAGGTTTCCATGCATGCTGCTCTCCAGGCCACGCCCACAAGTGACGTCAACCCATTTTCCATCAGATGTAAAAGGCTAAAACACCTGCCGTGACATCAGTGATTAGGAGGCGGGACCTAGAGTCCTTCAGACCTAGTGATGTAGGATTTGTGATCCATCTTGTTGTTTTGTTAAATGTTGTCATGTTTTTACTGTTGGATTTAAATTGTGCCCTGCCCAGGGATTGCAGATGTAAATTAGCCTAAGGCTAACTCTGGCTACTCCAACGTGCGTTTCTTGAAGTTGGAATCATGGCAGGAGCACTCAGGACATTGATCAGCACTCTGAAGCATGGGAATATTTTGGTTATTATAAGAATGCCGAAGGACAGTTGATTGAAGGTAGTTATCCTGTATGTGCAGGAGTAAAGTTGCTGCTAAAGGCATTGAACACACTTCTAAAAAATGCCGCCATAATACCGAAAGCCGTGATAATTTTGGTCACTATAACTGTGAGGTTACGTATTCATACCGTTACATCCTTAATTTCAACCAAACCAGAATGGTGATTGTTGGAAGACAGCTTTTGACATGTTCTTGTTTTGTTTTTTTATTATTATTTAAATTTGATTGCAGTGTGTTTTACCATGATTAAATCAGTGTTTATTTTTATGGAGTCTGGTGAGTTTGGCAATGGCGATTTCGGGATGTTACATGTTAAACAAAAAGCATCTTACTTTTTAACAAAAAGGTTATCCCTACCTCTGTAGGGATCCATTCTATAATGTTTTCTGACACTTACATTAGAACTCAAATCTGAGCCTGTCAGTGGCCAAAAGAAGCACTTTTAGTGGACAGAAACCGAAGCTGCGTAATTGCCCATTAGCGTTACGTTGAAGCTCATTTCGCTGCCGACTGTAGCGATCTCGCTTAATTGTTTGAATATAATGAGTGAAAGTGTGTCTATGTATTTGCCTGTGAGTGTCTCTGTGTCTATTTGAAAGCCACTTCCCTTGAAGGACACTCATTTTTAGTCTGGTTAAATAAAATGTTTGCATGAAAAAAAATACTGGACCCATTTCAGAGAACGTCCCATAGACAAAAAAATTGGAAAATAGAGTCCAGGTTGTAAAATACCAAAGTTACATTATTAATAACAACTTAAAAGGTCCCCTGCCAAACATATTTTATAACTTGGTGGTAATGTCTGACGTTCTACCATGGACACTGTAACATCTTTTGTGGAAAAATGCCTTGGTTACCTTGTTTCAAACCTTTCTAGTATGGTATAGAAAGGCCTGCAGGAAGACTCCACTCCATTTGGGCAAGTTCTCATTATTATTCAACCAGCTAAGCTGCGTGACTCTGATTGGCTAACAGATAGCCAATGAGAGCCTGGCTACCAGCATCCTTTACCCAGCTCATGAATAGTAATGAGCTCAGGCAGCATGATGTCAGACTGATCAGCTGTTGTGATTGGTCTGATTTCTCCTTTTATTTATTTCCAGTGGCTAGAGCTGACAGAGGAGGTAGCAGTTCATCACACACACACACACACACACACACACACACACACACTTTACAAAATGCAAGTAAAAATGGTTTTGTGTGGCATGTAGGGTTGGGCAATATGGAGAAAATCAAATATCACAATATTTTTGACCTTGATATCAATACCGCAACGAAACTGTAGTGTTGACTATTGGTGCTTCCACAAAATATTTACACAATGAGATTTTTGATGAATAAAATGTCATTGGTAATGTGGATATAATGACTAAGTGGGTAAAGGCAAATAATACAACAGTTACAACAGTCTGGTAAGTTCAGAAAATGACATCACTTTACTGTAACGCAGCCTTTAAAACCAGGAAAAGACAACACTCATGCCATATTACGATATGCAAAATCTAAGACAATATCTAGTCTTATATCACAATATCGATATTATATCAATATATTGTATTGCCCAGCTCTAGGGGCAGGGCATCTTTAAGAACCTCAAACTAAAACTTCAGAGGCCGATGGACAGTCTTTAAGGTCTTTTCTATTCATGGTTATTATACTGTAATCCCGTTGGAAAAACAATGCATGTATGACACACTGATAGCACGATGATTAATGTGCTGCTTGTAATTGCTGCTATGGTTTACCTGCACAGACACAGATTGTGATTCTTCGGCTCTGACTGCTGCGCAGGTTTGAGCTGAAAGTAACTGAAATGAATTGAATAAGAAAAGAGAGAGCGGAAGGAGATAGAGGGGAGGAGATAAGATAGAGACATCGAAGATGAAAGCTAGCAAAGCAGCAATGGGAGACCTTCAATCTCTCCATCTTACAATCACTCCATCGCTCCTATCTCTTGCCTGCTTTTCACTTCAGCGCAGGACACGTTTAAGCCTCTCTCATCCCTCCTTCTCTCTCTCTCTCTCCCCGTCTTTCCTCCTCCTTTGCCTCGTATATTCTCGCCCTTGTTTTCTCTTCCTCTCTCTTCTCTGTCGCTTTTTTCCACATCCTCCCTCGCTCCTTGCCCCCCCCCTTTTGCGCTCGCTCACTCATTGCTTCCTGCTGCCACAAATCAAATTATATCGGGGTCGTATCCATGGGCAACAGACTCCTCTCCTGCCTCCCGTCCGCCCCCCATTTCCCACCTCATCACACACTGCTACCATCACCTTATCTCCCTCACCCCCCATCTTTATCTCTCTGCCTATCTACATATCTCCAATCTCACACACACACACACACACACACACACACACACACACACACACACACACACACACAGCAGATAAATTATGTGGCGATGTTGGAAAGGGAGGAAATCATGGCTGTGCAGGATGACGAGAGCACCCGGGTGATGAAGAGACAAGCCACTGCAAACAACAACAACAACAACAACAACTGTGCACCTAACAAATTAGAAGGTTACCCGCCAGCGCTGAAAACAAACATAATGACTCCAAAACATCTCAATAAAACCCCGTGGTTTTTTTTTCTTTCCACTTCTTTTCTCATATTAGAGAAAGTGGGCAGCGGGGTGGCGACTTTGAGTCTCAGTTTCGATCCCCCAATATGCCACAAAAGAAAAACAAGCTGGAGGTCAGCGGCATTAAGAAGAGAATTGCCAGGTAACCAATGGCAACTGAAGACTTAAGACATCCTCAGTTAAGAAAGAAAGAAAGAAAGAAAGGAGGGCGAGTGGTTTTGTGTGTCTGTGTGTGTGTGTCCTTGTGCGTGAACGTGTGTGCGACCGTGTATGTGTGTGTCTGTGTGCATGCGTGCGTGAGTGTGTGCGACTGTGTGTGTCTGTGTCTGTGTGCGTGCATGCGTCAGTGTACCCGTGTGTGTGCGTGCATGCGTGCGTCTTGGCGAGGTTATGGTTGTGTGGCAGATGGATGAGGAAACCACCACTGACAACCGTAACCTCCTCTCGCTGTTTCGTGTAGCTCTAGCCTCCCTCTTCCATTCGCTGACGTACCGTCGCGCTCACACAGTCAGTCAGAGTCAGGTCTGAGCCAGACAACCAGCTACCCATCATTAAATGAAGGAAACTTCCTTTTCAGCTTAGACAATTGACTCTCTTCTCCCTTTTGAAAAGGCTGCCTGCGTTTTTTGGTGTAATGTGACAGCTAATAAATATATATACACATATACAGTATACATATACTGTATATATATTGTTGTATAGCCATATGAGGAGTGTGGAGTTCCAAAGTGAATGGAAATCTCTCCAAGATTCCTCAACACAGAAATGATTTCAGCCTTCTTTGGTTTTCAGTAGTATAAGCCTGTCTGCTTTCCAACAGACTGACCGACGGGACATTTCCATGGCATGTATGGACATGAAACTCTCCTGGTTGGATCATCAGTGAAAATCATGTCCCCCCCCCGTCCCCCACGTCTGGACTGAATGCCTCTAAATACTACGATACCCAGGAGCTTCAGATAAGCGAATTAAGTTACAACTGAGTCCAATTCACTGCTCCACAGTTGCCAAATTCATCCCAAACTGACCCAGAATCTGAACAGACTTAAACTGCTAAATGCCTAATTGGGTTTCTAGTTTGAGTTCAGGTCGATGTTTCGTCCCGAAGTGCTTCCTGGGAGTCACAGAGTTCTCCCTTCATGTTTGCATGTACTAATTTGCTTACCTTTGACTTTTTATGAAAGACACATATGTTTTCTAACACAGCTGCATATGTTTTATACTGATGATACAACCAGGCGAGTTTCATGTTCATCCAAGCTAGGGCTGGGCAATATACCGATATTATATCAACATCAATCTAATATTGAATATTTTACCTTGATAACGATAAATGAACAATAATTCATTATGCTATGAATCAGCTTTTCTGAAGCCAAAAGGTTTCCAGACAACGGGCACTGCGGTTTTTCGGGGCACAAGTTGCTAAGTTGTCTCCGGTGTTTGAGTTATCCTCCATTATGCTTTCCATGCGGCTGGCTGGTCCAGGTCGAAGTCACGTGACTACACGCAAGGACAGAATGTTACTAAGGAGAAAGTAGGCCTTATCAACAGGAACAAATTATCCAAATTATCGTTGAAAATACATTGATAACCGCTTCAGATATTGCATGTCAAAAAAGGTTTGATTTCTCGTCCAGCTCTACATCGATATATGAGGCTAGATATTGTCTTAGACTTTGGATATTTTAATATCGTAATATGGAAGTAGAGCTGGCCGATATGGAGAAATATCACAATATTTTTTATCAAATACCTCGATATCGATACTGCAACAATATTGTAGAGTTGACTAATGGTGCTTTCACAAAATATTTACAGTACATAATGACATTTTTGATAAATAATCATCAGTAATGTGAACATAATGACTAGGTGGGTAAAGCAAATAATACAACAGTCTGGTAAGTTCAGAAAATGACACTTATGCCATATTCCGATATCCAAAATCTAAGACGATATCTTGTCTCATATCACAATATTG
Organism: Percina caprodes; assembly: GCA_013375575.1. Classification (NCBI taxonomy): domain Eukaryota; kingdom Metazoa; phylum Chordata; class Actinopteri; order Perciformes; family Percidae; genus Percina; species Percina caprodes. The sequence goes on from JABXJD010000534.1 coordinate 85,091, forward strand.
ATACAATATCGATATATTGCCCAGCTCTCTATGGAAGTATTGTCTTTCTCTGGTTTTAAAGGCTGCATGACAGTAAAGTGATGTCCTTTCTGAACTTACCACACTGTTCTAGCTGTTACGTATAATTTGTTTTAACAACTTTGTCGTTATTTATCAAAACTTGCATTGTGTTAATATTTTGTGAACGCACCAACAGTCAACTCAACATTATCGCCGCAATATCAACATTGAGGTATTTGTTAAGAAAATATTGTGAGATCTGATTTGTTCCATATTGCCAAGCTGTAATCCAAGCCTAACATCCTCTATGCAGAAAATGAACCTGACTTTTGAGGTCTTAAAAAACACTTTGCAAAGGGACATCACACCCAGTTGCAGGAGTGCATTGCGCTGGATGTTGTACAGCTTTTACTTGGCATTGAATTAATAATGGATTTATGTTTTTTTGATTTCTGGAAGGAAGACGGTACTCCTCCTCCAGCTAGAAGAGTTACAGTGTCAAACAGAAAGTCAACCCTTTTGCTGTTAACTTTGATGTGACAACCCCCAAAAAAAAAAAAAAAAAACAACCCGACAACAACCCATCAGATCAATCCAAGCACTTCCAGTTTGGTTTTTTTGTTCTTCCTCATGTTTCTTTGTCTCCATAAAAAAATGTGGTATTTGAGATGCTGTCATGTTTCCAGCTGGGGCCCACACTCTGAACGCTGTTTATTTTGTGGAGCTTATGGCAGCATCTCTGAATCAACACGTAGGAGGGTGACGGGGCTGCATGTACTCCAAAACAAATTCATTTGATGATTTCCTTTCAGAAGCTGCACTGTTCATTAGCTGAAGCAACACAGAGCAAGCGTGTAGAAAGCTTAACACTGTGTTCCACCTCCAAGACAGATGACTTGTTCTGAATGTTACTGATAGAAGAACTGAATCTAGTTTGGATGTAGGGCTGCACAATATATCGTATTTTATTTTATTAATTTTTAATCGTTAAAGACACTCGTGGATTATGTTATAGCTTCTGCTAGAAAAATTCTCCTCTTATGGGAATCCTCCCAGCCACCTTCCTAAATCCAGGCTCCACGATATGTTATTCCTACTAAAACTGAGGAAAATGAAATTTACCCTCAGAGGCCGTCCCGAGAAGTTTTCCTCACACTGGAAACCACCACTTGATTATGTTGCTAAACTTCCCGCTACTGAAACGTCCCCCGATTCTACGCCTACACCTCTCCTGGTCCACCGACGCCCCCACCCCTAGATATGGTTTCCATGAGCAGCAGACAGCCTATGTAACTTGTTATATTATCTTTTAATTTTATTTTTATTTATGTATTTTTATTTAATTTTTGTTATTTATTTATTTATTTTATTTTTTCATTTATTTTCATTTTTTATTTATTTAAATTCATTATTTTATTTATTTATTTATTTTGTATTATTGGGGCGGCCTGTAGCTCACCCAGTAAGAGTGCTCGCCCCATGTTGGTTGAGTCCTGCTGGGGCCCGGTCTTTGAATCCGACCTGCAGCCTTTTGCTGCGTGTCATCCCCTTCATGTCTATGTCACTTTAATAAAAAGGGAAAAGCCCCCAATCTTAAATAAATTATGATTATGCATTTTATCTTAGTTAATTGTTCATTAATTTATTATCTAAAACCGATGGGAGTTCATTAAGCTGTTGTTATTAAGATGTAATGGGTCACTGGGATGGGTGGGATAGAAAAATGAAAATATGACTGTTGATGTATCGTTTATGTAACTTGAATTATTTAAATATTTTTTATTTGAGTTAGCTGAAAGATTCTGTTGTCTATTTTAGAGTTATTTGTTATTTATTGCCTGGATTTCACCCTTCACTTTCTTTATTTTCTATGAAAGTAATCATGTTACAAGGTACATCCATGCAAGTGTATTTTTTGGGCTTTTTTTCAAATATTTCTGATCAAATTTGACTCATAGTTTATGCTCCTCAGGTCTCTTAAATTAGCTAGACTCTCTGTCTAATCGGAGTTTTCTGTTACACGACTAAAACTACTTTTGAAAATACACGTTCCACCAGAACAAGTTCCTTCCCGAGGCTATTTTGCAGCGGCACCGCGACTCCGCTCGCCAGGTAGCGCCGCTCAAGACGATTGTGATTGGTTGAGTGTTTCTCTCCCATTCAAGAATGCTGGGGCCCAGGTTGCTCTGTGGAATCTGGCAATGTGAAACCTGCAGCAGACAACTGCTCTTTGAAATGGTGCCTTTTATATTTAACTCAATGTTCAATAAATTACAGTTTAAAATGATTTCCTTTCATTTGTTTCAATTCAACTTAAAAAAATAGATTTATCGAAATTCTTGTCGTAATCACAATATTCATCAGCGATATTGCAAACTGCCAGACTGATCTCATAAAATGGCGTATGTATGACACGCCAATTGGTGTGCCATTATTGGCGTGTTATCAAGACGCATACTTGCTTTTTCAACGCCATTTGGCCTCCACTGACTCACATTACCTTGCGATGGCGTGTGAATTCACGCCGTAGCGAGTAGTAGTTGGTGTGTATGTTTACGAGAAGTCATGATGTTGTGTTGATACTGCATATTTTTTTCATATCGTACATCCCTATTTGGATGCGTAAGGCGCTCTGGATAAAAAGTATCCGACAAGCAGGGTACAAAATGTCAACGTTGGTTGGATTCAGGCATCAGAATGTCGTCGCCCCGATCGGTTTGCCGCAGCGATTAAGAAACCATTGGCTGCTCGTTAATCGCCCGATTGCGGTCAATGGGTAATCTTTGATTCACTGGCACCACGGCCGTGTATTACCACAGAGTGAATCACCTTATTGACAAAGTCTTCTGACACCTGATAACCAACGCTGGCTCCATTACCCAGAGCCTGCCCGACCAGAAAACGCTTGCAACCCCTCCTCTTCCTCTTTTATGTCCAATTGTGTACTGATGAATAACCATCCATCGTACTCCGCAGGCTCCGTTTGCTCTCCTTTATGGAAATGCAACCCACTAAGATTGATGAGGAGAAAACTGAGGATGATTTTTTTTAAACCCTGCGGCCAGCTCGCTCTCGCACTGCTCAGGTCTCATTCAGCCAGGCACCTCGTTTCTCTCCGTCTTGTGTTTTTCCCCCCTTTCTTCTCTATCTGCTTTTGAAGGTGGGCACGTCAAATCCATTACTCAATCTGTTCAATGGAGCAAAGCCCATTTACCAGTTGACTCATTTTAGCTGGATCATTTACCCTTTCATCCTCTCTGACAATGCCACAGATGTAACCAGAGGGGGTGAGGCTGTTTTTTTAGGGGTGGGGGAGAATATCATACTTTCTTGCTCTTTTTTACACTGTAGGGAACAAGAGGGAGGGCTTTGGAGTCTGAAAAAAAGCCCCCATGATTACTTAGCGGAGTCATATGAGCCTCATTAAACAGGATGCTATTATATTGTTCTGTTGTGGCACTGCTGAGAGAACAGCCACTAGGTTGTTCATGCTACACGGGACATGTGAAAACTGAAAGGGTGCCTGTGGGAATTTGTTATCGCATGAGTTATAGTTTTCTGTCAGCGCGATGGAATTTAGTCGTGGAGGAGTGGAAATGTTCCTTTCTTAGATCTGAACAGGATGCATGGCAGATATATTTAGTTATACGGCGAGTTCAAGCCAGTTTAACATCAGATTAATTGGATGAATTTATAGCTCGACAATGGGCGCCATCGTGCTGAAATGCGCTGCTGCACGGTACCAATCCCAATGTGTTTTGCGTTAAACTGCATTTATAGTGAATTCAGGGGCTACTGTGGCTAAATTTATTAAAATTTTGTAAGAAAAAACTCATTGGACAATCTCCGTCCACACAGTTTTAGACCAATCTTCATCCATATTAACAAATTTGACAAGTGGAGCTGTTGCTGAAAGGTGTGTAAAGCCTACCAAGTCAACAGTAGTGTCAAAACATAGTAGTGTAGATGTAGCCGGTGTAATCACAGCTTTAATTTGTCACCTGCGCCTGTGTTATTGATGCTCTAAATCAGGTTGCTAATCAGGAAGTCGTTATGCATTCCAACATTGTCAGCTCGCTTAATTGTTTGCTAACCTGTCTGTTGCGTTCGTCAGTGATCCTCTGGATCTGAATCTTTTTCCTCCCCATGTTTCCGGTGTGACGGTGGGAGGGGCAAGGGAGAGGGGGGGGGGGCTGCCGCTCTATGTCTTCCTCCTTAAATGTCAGGTGTCTTTCCGGTTGTCCTCTCCGTGCAACGTGGACTCTGTCGGAAGCAGCCGGGCAGGGAGGCTGTCGCCCCGTCGATTTAAAACAGGAATTTAAAAAAGAAATACAAAATAAAATGGGGAGAAGGAGGAGAGGACAAATGGGGTTTGATGTGCTGTGCCCTCTTCAGATCATGGCCCTGTTTTCCATGGAGGGGGCAGGTCATCCACACTCCGGCTGCACTGGGATCCTATGCCCTCCCCTTCACCTCAGCTGGGCAGCTCCTGCAAAACACAGAGGCATTCATTCATCAATCAGACAGAGAGAGAGACAGAGACAGAGACAGAGACAGAGAGAGAGAGAGACTTAGTTTGTATACTGTGACCCACTTTAGCTTCTACAAACACTGTATTTGCCTTGACCCGTCATCAACAAGAGAATAAATGATGCAGCAATGCATTTCAGAAGCACATTGGGCTAAAACATGAAGAGGTGGTGGGGGGCTGCATGCAGAGCCGGAGGCCCTCAGGGGCCCGCGAGGAGGGAGGCTGCACTGTGTCAGCTTCATTAGAGGCATCACCGCCACATCACTGATCTGCTGGCCGCCCGCGGCAACCGGCCGGGGTTGCCTGACACGCCGAATGTGATTCCCCAATCACAAGGCAGAGCGGACGAGTCCGTGGATTCCACATATCTCCCATTTTCCAAAACGCCATCCTGTGATGTGCCCGATTCCTCAACAGGAAACAGGTTTTAGTCTGTTTAACACGACTAGGGGTGCAAACAACGATTATTGTCACTGTGGACTCATCGGTCGACTAAATTCTCGATTAATCAATTAGTCGTGTGAACTATACTATGTCGGAAAATGTGGAAAAACGTGGAGTGTTCCCTCAAGATGGCGTCCTCAAATGTTTCGTTTTGTCCACAACTCAAAAGATATTCAGTTTACTGTCACAGAGGAGAGAAGAAACTAGAAACATATTTATATTTAAGAAGCTGGAATCAAAGATAAAGAAAGAGACTCAAACAGATTATCAAAATAGTTGGCAATTAATTTCATAGTTGATAACTAAGCGATTCATCTTTGCAATTCCAAACATGATCTGCGTTGATTGTAGCAGGGCAAAGTGACAATAGAAACTTCATGTATGGAAATGATTCTACATTCAACAACACAAAACATCTAAACGCTTCATTAAGTATTTAGGACTGTCCTTTTTGTAGAGCTGGGCGGAGAAAATCAAATATCAAAATACCTCGATATCAACATTGTAGTGTTGACTATTTATTCTTTCACAAAATATTTACACAATGAGATTTTTGATAAATAATCATCAGTAATGTGGATATAATGACTAAGTGGGTAAAGGCCAATAATAGAACAACTAGAACAGTCTGGTATGATCAGAAAATGACATCACTTTATTGTAACGCAGCCTTTAAAACCAGGAAAAGACACCACTTATGCCATATTACAATATCCAAAACCTCAGACAAGATCTAGTCTCATATCACGATATATTGCCCATATTTTACAACTTTTCGTATTATGTTTTCCAGACTCTCAGGATAGAGTCCTGAGACGTCTGTAAAGCAGGTACGAGTGGGCAGATTCCCACCGATGACACTGCACACGGCAAGCTGGCCGATGCGGTTTTGTGTCCAGTGATAAGATTATGCCTTATTACCTAAACTGAACACTGGCCTCACGCCATGCAACACAGAGAAAGATGAAGAGTGTTAAAAAGGCGTGTCAAATCCCGCCGTGCGTCTAACTAACCATGAAATAAGGGTGGTCTGCGATATGTTATAACGCCTAATCAGGAATAGAGCATTGTACATTTCAAATTAACAAAAAAAGAAAAAGTGGCAAAGCAGAGAGAGAAAGCCCCAGAGAGATTCTGCAAATTCATGCAAACTCATGAATGAATGAGAAGGCTGCAGCAGCTCAGGAATGGCAACAGAGGCGAGGACCGTTTTAGGCCCCATTTCTACTATTTGTGGTTTAGCTTTAAATATAGTGCCTGACTATCTATATCTATATATATATACACACACAGACACACACAGAGAGAGAGAGACCCCGACACACACACACACGGCGCAAAGTGGCAGCATTACAGAGCTGAAGCAACTGGAAAGGCGTAAGTACAGACACCACACCAGCTCTCCGGCATTTTTTGCATTCTCTCTACCTGGGAGAGCAGCAGCAGCAGAAGAAGAACGCCCTCTAGTTACATCCATTCTTATCAAACAAATAATGCAAAATTGTCTGTCACAAGACTGACTTTCCTTTGGTGATGCTGTGGGCGCTGCACGCTCGTTTAGAGTGGATGCAATTGGCTTTGCTTTGGCAACGAGTTGCTTATGAATTATGCACTGATGGAGACTAAGGAGCCTGGTTTCTACAAGGAAAATCTGCAGGAACTGGATGTACAAACCCATTGGCAACATCTTTCTAATATTTGGTTCCAGTCCAAACATTTTCTAAAATCCATGTTTAAATCCTCTGCTTCTCTTCATCTTCATCTCCTCCCTTTTTAACTGGCACAGATTCAAAAAGAGAGATCAGTAAAGCATATTGAATTCTGCGTGGATCCCCTCATTAGTGTACTTCTTGAAAAGAGTAGGTGTTCCCAATATGTTGTACATTCATTCTTGTCATCTGGCTTCCCACACCACGGAGTAAAGAAGTGTTAGTAGCATCATTTAGCTAAATAATGAAGAGGTGTGTGTTCGTGCTCTCTCACTGCCTTTGTTAGCCACTGAGCGGTCGGGGGAGTCGCTCCAGTTGCGGTGGAAGTTCAAAGGCAGCTTGCTGAGGGATTTGTCTTTAGGCTGCGGGCTGATCACACATGAAAAGGCTGCTTTATCTGCCCGGGGTGGTCAAGTCTCGACCTTTTATCCTTCATGCTGCCGGAGCTTGCTTCCCATGTCTGATGTCAGGCCGAATCTCTGCTCTCACACGGGAAGCAGAGGGCCTGGAGTGTGTCTGCTGCCTCGCTGAGCAAGGCCAGGGCCACACAGAGGCTCTGGACAATGAAAAAGATTAACGCTGATAATTAGGAATCTACAGCGAACCCAGATAAGAACCCTGGGGACCGCCTAAATGTTATTTCACAAGGGCCCAATGACAAGCTCTTCTTCTACATTTCAGAACAGTTGCACTAAGAATATCGACATAAACGCACACACTGGAGTAAAGGAAGTTAGAGCTTCTGAAAAAACTGTTCAAGTACAGCTGCTACATTCACTACATTTTGAGTGTCTGGAATATTGCAGAAACTATATATATATATATATATATATATATATATATATATATATATATCTATCTATCCATCCATCCATCCATCCATCCATACTTATATACACACACACACACACACACACACACACACACACACACATACTAAAAACAATAAGTATAGCACACTTGCCTAGTACTTCTACATCATTTGAGTCTATTTCTTTGAAGTATATTTTCTGAATTGCCATTTTGTCTTGTTTTTGGTTGCCTAGACAATGTGATTTCTTATATTAACTTAAGCAAGCTTTAAGATGAGACAAATACAAATTTGCAATACATGTTTGAAATGAAAGTGTACTGTCAAAAAGATTCATTGTGGCGCCCAGACAGCTCAGTTGGTAGCGCAGGTGCCCATATACAGAGGTTTACTCCCAGCGACTCAACCTGCGGCTCTTTGCTGCATGTCATTCCACTCTCTCTCATGTCTTCATCTGTCCTATCAAAAATAAAGGCCGAAAATGCCCAAAAAACAAGGATCATCAGATTTAGAAATACACAAAAAGATATTTAAAATTGCACAATGGCATAAAATCTGCATAAAAGTGGTATGATCAGAAACTATTACTGTACAAATGTGTCCACTAAGCTTTAGAGTAGGTACCTCAGGTCATAGCTTGCCTGCAACAAAAATGAGTCCATAAAAGAACGGTTAGAAAATGTTGCATCGCATCATTATCGCTGACATCTGATGCTATGCCCGTTAAACATTTTAAAGCTCCAATCTTCTATTCCAACGATGTGGGTGGAAAGCCACAAGGGTGATATTTTGGTTCTGACATTTATTCATGAAGAGAAAGTTGACACAGGGATGTTCTTTTTTCACCAACAACATGCTTTGAGCTACACTCAGATTCAGCTGATGCCTTCCAAATGCAACCGCAGTTTTCTACAGTGGGAGAATAAGAAGCTTCCTTTGGGCAATCAGGGGTTAAGCGACTTGCTAAAGGGCACGTCAGCCTGATTTTCCCAACCAGTCGAGGTTTGTGAACTGGTGACCTTCCTTCTGACAACCTGCTTTGCTGTCCTCAAGGCTAATTCTGCCCTCAATTTTACTGATACGTCGCCACCTATGTTTCTGCCAGAAGCCGTATGTGTCAGAGGCTCCTGCGCGGTGACTGAGTCATGACACAGAAAACAAACCACTCAAATGCCACAAAATGCAGCGGGAGACTGCTGGGTTTGTGTTGGACATGATTTGAGTGTACGCAGCATTCTGCTGGCTTTTACAAGGAAACATGTGACGCTATCAGATGACTGCTGCTGAGTGATACAGCACAATATTTGGGTCAGATACAAGTGATAATTAGAGCAGAACAAGATCTGTAATAGACTGGAAATAAAAATACATTTTCAAGGTTGGGTTTTTTTTTGTGCTATTGTCGTTAGTCTAGGGTAGAGGTTTTACAATTCTGACACTGTGTGCCCCCTCTCAGACAAAATTGACAAAAGAAAACAAAGAAAAAGTTTTGCTAAAATCATTTTTCAGTGATTTTAGAAGAGTATGCCCACATGATAAGTCTCTAATACAACACTAAAGCATTATAGCAGTAGCAATATATTGGTCAGGCATCAGCATGTGTTATCTGTGTGTGTGTGTGTGTGTGTGTGTGTGTGTGTGTGTGTGTGTGTGTGTGTGTGTGTGTGTGTGTGTGTGTGTGTGTGTGTGTGTGTGTGTGTCTTGCAGGTCCATCCTTTACTGCCCTGGTGTGTTAAGGGGCAGCAGAGCAGCCTGGAGCGGAGCGATAACAGTCAGCGTTACAAGGCTGGTAGTTGTGGGGGGAGAGGAGGGGGGGGGGGGCTTCTCGGCTGCTGGCGCCCCGCCAGAGGACTGTTGAGAAATCCATCACCACATTTTTCCACAGCGCACCCACATCTGCCAAGCCTGATCACCGCAGACCCCCGATCACCGCAGACCCCCGCGGCACCGTCCACACCCCGTATGAACTGTGATTACTGCAACCTGGACTAACTCGGTCCTTTGCGGTTTATTGGATGGAGTAATCGCTGCAGATTGGAACATCCTCAACACAACTTGCATGTGCTTCTGCCAAATGTGATGAATGCAAGTGAATATTTATATACCTTAACAGATATATATCAAAGTCAGAGACATGGCAATAATAATACAGATCCATTGTATTGTAATAAAATATTCAGGGCTGCTCCCTCTTAGTCGCTTATTGGACTAATTGCTCGTTTTGGTCTTATTTTATTTTTTTGTCCATTAGTCATTTTTTTAATGATTTTTTTCATGCTGAATTACTTGTGAGAAACTTCTGAGCATCTCTGGTAAACATGTACTTTTGCATACATCGTTGTAGAGGAACTCAGTTTTACAGATGGTAAATAGACTGCATTTGTGCTTTTCAAATCTTAATGACCACCCAAAGCGCACAGATCTGTCGATTAAATCAACTAATCGTTTTTGGTGTGTGTTTTTTGTTTTTTTGTTTTCAAAAATCAAGCATTAACCTTGCGTTATGCACTTACTGTCAAAATAATAGACTTGGCGTGTAAATGAAAGGCTTCAGGTAACGTTTACACCCATGAGACAGGGCTGAGATTTAAATGAAAGCTGTTGGGTGAGTCGTGCGAGTGAAACTACTACACAAAGACGGGCAGCAATTTTAAAATCATACTCTCCCTGAACTGTGAAAGCAAATACCTGAAGCAACGAGTTGTTGGTTTGCAAGAACATTCAGCTGTGTTGCCGATAATGGCAGATACCAACACTGACCATAAACCAAAGTACACAATTACCAATCAGCAGCATTTCTGTGACAGATACAAAAGGTTGCCCTATGAATCACGGCCCATTGTGTACTGATGTTAGGGTGGCAGTTGGCATTTTTGGCAGGCATTTGGCTCTTGGCTAGCAACTAAATTACCAAAAACGGAGCTACTGCCAATAATATTGCCACATATTTCAATTCATGTACAATTTGTAAACTTAAAAAAAGAATTAACTCTGATAAAACTGTACAAGAAATCCCAATTTACCTGCATTATCTTTAGTAAGTGCTTATAGAGCCTGTATCTAAACATATTAAACCTAAATGCTCGGTTCAACAACAACAAATCTGTTTTAAGTTCATAAAAAATATTGAACAATATTGCCAATAGTGCAGCTTAAACAGGAGGATTGTTATTGAATCGACGTTGCGGACACATCAGTTGCTCCTAAAAATATACACGGCACGCTAAAGTATGCCGCATCAAAGTGTCCAACACATATCAGGGGTTGTGTGTCATGATATCTTTACAAATCATGTTAACTGTTGATGAAATGTATGAGTTAGCAGGAGCTCTGCAGTGGATTTCAGGGCTTCAGGTTTCAAGAGGAGGGCAGCCTGTCCTGACCTCTGCAGGAGGGCTTTCAAGATGACTGATATGCCCCTCAGTTTAAAGTCTGGACGGATCAATATTTCTCCAATATTCATTTATCCCTCAGTGTTTGCACAAACGCGCCTGGCAAGATGAGCGACACACGAGATGACACATGTTGTTGTCAGATGCTTTGTGCGACTGTGAATCACATGGAGTCAAATAAAGCAGGTGTTGCAGGTTGTGGCCTGCCGGAGAAAAACAAGGACACGTGATCAACATGATGCTCCCTCTGAGTTCAAGACCCCAAAATGTATGTTCCTTTAGGGCTGCAACTAACGATTATTATCACTGTTGATTAATCGGTTGATTGTTTTCTCAATCACTCAGTTGTTTGGTCTACAAAATGTCAGAAAATTGTTAAAAATGTTGATTAGTTTCAGCTTTTCAAAGCCCAAGATGACGTCCGCAAAGGTCTTGTTTTGTCCACAACTGTCACGGACGAGTACGGTTGGGCATGGTTCAGATTTTGATACAAATTCTGATTCTTCATTTCAATTCCAGCTCATATCAATTCTGATTCTTTGAGGGGTAGAGTTGAAATGGGTCACATTCTTATTTCACAAATAAGAGAAATGTTTTATTTTTGATTCAGTGGTGGGTTGCAGTTTTACCGGGCTTTTTCAATGTAAAATACACTACTATACTATGCACTAGAGTGCCGCTTACTGCGCTCCATGGCTGCAACACAACAAGCGCCTGGCCGCTTACGTAAACCAAAACTTGCGCATATTAAATTGGGAAGCAATGATCGGATTTAAAACCAAAATCCTCCAATAAAGAAACGATTCTACTAGAATCTGAATTTTTTAAACAAAAGTAGGAATCGGTTCTCGATGCCCAACCCTACAGAGTGAAGAAACCACAAAATATTCACTTTAAAAAGGAACACAATGCAACTTTTAGCATGAGCTGTGGTTCCAATGAGACAACCTGCAGGGGGACCGAAGCGGGAAAAGTTACATAGTGTTCCTTTAAGAAGCTGAATTAGTGAAGTTCTTGAAAGAATTGACTCAAACTAATAATCAAATACTTGGCAACTAACTTAACAGTTGACCGTTGACCAATTGATTCATTAACTAATCCTTGCAGCTCTATTTCAGTCTGAACTTCAAGTTGAATGTCTTTTGAGCGCCCCAGCTTTAATAGCTGCAGTAGCCCTTTAAGCTGCAAATATCTGACCATAGTGTCATCATGAAGGCATTAATGCCAGAGTTCATACGCAGCACGCCAGCATTAAGGTACACTGTAAGCATGAATCCGGTTTTTATAGGGGAGTGGGGAGGAGGGGTAGTCCGAGGGATTTGTTTCTCATTGGGGCACAGACAGAACTGCCGATAGGGTCGGGTTGGGGGGGGTGTTGGCTTTTAACTGGGCCGCTGAATTCCCTCATCTGACCCAGCGAGGCTCGGTTTGCGGCCCAACCTTGAGGGTGTACTGCCAGCACCAGCTGTGGGATATTTACAGCTTGTTGCGGCATGTTTCCGGGTAACCATTGGACACGGCTCCCGCCAACACTTCAGTCACCCAGCATGCATATTCACTCTATCAACAAAACTTTACTGCTGATTTTTTGTGGTAAAAACAACAACAGGTGGAGCTGTGAAGTTTGATTTTCTCTTAAGTGATCCTATATCGATTCATTAAATGCCGAACCAATTTGGGGAATTGCCCCAGTGTGGGATTAATAAAGTCTTTGTCTATATCATATGAACATAGAAGACATAAGGAATTCCATACTATGTCATGCTAGCTCGTCGTAAAGAGGGTTAAATAATGCTCTAAAGTTAGGTGACATTTCAGTGAGGTAAACACTGGCAAGGCCATTTCAAAAGGGGACCATGGTCTTTTAAGGACCCCTTAAAAGGCCACGCCAGTTTTCCCCTTGACCTCTCACCTCAGGAATGTAGAGCTACACTTTATTGGTGTGCTCATGTTGAATAAAACGTGCATTAATGTAACTGATTGTGCAATTGTAGAATTCCTTTCATATCCAAGCTAAATTGGTTGTCCAACCCCAAATGGACATTGAATCGGAAATCGACTCGGGACTTTGAGAATTGGAAGCGCAAAATCAGCAAGAGATACTGAGCCATAGTGACAAATGGTGACGGAGGCGAAGTAGCTGCTGGCCTTGTATCTGAAGCTTGGCTTGTGACTGTGATTGTGCCTGTGTGTCTATGCTGCCAACCCTGGCAGTGGAATATGATCCCCCCCCGCCTCCTCTTAACCAATCATGGGTGAGTCTTTGGAGAGGTATATATGAGAGAGAGAGAGAGAGAGAGAGAGAGAGAGAGAGAGAGAGAGAGAGAGAGAGAGAGAGAGAGAGAGAGAGAGAGAGAGAGAGAGAGAGAGAGAGGAGTGCTGATGGAGTGCAAGGGCAGCACTTCTGAGGTGGTGTTGGTGGGGCTTTTGGGGGGGATGGGAGCGGTGAGGAGATCTGTGCCTCTCGGCTCGTGAATCACACCCACGCTGCCGGGCCGCTGTCAATACGGCAGTCCATTTTTTTTTACACACACACACACACACACACACACACACACACACACACACACACACACACACAAACATACCGCAAAAAGCACACGCCTACGCATTTAACACGGGGCGCCCTAACTGTCACTGATCCACTGTTTGTGATCAGAGCCTCTGGCATGACTACAGCAATAACATCAAAATAAGATAATACCTGTTACACACCCATGTGAGTGCACACACAGCCGCACTAAAGGCATGTGGAGCGGGGAGGACCTGTTGGCAGGTCACACAATGCTTTTGGTCAGGTTTGTTGTTGAGACTTGTTGCTGACTGCATCACCGGCGTGGATTATGTGGTTTGACCTGTCAGGTTACATCACTGCCACAGGTAAACACACTCTGACGCCATCCCTGAAAGGTGATGCGATTGGCTGACCCAGTGGAACAAGGACAGGGAGAGCTCTCACAGTTAGGAGAGGGTTTTCCTGTGAACTAGTTACTGTCGGCAGCGAAGCAGTTCACCTGGCGAAGGTTCAGGAACTTTGGCGACGTGCATCAGAGGCGCTCATTAGGGCTGCAACTGACGAATACTTTCACTGTCCATTAATCAGTTTTCTATCTTCTGGGTTAATGGATGAGTTGTTTTTAAAATGTCAGAAAATTGAACTTCGAAATATCGATTCATTCCCCCATTTCAAGTCACAACTTAAAACACATCTGTTCAAAACTGCCTATTCCACTTGATTGTCCATCGCTCTGCCTTTTCTGTTGTTTTGTTTTGCTGTTTTTAATGTATGTATATCCTGTACAGCATCCTTGAGTGCCGAGAAATGCGCCTTTAAATAAAATTATTATTATAATGTGGATCATTGTTTCCCAAAAAAGCCCATGATGACGTCCTTGAATGTCTTGTTTTGTCCACAACTCAAAGAGAAGCAGTTTACTGTCACAGAGGAGAGAAGAAACTACAACATATTCACATTTAAGATATAGATAAGGTAAGATAAGGAAATAGTTGGCGATTAAAGGTTCTCTAAGAGATGTTGGGTGACGACACTTCTTGTTGACGTTCAGAGTACGTTCAAGCAAAACAAGACTAGTTCGCCCCTCCCTCCTCCTACTCATCCCGTCCCCTCCCTTACGCGCACTAACCCCCCAACCCCCACCTTCAAAATCCTTCTGGTCGGCTATTGGCTGGAACACTGTTTGTTATGTTTGATGGTGCAGGTTGGCACATATCGTTTTTGTTGGTGGTGTTTATGTAGCCTGGGCTGTCTACAGAGACCGCGTTTTTTTACAGTGTGTTCTGGGGACAGGCAGCTCGCAGATAGCAAGGAGATCTTTGCTGTATGTGACAAAAAAAAATGTGTAGCCTAAAAGACATGTGACATCGCTTAGAGCACCTTTAATTTAAGAGTTCACAACGGTTTAATCAGCGAGTCTTTGCAGCTCAAGCTGTGTGCGCTATCCATTAGTTTTTGACTAAGAATATACATATTGTGGCCAGGTTAGCTCAGTTGGTAGAGCAGCCGCACAAATATAGAGGTTTATCCATGACGCAGCGGCCGCGGGTTCGACTCTGACGTGCAGCCCTTTGCTGAATGACATTCCCCCTTCTCTCTTCCCTTTCATGTCTTCATCTATCCTATGGAAAATAAAGGCCTAAAATGCCCGAACAAATAGTCTTAAAATTAAAAGAATATACATACTGAATTTGTTTTGTCCCTTATAAGTAGCCATGGGTTTGCATTTAATTCAATAAAAGCACCAATAGAATCCGTGCACTTGAGTTGTGTTGTCCATCAATTGCATGGCTTCTACTACAAGTGATTAGTGTTGCCATTATAGCTAAATCTGTCGCTGACTGTTTTCATCAGTCGCTTTGTTTCATGAAAACAAAATGGCCATTATGAGATCTCAGAGTCCAGGGTTACTGTTTAAAACTTTAAAATGTCTCGTTTTGACTCAAAAACATAAAAAACAATGGCATAAAAGGAGGGAGAAGCAGCCAAATCCTCACATTAAAAGAAGCTAAAACTGATGAAAAATGACTTAAACAATCAAAATTCCTACTGATTCTTCTGATGATGAACACATCTTTGCGTTCATCAGCTGTCAGAGAAGAAGAATGAAATATAAAAGCAGAATAAAACACTCAGAGAAAACAAAACAGACTAAAATGCCACTGAAGACAGAGTATCTTCTTTGGATTGCCACTTTCTTCCATTCCATTAAACCCAAGCGCTCAATCCAAGAACCTTTTCTTAATGTACATGTACAGCTCCTGGTACGTGGGGGTGACCTCATGTTGTGACAGGCTGTCCTGTAAAAGGCCACAGGTTCAATCCCAGCAACAGCTGCACGTCTTGCCTCAGTGTAGAGCAGCAACTATTCCCAATAACGTTTATGCTATTGATTATTTTAGCCTAATGAGGGCTCTTCCCAGAGCCCAAAGAGGTGTCTTCAAACTGCTTATTTGACCAAACAAATCTAGTGCTGAACTCTTTCCCTTTTAACAATCGTTTAAGCCACTTATACAACAAAACGTACCAATCAGCCTCTGGTTGTACCTTCCCAAATTTGTATTATATTATATGTAAATTGACTATCTTTGGGTTTGAGGTTGTTAGTTGGACCAAACTTGATGTATAAAGATGCTCCCTCTGGCTGGAACTTGTGGTGAGCCTCTTACAATATCTTTACACATTTTATAGGCTAATTAGAAAATGTCATGGTTTTATTTCAGTTTGATTTGCACTGAGAGATGATTTTATGGAAAGTTCCCCATGCCAATCTCTAGGTATGGTGAAGGGTATGTGATGAGTTGGGGGTATTTTAAATCCAAAGGCCAAGGGAACTTTATCAAGGTACAATGTATCCTGATCCATGAAATAACTGGCCTTTAATACAACACACACACACACACACACACACACACACACACACACACACAGTTCATAAGTTTATGAACCCATTCTAAAGCTAAATAAATTATATGTATATAAATAATGAAGTTATTTCACTGTAAAAAAATTAAGTAATTATTCATGAAGAACTACTGCGTACATAGGCCCACGTTTGTTTTAAAGATAATCTATAATATCTTTTTAGGACAAACCGTAGTGTTTTGTAATCTTCTAAAAACAGTCTAAATGTTTCATCCTTCACAGCTTACCCCATCGCCTCAAATCGTCTGCAACGACAAAAGGTCTGCGGCAGAGGAAGAAATGCCCTCTAGAAACAAGACGCTGATGACATCAATGTGACACTCGAGGACAGAGGGCGTGCACGGCGGACTCGGCATGTGTAGCAACGTCTGCCGTCACCAGTCCAACGCGTTCTCATCAATGAGGCGTCACAGGAGAGGCAGTCGGGCGAGATCAAGGTAGCCGACTGGGACTTAATATAGTTTGTCACAAGTACTATCAGGCGAGTGGGAGGAGGAATGCTGCTGTTTTAGGAACAATAAAACCTGCCTATTTAAAGCCTTCGCCACTAACTGTTTGGTGAAACGTCTCCATTAGTACCTATGAAACACTGCAGAATGAGGCCAGCAACACGGCCAAGCCAGGAACTTGTAACACAGGCGTGTGTCCCAATGTTAGTGGTTGACCCCCCTCAAAATAGTTTTTTATTTTTTTTTTTATTGTTAATTAACCTGTTTATTAATTTCTTGATTAACCCTTGTGTTGTCTTCATGTTAACCATGAACTTGTCCTTCCAGGTCAAAAATGAAAATGAATATTTCATTGGGCTCTTCTGTTGTTTTTGTCGCTTTTTCCATGCTATTGGCGCTTTTTTTTTTTTTTTTTTTTATAAATCTGAGCTGGTTTAAGAACACGTTTTCCACTTATTCTTGGAATTCATCGTCAACAAACCTCATTTATATCAAATTATACATACGTTTTAGTTAAAAAGGCAGAAATTATGAATTATTTTGACTAATAGAGTAGACGTCAAAGTTTAGTCCGGATACTCTTTTGAAACCATTAAAAAAGATAAAAATTCAAAGGCTATAAGATTAAATAAAACACCCAAAAAATTAAATGAAAGTAATTATTAATGTCACCTGAAGAACGTTGTATGGAATCATCCATGTTATTTTTGGGCAATTCGGTTGAAAGAAATCCATATTTCTGATATAAAACACTTTGAAACGGGGGACCCGAGGACGACACGAGGGTTAAATCAATAAGTTGATTGGTCTATAAAATGGTCAGAAAATAGTGAAAAATATTGGGAGAAGAAACTAGAAAATAAGATAAGAAAAACCTTTATTTGTCCGACAGTAGGGAAATTGCGGTTTGCAACAGCAAAGATTGATAAGTGTACAAGATATAGCAAACTGTATTATACAATAAATTACACAGGAATTAGTACATTTATTTTTTAAATATTTATTAATATATTCACTTTTAAGGAGCTGGAATCCCAGAATCTTTTATCTTTTTCATGAAAAATCAATCAAATCAAATACTGAAAGAGTTGGCAATTAATTTAAGAGTTCACAACTAATCGATTAACCAATACATTTTTCAAACTAATCAAACTGATTCATCCTTTAACAAAATACAGTGAATGGCGATTTTAGTTGCAGATCGATTCATCTTTGCAGCTCTCAAAGGTAAGATCGGCTCAAAAGAAAATAAAGGTAAGCCTTTGAGGGTTTAGTCAATTATTAAATTTGATTAAACGGTTAATCAATTCATCTTTGCAGTTATAGAGCACGGCGCCACTCAAAGGATTCATCTAACCCATTCCTCACATGTCTATGTCCAATTTGTTTCCAGAAGACATAGCAGCAGTCAGACTATTTTGTCTAAAAGAAATAGTAGATACGGGCGCTATCTCCTGAGCTCTAAATGAATACCTCGAGGTTATTGAACATGGAAAAACAACTTCCTGCTATTTTCATTCTGTTTGACTGACTTGACTTGGGGAAAACCCCCCAAATCCAAGCAGACCAAACAACACGGTAATGAAAAACCAACAGGGTCTCTTCAAAGCTTTTTATCCGTGCGTACTTCTGAAGTACACAGGGTGGTTTTGAACAGGTGCCGAGGCCGCGAGGATCGTGCTACTCACTCAACACAGTAATGGCCGTGTAAGACCTTCAATTCCAGAAAGAAAAAGAACAGGTGTGACGTTACGAACTGCACGACAACACAAGCTATCAAACCCCCATCTCTGCTCTCGGCAGATTTGGGGGGCTGGGCAAGGTGTCAGCTCGGCGGCTGATGATGGACAACAGTCCACCCAGCAAGTCACCTCGCACTCCTCCCTATCTACCCCGTAAAGCCCTCAGAGGCGCCAGCAGTGCACCCCACCGGCCGATGGCTTCCCGGGCTGATTAGAGGCCGTCTCTTGCACTTTTGGCTAAATCAAGCATGTGAAAGCTAAAAAAAGAAATGTCACATTTAGGGTGAGGAAAAGTAATGTGAACACAAAATATATTAAAATAATAAATTTTAAAAAAGCAATCAAAAATGACATGTTCTCTAGAAGTAATTATGGTTTTTAAGTGAAGCGGCGTCCATGTTAATTCAAACCAGTTACATCAGAGGGGACAAACACACACACACACACACACATGGAAAATGTCTTACCGTCAAAGATTAAAGATGCCAACAGGCGGTTTGGAAGTGCTCTGACACAAATGTCAAACCAAAAGTTGAGTTTCGGATTGAGGCCAGTTAATTTGAAAAAGAGCGAGATAGTCCAAGTGAAAGCTCACAGAGGGATACAGTCCTGAAGAGATCGAGGGTCCGACTCAGAGCAGCACATGTGCCATCGACTGCTGCAAAAGTGACAACTGCTGGTTGAACGCCTTGGGCTGAACGCCCCAAATTACCCTTCTCACTGGACACCCCCACATCCAGCCATCACCCCCGCTGCTGCTGCTTCTTGTCACCACACTCACAGACAGTACACTCATACCCTCCCCTCTTCCCCCGCCCACCCACAAATCCCTCCCAGGTCACCCTTTGCCCTAATATGCCTTCAGCAACTGCCACCAATTCATCAGTGTCTTGTGTTGGCAAATGAGGTGCTTGTTGTTCGGCTCTTTAGAAAAAAAAGGAAACGTTTACTACAAATCATCAGCACACTGGAGCTGCAACTAACAAATATCTTCATTAGTGACTCATCTGTCAATATTCTTTTCAAATACTCAATCACGCGGTCAATAAAATGTCTGAAAATGGTCAAAAGACATCCACAAAATGTTCCAAGAGCCCGAGAGGACATCCTTTAAGTGCCCATATTATGAAAAAAAAATCACTTTGTCTGGGATTTGGGGTGTTATTTTGTGTCTCTGGTGCTTCCACACACATACAAACTTGGGAAAAAATACAAACCATGTTGTTTTGAGTGAGATCCGGTTTCTGAATGTCCTCTGCCTTCAGTCTCCGAGTGAGCTGTTCAACATCTGCACGGCTTTCTACGTCCTTGGCTGAGACGAGACGGCTAGCGCTAGCATGCTAGCTCGTTCTCAATGGAAAACACTGTTACAACACCCAGTAGTTGACCATAATCTCCAAAAGAACTACTTCCTGTCCCTGTTCTGCAGGTATTCCACCAGTGGCCCTGGTCTAGAAGAAGTCTCCCAGCTAATCCTGCCTTGGACTGACCAAAGTTGGAGAGAGAGTTATCAGCTGATGGGATCTTACCGAGCTACTGAGCATGTGCGACTCACAACAATGATAGTATAGAAGTGAGATGTTTCACTCTGATGCTAAAACAGAGACCCAATCACACAGGGTGAAAACAGGATCTGCAGTAAAGAATATGGTGTTTTCTGAAAATTAAACCATGTAGAACTATTCTGGTATAATCTCAAAATACAGGTATGAACCTGAAAATGAACATAATATGGCCACTTTAAATTGCTCGTCTTGTCTGAGCAATTGTATAATAATGAGAAATCATTTCAACCCAACATCACAGCTGGCTGCCATTGATTTCTATTCGTTTCCATACAGTAAAATTGTTATGAGACTAGTAAGTAATCTATAATGACTATAATCATTAGACGTATGTGACATTACCATGTTTTTACACTATAAGGAGACAAATGGAATGTGTGTGTGTGTGTGTGTGTGTGTGTGTGTGTGTGTGTGTGTGTGTGTGTGTGTGTGTGTGTGTATATAGAGTGAGGGAGTCACCTAGCTAAGTGTGTCAGATCCTCGTTGCGCACCGATCTGTCCTTCATGCACGTGTGTGTGTGTGAGTGTGTGTGTGTGTGTGTACATCCTCCATTTGGATCATGAGCTGCCAGCAGCGGAACGGCAGCTGCCTACATACCTTTTGTTCAACTGGACCCTTCAAGGCCCCCCTAGCCCCACCCCTAGAACACACACACACACGAACACACACACACAAACACACAGACAAACACACACACAAACACACACACACACACACACACGCTCAGCTGTCGGAGAGTTCAACAAACCGGTAATGTCTCGTGCCCCTCAGCCCAAACTCTCTACACTTGATTCCAAAATGACTCCTCTGCTGTCAAACTCTGCCGGCAGCACGCCACATCTTCCCTCCCCGTCAGGTCCGATGAAGGCTGCCGCTGACGACTGTGATCCGACGCTAAGTCCAAAGCTGTGGAAATCAAATCCTCACAGATCCGAACTTGGCGAGCTACGGTCAGATGACCGAAGGGAGGACTGTAAAAGGAGAGAACCGCCGTCTGCGACTGTTTGCGACAGTGGCTCCGCTTCCCAAGGAATGAATCTCAGCCCGTGCCCTTTCCTGACCTGGAAATCTCAGAGGGGGCCTGGAGGGTGTGGGAAATGGGAGGCCAGGAGGCTGCTAAACAGTTGTGTCATTGAGTTTCCACACAACACAGCGTATGAATGTATAGTTGCAAGCACATCTGTGCCCAGAGGCCAACGGGTTAAACAAGGGGCGAAACAAATTCCAAGGGCCCATTTAGTCTTGAGGCCATAACTTATATGGATAAATTGTGAGAAGGAAAGGCAGAAAAAATGAACTCCCTTCGTCTATCAGGAGCAGGAAATCTGCCCATGGATGGGAAAAATATACATTCCTACTTAATACAACTTGCTCAGTAAATGATAGGGGTGGAACGGTTCATGTTGTATTGAACCGAAACGGTACCGGCGTCACGAATTTACACACTACACGGTACAAAAATACACAAAACTCACCAAATTAATGTAATGCAGCACTACTGTTAGATACGCGGGGTCTTTAAGGACACCTAATCTGGGGCTCTGCCTTAGCTCTGAAGCTCTGATTGGCGGCGTCGGCCATGTAGCCGAGCTCCGCCTACGTATGCAGTTTGTTGTCAGGTGGACGGTCCAGTGAGTGAGTCCGAGACAGCAGCGCCAAGGATGAGTATGGCGAGTGGTGGCGGGCCACAAGACTGAAGAGGACCCGCCGGCCTCTTTAAGAGGTGCTCTAAGCAATGTTGACGTTCAAAGTTTTTTCCAAACAAAATGTTTTTACACC
Source organism: Percina caprodes (assembly GCA_013375575.1). Lineage (NCBI taxonomy): Eukaryota > Metazoa > Chordata > Actinopteri > Perciformes > Percidae > Percina > Percina caprodes. Next base: position 106,954 of record JABXJD010000534.1, read on the forward strand.
TCCCCAACCTCCACCCCCAAATCCTTCTTGGCAATTATTGTCTGGAACACGGAGTAGTTATTAATCTACTTATTAGAGCCCGAGCGATATTATCGGCCGACCGATATTAGGCATTTCCATATATAAATCGGTATTTTTTTATAAAAACGGACGGTTATGAGCGTTGGTGTTGCCTAGTTTGTCCACCAGAGGGCGCTCTACAATGTCCCTGTTGGCAACACTGAGATATATATATATATATTTTTTTTTATTAATTTGTTTTTGTTCAAAAAGACTCTATAAGTTTCATATCTTAGGTTTGTATTTTTATACATTTTATTTATCAGAACTTCTAGAATATTTTGATGTTCCTCTTTTGTGACAATAAAAGAAATTATCATATTATTTTAGTGAGAACTCATAAATAACTACAATTAACTGTTTGTGGAGCCTGGGCTGTCTACAGAGACAAGGGTTTTTTTACAGTGTGTTCGCTTAGAGCACCTTTAAGATCGCAAGTCTGGGGAAACTTGGGTTTCCAGCAGTACAAGCGAGAGAGTGGTGGATAAGACGAGGACTGCATGCCGGCGTTGTTCAGCGGTTGCCTTGCACATGCGAGTGTAAATACATCTGACATGCTAACGCATAACAGCAAGAAAACTCTTATCTTTTGTTGGGGAAGGTCTAGCCAAAGTAGGATTTTCTATTTGTTATTATTCTATGTAATTTCATGAATAAGAGATGCTGTATTTTCAGTTGTATAGCTGATTGTCTTGTTTGGTTTAGAAGTTACAGATAGAGCCTGGCGATGATGTGGAGTACCTATTGTTACATCTTACTTTACACACTTCTGTTGCAGCTAGCCCAGGAGAGACTGTATGACACCAGGTGGTACAGCCTGAGACATGCACAATAAAAAAAAAAATTTAAAATTGCCTTCTGCATTTTTGTTTTGCTTTTCCCTCCATTGTACCAAACTTGAACCAAACCGTGATGTCTGAATACCGTTCCATCCGTAGTAAATGCCTTATCTCGCGGCCCCTTTTACAGGTTTTTCCACCGCTTGCCATCCACATTTGTCGTCCGTGTGCACGGCTGCCTGGGGGCCCCTCCATGTTGAACACAGGGTGTTGGCCCGGAGCCTAAAATGGAGATCTAGAAGCCTACCTCCGCTCTCCCTGAGACAAACGCAAGCGTTTGCCAAGACTGTGTGATGCTGGCTACATGTGGTGGGGATCCGGCACTGAGGAGAGGTGGGGGAGGCACAAACACATAACACCAAGAGAGAAAAGATATCTATTCTCTCTCCTTTAACAGAGCGGTGAGAAGAAGCAGATCTTTTGCCCTGAGGCAAGTGTATTTATGTTGAAAAGGGAACACAGAAGTGTATAAGCTACTGCTCTGGAAATGATAAACATACATCCTGCAATGTAGCAGCAAATACTTGAGCACAGTTGCAGCAAAGGCGCAAAGATTGGGTTTTGTGCCATGTGATAGGTGTGCCACCTCAGTGATGTGCCATCACAAAGACAAACTCAAGAGGTTTTGTTGAAGACAAGCTTATTTGGTACTTTGTCTTTGTGCGAGATGACTGTTAGGTTTGTGAATAAACATGATATGCTTTCAAGGGTTTGACAGTGAATACTCTGATTATGCAAATCTGCCTCCCTCCCGAGGATGAGGCAAATTACAAAAAAATGACAAAGCTTTTCTCTGGTGTGGCTCTGCTGTGAGCTCTTCTCTTGTGTGCGACCTACATTATTGAGGAATTCTCCACATTTTTGTCACACTCTTGACAAAGAGCATTATACAGCTCACAAGATGCACATACAGAGAAAATGCACTTCAACACATTATCCAGCTACACGCCGCATTATGTGTGCCAGCATCCAACGAGCGCCGTTTAAACCTGAGCCGGCTTCTCGTTGATCAACACTTTCACGGCGTTACGTTTTGACACCACGCTGCTGGAACGCTGATACAATGACTGTTATACTTCATGTTAGACGTCTAGTTTATTCAGTTCTAGTGGGCCATGACTGATGAATGAGAGGGAACACTTTCGTATGAGTCTATACATTGTTTTTTTTTTTTTTTAGTAAAGCATTGCATATTGTACCTTTAAAAACATGCTTTCTGCATTAAAACAATATCATTAATGACTACAGTCAACGTTCCTTTCCAATCAGTCAATGGAAAAGCTTATGCTAGGTAAGTATGGTTTTCCATTTGTGAAATAAGCTTATAGCATTTGTTAATTGTTATGTTTTATACACCAGGCCGACGAATCCTATCCTACAGTTTGGTACCGATAAATCACATAAATCAGTTTAATTTGAATACTTTTCAATGAAAATGACCGGAAAATGATCATTGTAAATAATGATCATTTCGTCAATAATTGTCAATATTGTAAATCAGTCAAATGAATTGCAATTTATATTTTCACCAGATTTCAGATGATGTGTGGGGTACTTACGGTTTGCTGTTTACATCTTACTACAAAATATGGACTAGTGCCTTATCCAAATAAGGGCGCCAATATTTGTTAAAGGCAAAATAACAAAGTTATTGTTTATAGTATTGTATTCTGCAGAGACGTCCCAGCCTAGAAATCCTATCCTACAGTTTGGTACAGATAAACCCTATAATCATAATAATAAAATGACAATAATAACAGAAATATGATCATTCCCTCCAATATCGTTAATCATTTTTGTTCCCCTCATATCGTGCGGCCCTAGTACCCGGACTGGCTCTCCCAATCTGTTGATTTGGTATCTCCCGGCTCCAGGAGCTGTCACAGCTAAAAGGTCAAAGGTCAAGAGCAGCAAGACGAGCCCTAACAGACGCAGCAACCTGTTCTCTTCAACTGTTTGCCTCGCTCAGCTGCCACCACAAAGCTCCCCCCCTCCAAAAAAAGCCTGTCGCTGCAGCCCCAAGCCCTCTGCTTTCCCAGGCGGACACGTCCACTCGGACACAGGAACACTTTCAGGGACAGATTCTCACTGTTGAGGTGCACTTTTCCAGCTGTTTTTGGCTGAATTCTTGTGTCACATGCCTCAGAATATCCATGCAAGCTGTTCCTATTACTCCTCTACTTTAAAATGTAAGGTTGTTTTAAGGTGAAATCAATAAATACTCTATTCTTCAACAAATCTCATTAAAACGTATACGCATCTCCCTGTGTGGAGTAGTCTTTTTTACTGTCTCCCTGCCAAAGCACTAAAGGGAGACAGAACCTCGCTTTGTTGTCCTAATTAATTCTCTATGCTTGTTGCTATATTATATTTGAATCTATCAAGTGAAATTAAAGCCATAAATCACTCAACACCTGTGACTCCCACGCCAGCATGACCGCCTGCAGAGCGGAGAGATGGCAGACGTTTAGCTTACGCCCAGAAAAATAGGAGCAGACGTCTGGAATTAAAGATGCATCGATGTTGATTTCTAAGCCTTGTTTGGCTCGGGGAGGGAGAATTTTCTTTTAAATTGTCACGTTTGACGTGTTATTGGAAAAATCTTTCCAGGGCCAAAACCAAGTCTTATTTCTCTGAGCTATAAAAAGCCTGAGCAGGCTTGTTGGATCGAAATACTACAAGACTAGAAAGTGTTTGAACAATCCTTTTGGCCAAATGAAGAGGATTATTTCATGACCCTGTGTGACTGGGAATCCAACCTCTAAACCTATGAATGACTGAAATGTGTCTTGTTAGATTTGTAGACACCTATTCTTTGATCAGATAGTTCCTGGGTTCAATGGGGCTGGTTCTAAACCTCCAATCACGAAGATTTTTGTTGATTCGTCAATTTGTGTATGCTTTGTCATAGCCTGAATGCCAGTCGAACTTAGCCCCGCCCACAACATTTGCGTTCGGGAAGTTCGTCTTCTGGTCTGCTTGTGACAAACACTTTAAATTTGAGACCCTTAGCTTACAAGAAAAGCATGCATGTGTTTTCAGTAGAACATTAGTTCAGCGGAATAGAAGTTTCTCACAAGAAAAGTCAAGGCTTGTCGTCCATTTTTAAAAGTTGGTTTGTCTCCAGTTTAACTCTTTGTTAGGTTGATTTTACAAATGAGTCAACTGACAAAGCAGACGCTCTGTTGCTATGGTTATCTGCAGTTTTATATACCCAAAATTAAAAAAAAGCTGCTTCACCTGTTGACTGGAACTACATTTGAGGATGATTTAAGTGATCCTTAGACAGTTTAAAAAAAACAATAAAATAAAGAAATTGAAGTACTGGGTATTTCCACCCCTTCATCGTTCCAAAACATCGGAGTAAATATAACTTCTTGAGGAGTAACATGAGTTAGGAGTAAACACAAATTGCCACAAGCGGACATTGCTTCATCTTAAGAGCTCACCAGCCAAAAAGCTTGGGAAGCACAGACACCTGACAGTCACAGACCATGACATGTGCTGTGGATGTGACATGGACTGTGCACCAGCCCCCCCCCCCTCTTCTTTCTCTGCACTACCTACACTTTATATTTTATATATCTATATATCTATACATCTATCTATCTAGCTTATATTTGTGTCAACACTGTAAAGGGATTGCTCCAATTACATTGCACAGGTACTGTGTACTTGTGTATAATGACAATAAAAGGCATTCTATTCTATAAAATAGGGTTACATTTCACTTGAAGGTGTCTACATAAGAGTGGCATTACACTGTCATGAACGTGTCATAAACAAGTCATGAAGGTTTATGACATAACGCTTCTTTTAGTAAGTGTCATTCCGTTGTGTCATGACAATTATGGTTAGGGTTAGCATTAGGGTTCATGTGTCATGACTGGGCCATGCTAGTTCACGTCACTCTAATGTAGATACCTTCAAGTAAAGTCTTACCTAAAATAAAGCTGAAACAAGTAAGTCGATCACTTTTTTTAGGCCTAACCCTAACCCTTAATCAATATTTTTAACTTTTTCCTCATGTTTTTAGTCAACTTTTACTCAATACCATTTCAAAACCACTTCAATTTTTTCTCAAGTGCTAGAAAATTAAATATGACACCCCAAAACTAATGAAAGTAGAGATTTGTACTTGCCAAAGAGCGTTGTGTGGAATCAATCATGTTTTTGGGGTAATTAAAAAGAACATTGATATAGGAAAGCATGAGGGTTAAGTGGTCAATCTAAAGAAAATTGATCAGCAACTTTACTTCATAATCCATCCATCATCTTTAAAGCAAAAATTTAATCTTAAACTTTAAACTTAATCTTTGCGTTTGGTCAAATAAAACAAGACGTCTGAAGACGCCACTCTGCAGGCTCTGGGGAATTATTAAAAGGCATTTTCACAAATTTATTTAAAAAAGCATCATCAGAAAAGAATTGTTAGTAGCGGCCGTTGTATAAAGCGGTTTAGAGGACCTTCTGTGAAGGTCATCCAGGTCACAGTCCACAACCCCCGTTGGCATTCTCACAAATGCTTAAATTTGGCTTCATGTGAGAATGCCAACAATGGCCGTTCCGACTCGGCCTTGGGCATCTCCAATGACCATAACAACGGCCAGGAGCACCAACGAACGACGCGGTATTGTCTTGACAACGACCTCATAGAGGTTAAATAGTTTCCCTCCAGTTTAGTCCCAACTGAAGCAAGCTACTGGATCAGACACAAAACGTCTTTGAAGCATCTTTAGCAGGGCTGCACAATAGGAGGAAAATATGCAATAAAGCAGATAGACTCATTGCCTTTACTGTACCCTGTATAATGCTTAGTGCGTAGTAGTCCGCCCCCCAGTCCCCCATTAATCTTTGTGTTTCAGATTAACATGTGTATATCCCTTGAAAGAATATTGTATTGGCAATTGAAGCCCTCGTCAAGATGTTAAACTTGTTTTGGTTTTTCTGATGAAAGCCAAGATTTGGACATAGTTCTTGAGATTTTGGAGCGTCCATCTGCAGTTGGACACAGGCTACATGTGCAGGAAAAGAGACGAGGCAAAACCAGACCGCCATGGCACTCGACGCAAGCACGAGGTGCTGGGTTTTCCGCAAAAAAATCCCCAAAGGCGACGAGGCGTTTAATGTACAATGGGGGCACACATGGAGCCAGCCCTCCGCCTCCCTATCCCCATAACCTCCACTAGTTCCCTGACATTGCCTAACACACACACACACACACTTCTCCTCAGAAACAGCTGACGTTTTAACAGGCTTACAACAGCTGACAGGCTACAGGTGGGGCAGAGGGGACCCTTCATAAGCCCTCCACCCACCCCTCCCCAGCTCATACACACACACACACACACACACACACACACACACACACACACACCTGTTGTGACTCCAGAGGAATTGTCCTCTGTAAAAGGCCTTCCGTCATACTGTATCACCCAACTACTCTCTCACTCACTCATTCTCCCACCCCCCCTGCCCTTAGGGCATTAAAGCAGGGCTTTATGACCCTCCAGCATGTGTTTAAGTGCGTACGCTGTGTTCATCTAACAGATGCTACCGTAGACCAGAACTGCGGGCTAAAAGCACTAAGCTCCTTTGCTTGACTGGCATTACAGTGAGGCGAAAAAACCCTCGCCGTCATGTTAATCCATAATCATTTTTAACCCACGATACCGAGGTTTTCACTTCAATCACCTGTGTGCAATCCCAAAGACAGTTTGGCCACATGTTGTGGATCTCACAAACCCGAGGTCACACCCGAGTCGGGAAATAATCGGCCTCAAAGTCGACTCGTTTTGTTATCACGGGCTTTTTAGGGTTCCTCGATATTTCTGCGGGCGAAACTTTGCGTTTGGCGTGCAGACTCTGCAGCAACACAGCGAGACGCTTCCTTTGATTGAGAAGACTCACTCAGGTACCAGAACATTCCCCAAACACTTCTGTCAGACAAAGTTTCCTGCGCGGTGAATTGTGGTGGGGCGCAGGCGGATATTTAGGACGATGAGTAGTGAGAGAGAGAGAGAGAGAGAGAGAGAGAGAGAGAGAGAGAGAGAGAGAGAGAGAGAGAGAGAGAGAGAGACGGGGGGGGATTTGAAAGCACAGCACTTCTTTGGATTGGATGAGAATACCATGGGGTGAAAGAAAAGAAAAAAACACACACACACACACACACACACACACACACACACACACACACACACACACACACACACACACACACACACACACACACACACACACACACACACACACACACACACACACACACACACACACACACACACACACACACACACACACACACACACACACACACATCTTCGGATTATATATTCTTGCAGGGTGTGCAAAACAGAGCAGAAAAAGAAACTTCCATAACTTCTTGTGCAGACTTTATAAACCACCAAATCTATTTCTTTCTTCCCTCATCATTCACAAGCTACCACGAACCTGCTGCACTGGGACAAAGGAAGTGATTTATCAACATTCATTTACATTTTGTAATGTAACTCAACAGGCAGAGCAAGCAGGGAAAATATATCACACACACACACACACACACACACACACACACACACACACCTAAATGCATAGAGTAGGTACAGCACTGCTTGAGTTAGGGGTTGTAGTCTCTCTCTATTAATAGCGGCATTACCCGCAATTTCCACCAACTGCGGATTGGCTGCGGCCATGACTGACAGCTGAAGTCACGAGGACCCACGAGATCTCGCGAATTCACGTCTGATCTCGCAATACAACAGGACGTGGTTTCTATAAACAGAACCACAAATCCCCTGACCTGTTGACTTGAAATCTAAAGTTGATTACGCCCTATTTAAAAATTGCATTAAGTCATTCATTTTGTATCTCAACCGGTTGTAATCGTTGCACATTTATATCGTGTTTAACAGATTCCCGATGCCTTGTTACATATTTTAGCTTTAATGACCAAAATCTGGAGTGTGTGGAGGACTGGATGTTAATAAATGTAGTTAAATCCGCCTTTAAGAGGATAGTCTGTGTGGTTTTAGCCCAAAATGAGTAAAAGACACCTGCGAAACAGTTTTAACGTTTCCTTATCTAGGCGTCCGTCTGCTCTTGTTCTCCCCCTCTCTGAGCCTGATGGTGTTCCAGCTGCGATGTGATAACCAGTTCAATAGCATAAACAACTGCCAGAAACTCAGGTTTTGGCCTAAGGAAGAATGCAGAGAGAGCTTGTGTGTGTGTGTGTGTGTGTGTGTGTGTGTGTGTGTGTGTGTGTCAGTGGGTGGATGTCTGTGTGCGTTTGGTTTTACACGGGGAGCTTGCGTGGGCTGGAGAGCAGGAGAGGCCTGGGCGAGAGGTGAGGACGAGTCAGCCATTGAAGACCATCAAATAAAGAGTTATCTAATGCCTGCGCTGACACGGCCAGCCAGAAAAAACAAGTGCACTCTATCGACTGAAAGCACGGCTGTGCTTTTTTGCCCGCGTAAAAACTAAATAAAAAAAAAATACACTCCTCGCTGACGCCGTGAGCCAGGGCTTTCTACATGAGAGCAGAGGAATGGATTTCAGCGGTGCTTTAAAGAGCCATCAGGGCATCTGCGCACTCTCTGAGCACACAATTAATGACTTCTGAAAGCTCTGAAAAAGAAGAAAAAATGCGGTTTCTGACGCAAAAAAAGGCTCGAGCTACTCTTCCTCTGTGTCACAGTGCGATTGCAGCAACACAACAGCTGCCTCTTGAGCAGGATTGTAACTATTGAACACAGCCGTGTAAAATTGTCCATTTTTGCCCCGTCCACAACATTTGAGGTCAGGGAGTTCGTTTTGGACTTGATCCATTGTGGAGCGACTATGCTCAAACAAGAGCTGGCACGTTATTCATATAATACATAAATACATAATATACATAATATAATACATAAATACATATGTTTACCACAATAATACTCACACATAAAAAGATATGGTGCACGTGTTCATGCATGAACACACATTCATGGATTGTAACTATTGAACAAAGCCGTGTAAAATTGTCCATTTTTGCCCCGTCCACAACATTTGAGGTCAGGGAGTTCGTTCTGGACTTGATCTATTGTGGAGCAACTATGCTCAAACAAGAGCTGGCAGGACCAATCAGATTGTCAGGGCGGGCTTTATATGATGATGGAAGGATGATCAGCTATAATGTAATGATGAACGCGAGCAGACCCGCGGGACTGCCACCGCCCATGTCATCCTGCGCATGCTGATATGACGGTTCTCCCGAGGTCCTGGACCTGTAATAATGGATATAGCTAATGGTTGTAATTCACCATGTGTTCTATTAGAAGGTCCCATGGCATGAAAATTTCACCTTATGAGGTTTTTAAGGTTTTTTAAGGTTCCCCCATCGTCCGCCAGTGGCTAGAAATGGCGATAGGTATAAACCGAGCCCTGGGTATCCTGCTGTGCCGGCTCAGATGGGCCGATCTGGAATCTTGCCCCTTATGATGTCCGACACTTTTTATAAAGAAGACTGCGTGACGATTTCAAAAGGCAAACCGTTGTTGCAGTGTTGTGAACAGAGAAGCGTGTAGCCAACGCAGAAGCAGAGCGCTTGTGTCTGCGCCCTGTGGTGATTAGTGGTTGGGCGGTATCCAAATAATGATACCGTCAAACCTCCTCCCTAGTTTACCGCGGTATACGATATTACCGTGACTGCGTCACCAAAATGTTGGCTTGTGCCTCCACCGGTCAGAAACTGAATACCCGTGGGTGGGATGGCTCAGTGGGTAGGGCAGGCACACATATACTGAGGGGTTTATGCCTCGAAGCAGAGGTCTAGGGTTCGAATCCAACCCATGTTTCTCCCCTTTTTCACCTAGCTGTCCTCTCAAATAAAAAGGCAGAAAAGGCCAAAAAATAATCTTTAAAAAAGAAACTGAATCCCAAACACTAATACTCCTGTCTCATTAGGTCAGAACCCCAAATGCTGCCAAATCTTTCTCTCAATCTCATTTTTAGCATTAAATAAATTATATTTAATCCTTATAAGTGCATTGCATTTTATTTAATGATGTGTTAAAACGGATAGCATTGTTATCTTTAAGACCCTGCGGTATACCGTATTACCGCCCAACCCTAGTGGGGATAGAGACATTTGTGGATTTGTTGGCATGTGTCACCCAAGATTTATGTAATTTTTATTTATTTTTTTACTAAATTGAGCTCAAGGTTTAAATAAAATGACTCATGACCAAATCTCATGGGTACGCATACCCATCGTCCCCACCTGCATTCATATAAAAACTCATATAAAGTTTCAAATGATACCTGCATTCATATAATGCATAAATACATATGTTTACCACAATAATACTCACACATAAAAAGATATGGTGCACGTGTTCATGCATGAACACACATTCACATGCCTGGAGTCATAGCAATGTCACATGCACATACATAAACACAAAGAAGTGTGTGACGACTTTTTGCAGGGTGGAAAGGGTCTTCTTCAACCAACTGCTAGTCAAAGCTGCTTCCCTCCTCTACACACCTCCCTCCCTCCCTCCCTCCTTCGTTAGCTCGTGGCTAACTGAACGAGGCAGATGGTCCCATAACACCGCCGCAGCTGTGCGACCATTAAACGACGCCACGCCCCAGCGAGGAGGAGGTTGATATACATTCGGATATTCAAATGAGGCCGTAACCTCACCGCCGCGCTCTGCTGCGAGTGGAAGAGGACGCGTGGGAGGAATGTGATGGGGAGGCGGGACCGGAGAGAGAGGGAGGCTGGATCTTGATGATGAAGAGCAAGAAGGCCGAGAGAGAGAGAGAGAGAGAGAGAGGGCCTGGGTGTAATGTTTCAGCTTCTGGCTCTGCAGCTTGCTATTTCAGCTGTGCCGAAGCCCTGGCCAGCAGCCCCTGCTCTCACGCCATCGTAACCCCGTCAGTATGGTGGCACGGCAACGCGGGCTGTGTTCACACTGTAGCTAAAAAGTCTCCCACTCTCACACAGATCTGAGTTTTCCTCCACAGTGTGACTGGCAAAAGAAAAAGCTGACTTACGTCGCAGCTTTTATTCCCCTCCGGTTCCAGATCCTAATGCATTTGATTTTGTAATCTGGATCTGAATGCTTCGAGGCGACTAAATTAATCCCACGTCATTTACCTGAGATGATCGTCATAAGGTTGGCCCCGAGCCAGCCAGTCTGAGACAACACTAGCAAAGAGGAAACAAGTCAGGAAAGAAAGCCAAAAAAAACGAGTTGGTTGGTATTCAGGGAGACGCCTCGATTCAGACAAAACCTGAAGGGATTAAAAGTCTGTTGGAATTTGGGCAGATAAATACGTATTAACAATGAAGTGCCATCTTTGATTACTCACATGTGTCTTTTTCAACAGTAGTGGCAGTATTATGAAGTTACAACCAGGGGTTTTCCCTACAATTATGAAGCTGAAGCGCAGCACCGAGCCGTTTTTGGGTACCAATGAATGTAATATCAAAAGTAAGGGAGGGGGGAGAAAAAAAATAACTCAATACAGCTTTGTATAGCGATATTTTCAGTGGCAATACTGTATTGATACACAGGCGCCAAGTAGCAATCTTTTACTATACATGTCATTTTGCAGCAATGAAATTGAAGCAAGATGAACAAACAGAAATGTTGCTTTTTAGATAAAACAGATGTTGACAAAGTTTCCTTTTGGGGACGTCATTTGAAATTGGGAAAAAATTAGAAGTTGAAAAAAAAGGTTATAAACTGCAATATAATCGCAGAATATTGCAATATGTTTAAAAATCGCAATAACATAGTATTGTGGCATAAGTATGGTGATGATATCGCATCGGGAGGCGTCTGGTTATTCCCGCCCCTAATCAAAACTAACTAAAAGTCGATTCTCAGATCTAATGATTGTGGTTAGTCCCCAGTGGACTTCTTTACCAAGTTTAGTCTTTAAGCTTTCTGAGTGTTATTTATAACTTTCTATCGGCCCTAGCTTTTCCAGTGTTTTAGACACCGATGTGGTTATCATAATCAACCCAAAATTATGTAAAACTGCAGATTTTCTCATTGAAAAATGTAACATTACCTTGAGTGAGGACCCCTAAACCCTCCGCCAAATAAGTGCACCTAAGTCTTCCACAACCCTAGGGAAAACACTGACGAGCTATAATAAATAATCTGTGATCCAATAGAAGTCCAATTTTAGGAGCAATTCAGAAGACAGTAGTGTGCGCATCCCTCACTTTGTGCATTTCTTCTGCCTCAGAAAGGTTGAGCATGTTGGCATCCACTGGAACGAAACCATATCTGGGAAACGCAAACGTACTGTGCGAGTCCCTATTCAAGTTTTGAGTCAGCAGAATACCTTTGATTATGAAACATTTCTGCTTCCGGAGGCAGAATGAGCCGTGTTTTCTGAATACTGAACGATGCATCAGAGGTAGAAACACTTTCCTAAAACAGATGTATGGCATTTCAAATCTCTTTTCTCCTGCAGCTTCCTCCGGTCTTGTAGGTGTGCAGCGCTCCTTGATCCTCGTCCCAACTCCTTCTGTTTGTTTGTATTTTTCTCGCTCACTTCTTCCTTTATCGTCTTTTGTGATGCATTGTTCTCTGAGCCTCCAGGCAACAACACCAGATAGACCTCCAGTGAGTGACTGCATAATGGAAAGGATCCCTACAGACCTTTCTGTTAGAGAGTAAGTTCCTTTTTGTTTAACCAGAAACCACCATCGCTAAACCCACCAGACTAAATTTACATAAACAGTACTTGGCATGTTAGGCCTTTATTTTGACAGGACAGCATAGACATGAAAGGGGAGACAGAGGGGATGGGACATTCAGCAGCTCAGAATTGAACACACGGCTGCTGCGGCGAGGACTAAGCCTTTGTACGTGGGGCACACGGTCTACCAGATGAGCTACCCAGGTGCCCTGATAAACAATAATTTAAGCGTGTATAGAGACAGCATTTTATTTATTTTTTTTAATATAAATACGTGACGTAAAGGTGCCAATAATGCAGCAATGTTGTGGGGTTGACTTATGGTGCTTACAACACACACACACACACACACACACACACACACACACACACACACACACACACACACATTTTGATAATTAATCACCAATAATGTGGATAGAATGAATAAGTGTATAAAGGCAAATTAAACAGCTGCAACTGACTGGTAAGTTCAGACAATGACGTCACTTTACTGTAATGCAGCCTTAAAAACCAGGAAAAGACATCACTTGTGTAATGTCGTGATATTACAATATCCAAAATGTAACACCATATCTGGCCTCATATATCCACAGCGATATAATATCGATATATGGCCCAGCCCTAGAAATTGAAGGTGCATAACTGCCCATTTAACTTACATTGTAGCTTGTTTCGCTGCTGCCGACTGCAGCAATCTCGCTTAATCCTGGACCAATTTCAGGGATCGTTGTTCCCATCAGTCACTTAGATACGCAACATAGGAAAATAGGGGGCGCCTGGTTAGGTCCAAAGGTTGAGCGTGCGCTCCATGTGCAGAGGCTCAATCAATGTCGCAGCTGCATGTCATCCCCCCGTCTCTCCCACTCTCCTTACTCACTCTGTCCTATCAATAAAAGCCAACAAAAATAATCTTAAAAAAATTAAAAAATAAAAACTTGGAAGATATGATCCAGGTTTAAAATAAAAAAAATAAAAATGAAGTCACCCTTTAATCTAAGCTGAATTTAATTCAGCAGATTACTGGCCTGGCCGTTGGTAATTGTGTCTCTCCTGGTTTGTGCGGCTCTTCCTGCATCTCGAGCAACATCAGTATAACCTTTCGATGCTAGCGGTTATGAAATATTAAGTGTAGCGTTATGAAATGCCATGCACGCACTCAAAATAATAATAATAATAGTATGTATTTTCTTAGCAATTGCAAGGTGCATTCTAAGCTGCTCTTTTCCTGCCGTGGCTCTCGCAGCAGACAGCTCTGTGACACATTAAAACTAGATCGATGAGGACTGGTGCAGGTGGATGCGGCGGAGACGGGCTCCGCCGTGTGCCGCTTTGGACTTGTGTCAGTTTCAGGAAAAGTGGCTGCTTGTGTCCACCACAATGCACCGATAATGGTGGCTGCATGACCGGTGCGCATCTACAGCGGTCCCCGGAAGGCGGAAAGTACGGCCGAGCCTCCCGGCGGTGAACTGGGACTCATTGGCGGTTAATGATCGGTTAACAAGGGTCAGCTACCGGTATAAAAAAATAAATAAATAAAAAACACTAAATAAGTATCCCTAATGTAGACATGTACACATCTGTGTCATTTATAATGACAAATTATTCGGATGAATGAATCCTATGATTATCGGCGGGCCGATATTATTGGCCGATAATGGCCGGGCTCTAGTAATAACCAAAAGCCTCTGAGAATTTTACTTTAACTCTCACTTTTCTTCTTTTCACTCTCTTATTAAAAGCTCCAAGACTATTGAGAATGTAATGGAATTTGAAATAAGAGGCCGTAGTGCTGAAGGTTGCCAGAAGCTAAACTAAATGGATTCAAATTGAATTTAAGTGGATTTTGACACCCCGCCCAAGTCAAGGTCAAGCCAGGCCTGGTTTTTGAGCGCCAACTGCAGCCCTGAGAGCGCTGCAACTTCCCGCTCAAGCTCCTGCTATTTAAGGTTAATCCTGCAAATTGTGTTGGGTTTAAGTTGCATTTAACCTACATAGAAGCTGGAGGTCAGTTCTTGATCCAGGAGCAGTGTCCTCTGATCCCACCACGCTCCCGCTACAATGTCCATTAGGCTAGCTTTGCATCAGATAACCTCTTTGGTTGGCAAAGAGTGTATTAGAAAGAAAATACAACTTAATCTGGATCAAGTTTGGCAGCAAAATGCCTCAACTGCAAAAGGGGAGAGGAGAGAGAGAGAGAGAGAGAGAGAGAGAGAGAGAGAGAGAGAGAGAGAGAGAGAGAGAGACACCCAGAGATGAAATGTAATAAAAAGTCCTACATATTCCATAATCCCTGATCAAAATAACTGTTCAGTGTTTTCATTTGCTCATTTCATTTCTTCCTCGTAGCCAAATTGAGGTCAGCACAGATTTCCATTTTGGCTCCAAAGCTGGTTATTTCCAGCAATTTCTTCTGAGGAGGAGCGGATAAATTTAGTGCCCTGAACAGGGTATTTTTAGCACCAAAAAAAAAAAAAAAAACAGTAAGTGAGCAGGGATATACCACACAGGTTCCTCATTTCCGTTTTACATTTTATGTAACAGATCTTCATGGAAGAACTATAGCGATCAGTGTGAAGCAACCAGGTGAGCCCTGTGACTAATGATGTACAACAAACAAAATGAAAATGGTTCTATTAAATCATCACTGAAATCAGTAGTAAGTGTGTGTGTGTGTGTGTGTGGTGATACCAACACGACTTGCAATAAATTAACAGATATTATAGAGTACTCACTTCTGTCTTTCTGCTGCTTTCAGTATTCAACTGAAATACAAATGATTGCTTGAATTTAACAAATGAAAAGAAATCATTTCCAACACTTTTTATGGAAAAACTGAACATTCAATTGAATATAAAAGGCAGCACTAATAAAAAAAATGACATTTGTATTGTATATGACAGTGTATTTTCTAGTGATATTTTTGTTGCGCCGGTTGATATCGCAACAACAATGTTTTAAATCATTAATTGTGCAGCTTTAGTTAGAGTTCAGCATCTAGCTCAGGGGGCACTTTTGCTATACACCCATCATATAATCCTATGACCTTTTAGATTCCATCATCAGAGGACAGAGCAGAGAGGACCTCTGCTCGGTTTATCTGGGAGATGAATGAAAGGTCTGCGGTAAACCACCAGAGGGTTAATTATAGTATGGGCCAGGGTTGTCGGTCATACTCCAGCAAACACAAATCTAGGATGGGGACCCAACTTTCCCTTTAAGCTCGGAGGTGGCGTGTCCTGCTGAAAGCTGAGACCTGCAGTCGCTACTCGTCCAGAAAAGCCACAACATATCAGGTTGTTGTCGTATCAACACAACGTCCTAATGTTTCACATCTTGTTTCACTGATTCAAACAAATAGAGAAGGATCAAGTGCCAGTTCACAAGCCAACTATTCTAATTCAAAAAAGGTTAAAAAAGGCACTTTTGGCTCCACTTCAAGAAGCATTTGGACCAAACCGCTGCATGAATTAACAACCTGCAGGATCTCCCCCAGAAAAGGGTTAGGCCCGGTGGAAAGTGTCTATTTTTGACAATGCCCCGTCTGGGGCCAATCACAGACTGACGGCAGGATTGACATAGAGCCAAATAGTTTCTGTGATAACAGAATCATGGACGGAATCGCAAAATTGGGAATGTAAAGAAGCTATAAGACAGATATCATAGGGCCGTAGATTAAGTCTGCGCTCGCTAAAAGGGATTTGAAGATGTGACTATGTCCAAATTTTCAATTTCCTACTTGAAAAGTGCCCATAATATGAAAAAAAAGACAAAAAAACAATCACTTTTTCTGGGATTTGGGGTGCTATTTTGTGTCTCTGGTATTTCCACATGCATACAAACTTAGAAAATGACTATCCATGCTGTTTTGAGTGAGACACGCTTTCTGAATGTCCTCTGCCTTCAGTCTCAGGGTGAGGTGTTCAACATCTGCACCGCTTTCTACGGCGCTAGCTGAGACGAGACGGCTAGCACTAGCATGCTAGCTCATTCTCAATGGCAAAACACCGCTACAACACCCACTAGTTGACCATAATCTCCAAAAGAACTACTTCCTGTCCCTGTTCTGCAGGTATTCCACAAGTGGCCCTGGTCTAGAAGAAGTCTCCCAGCTAATCCTGCCTTGGACTGACCAAAGCTGGAGAAAGAGTTATCTAGCTGATGGGATCTTACCGAGCTACTGAGCATGTGCGACTCCCAACAAAGATATATAGAAGTATAGAAGTGAGATGTCTCACTCTGGAGCTACAAATTATGAACCTGAAAATGAGCATAATGTGGGCGCTTTAAAAAGGTGCAATATGCATTACTACAGATATTGTAGTAGTAACTGCAGTACAAATTCAAAATACTGGCGAGTAGTCAACGTCAACAGCGTAGCCAGACGCTTGTTTCACATCGTGAGACTTACTTGTTACTTCACAGCTTAGCGGAGTAGCTAACGTTAGATGCTGGCTATATTGACAAGTCATAAAGCCTGTGTTCACGTGGAGATCTGTACCCAACTGACAGACACACTTTTACAGCTTAGAATTACGGTAGGAACCGCTGAAAACACCACAACCTCGCCGTCCTCTCCACCCGACGGACAGACACACTTCCTAGGCTTAGAATTACGGCAACAATCACCAAACACACTGCAACAAAGAGTGACAGAGGGTTGCTTGAGTTGCTGAACTAAACTCAGCTATAAACTCAATGTACTCTGATTTCTGTCTGTGGTTGGGGTTCTGCTTTTGAATGGCTGGGATTTCAAGACACTCAAGTATTCATCAATCAATCATCAAACAAAATTATGTTTTAAAAATCATAGGGCAGAGTTTCACTCAAAAGTGAAGTATGGTTGCTGTTGGAACAAGCTGATAGAAAATGAAAAGAAAAACAATGACTGCAGACATGAAAACACATTTTGGGATTCTATTAAATCTACGAGTCATCTTAGGAGCTCTCCTTATGAATCAGTTATGCATTTTAAGATTGAATCATCTGCGTTTGTTAATTATTGAACATTGAACTCAACATGGCAAAAAAGTGATCCAAATGGATACGCGCAGACATGTTTGACATCATATCGACCCCTTAAGATACCGAGACAACTTCTCTGAATTCACTCAAATGAGCACAAGCAGACATTTCAGTACGTTGCAGCATCGAAAACCCCCAAAGGAGAATCTCTAATGATGATCTCAAATAACTAGGAAGTTGAATATTATCAAAAAGTGGCTTCTGCCATCCCAACAAAAACATACCAGAGGCTGTCTGACGATTCTCTTTCAGACCCTCGCGGTCTTATTTAGATAAACCAACTTAGCAGCTCTCTCAGGGGACGGATGACATTCCTAAACACATCCCTCCATGCAGACAAACGGGATGTGTTTGCACAAAAATGCTTTCAACCCTCGGTCAGCAACTTGTTTTAAAGCGTTTGGCAAGGACACAGGCGCTCACAAATTCAAATTGCAAGAGGTAATCTACAAGATTGCATTTTAATTGTTGCTAGCCTGAAGTCGTCATACTCAGATTGTAGTCAGGATATGAGTCTGATGCTGCTCCACTGGGCTGTGATTATGGGGCGAACCCGGAAAGAAAATGCCTCTGCACTCAATTGGATAGACCGACAACCAATCAGAGTGAGGGAGTATGTGACGTATGTTGAACTTTAGCATGACAACACAGTAAAGGCAATGTGGCTGGATTACCATATCTGACAGAAATCTATGTATTTACCTGTTATTTCTGACAATTTGATAAACAAAAATGTATATTGCTGCTCCCTTGAGGGATTGGTTAAATGCAGAGAATGAATTTTGCTACATGTACAATATGTGTACGATTAAAAAGTACCTTTTGTGCTCAAGTTGATAAAACCCCAGTTAACAAAACAGGTTAAATGAAATAATATGAATATTCAAATACATAACGGGGAGAGTCCTGTACAGCCAGACTCTAATTTACAAGTTTATGTTCTGCTTGTTTAAGGGTTGTTTGGTAAATTGCTCTTAAAAACGCATACAGAGTGGGATTTGATATGCCATTAAATTTTCAATTCTTTCACCATTTTGGTGCTGGTGACTTTCCTTTGGGGGGTAGAATCTCTTTGCCGGGAAAAAACCCTGGAAGGCTCCACAAGCAGGAGGAGTTCGAACAGCTGTGAAGGTTCAACATCAGCCGACGAGTTTCAGGACTATCTGACAGAGGATCACCCAGCGAGCTTCATTAGTGTCCAGCCTGTCCAACACCAACGCAGCTAAACTAACAGCAACCCCCCCGTCAGGCTGTTTGAAGTAGCCTCCGTCCTGCAACACTCCACCGCTCGCTATGCTACCACTTCACAGGAACACACACACTTCAGTCCTCCTCTTTGGGGGCTGGTTCACCTCCCTGCCGTGTGGACTGCTGTGTGGACTGAAGACCCCCCCCCCCTCCCCCTTCCATCCTCTCTAATAATGTAGTCATTACCTTAATTGATGTTTAACCCAAAGATTGGCAGCCGATGATGGCTCAATTAAGAGCTTGCTGGAGGACAGGGATTAATCCTGTGTAAGTAAGGCGGGTGGTTGTCCCGCAGCCACGGCTCCTCTGGACCCATAATCCTTCACTTCGGCCCAGAGGGTCAAAACATGGAGGTCAAGTTGGCAAACGGCTCCAACGTGGAAACAAATGACGCCATGAATGAACTTCTTTTAGGGCTGCAGCTAATTATTCTTTTCATTATCAATGAATTTGCTAAGTGTTTTCTCAAAAAAAGAAAAATCAAATTGAACATTGATTGTCTGGTTTAAAAATGTCACCAACTTGTGAAAAAGGTCCAACAGTCTCCAGAGTCTGAGGAGTTTCCTTCAAGTTCATTATTTTGTCCCCATTTAGAAAGCACAAATAACATCTACTTCACATATGACTAAGACGAGATATTTAATTCATGGCATTTCTGCTAAAAAAATAAAACTTCATGAAAGATTGTTCTCTAAACTTTCTAACTAATGGTTTCAAGTCTAAAAGATTTGCAAATATGAAACCTGAGGTTTGGTACAAATATCTTTTTGGATACTTTGGCTTGAAGGAAAAAAAATTTACATTTAAAGAAATAATCCATATTTAGCAATAGAGGTGGGAATCGCCAGACGCCTCCCGATACAATATCATCACAATACTTATACCACAATACGATATTATTGCGATATATTGCAATTTCTAACCCTTTTTCCAACTTCTAATTTTTCCCAATTTCAAATGATGTACCAAAAAAGGCTATTTTGTCAACATCTTTTTTATCTAAAAAGATACAGTTCTCAATTTTATTGCTGCAAAATGGGACCAACTGACCACCACATACAGTATATAATAAAAGATCCATACTTGGCGCCTGTGTATCGACACAGTATGGCCACTGAAAATACAGCGATACTATGCTGTATTGATTTTTTCCTCCCATCCCTACTTAGAAAACACACGGATGCTTTGCTATCACAAAGCAACTTCAATAGAAAAAAAGATCTATATCAGGAAGTATTCAATTACAAATCTGATCTGGCATTCATTCAGGTTCACTACCTGAGTTCTATACGCATGTCATGTACCAAGTTTTTTTCCCCTCTCCCTCCCCTCCCCTCCTCCCCCTCCCTCCCTCCATTACATTACAGTTGGTAATTTATCAAAAGTCAACCAATTTTATTAAACAGGAAGAAATTACAACATTAAGGCACCACTCTTTTTATTAATATTAAAAGTTGGTATTGTAGGACGATGTTGATGACGGCGTTTTTCGGCACTCAATACTTTAGAGGCAATTTGTATTTGGTAGCCAGCCCATAATTAGGAAGGCGTTCAAAACTGGGTGAGAGACCAAATGACTTTAATGAGATTGCTTTGCTGCGCTGCTGATTTGGGCATGTGAGACTGCAAATGAATCAAAGCCAAAACTGCAACACGCTGAACTTTTCCACTCCGGTTCAGGCCAAAGAAAACAAACAGTAGGTGTGATCGACAGCACCGAGAGAGGCAGGTCTCACCCGGTCTGGTTCCTCCACCCTGCGTGGTGCTTCTCTGGCTGCAAGCACAGAAGGGAGGCCATTTTAAAAATCGCAGTTAGGGGGAGAGTGGATTGTGAGGTGAGGCTTGCTGCTGCTACTTCCCACATTAAGTGGCTGATGGTCTCCTCCTTTGTACAAAAACACCTTTGGCTTTAAGTTCCATTAACGGAGAAAGAGTGAGGACATCTTTCTTTCCCTCTCTCTCTCTGTGTGTGTGTACTAGGGTAAAGTGCTGCCCTGCCATGATTGAATCACAGCCATAATAGCAGAAGGCAGAGGCCTGCTGCGCGCCTGAGTTCTTCCTGTTCTCCTCGCTCAGCGTGGAAACAGCCGCGGACAAAATCTGCCCTGGAATCGGCGCACAAAAGAGGCCACGAAAAGCAACAAGACCAGAGCAGGTAGTAATTGCTCCTTTCCGCTGAAATGCTCCGTCCATTCAAAAAGTTGGAAAAAAAAGGAGCACGGTTCGTGGTGCGAGGCTTTCAGTTTGACAGCAGCGAACGGGGCATGTTTGTCTGACCCGGCTTACATGAAGGGTATTTCTGGGACGAAAGCATGGGTCAGCTGCAGGGGAGCACACAGACGATACACGTCCACTAAAGCTAATCTATCGTACAAGGCTGAAGATTAAAAAAGGTAAACAGCCAAATCAATGAGGTGGCAGTCCACCCTCCACAACACAGTGGCTACAGTAGCGCAATCTCTATTCAGCACTAAAGCTGTTCCACTGTGTAAATGAACAGTATACTCCCTGATCCCTGTTAAGGGACTGTCGGTTAAGTGAACTTCCGTGGACAAACACCCTGTCTAAAACACCCTGAACAGGGTCACCATAATGACCACAGGGTCCCACTATTGAAATAATATTAGGAAACCCATACTGGTACCATTACAAAATGTATTCAACTGAAATGTGTCACTTGTGATTG
The DNA here is from genome assembly GCA_013375575.1 of Percina caprodes. Classification (NCBI taxonomy): domain Eukaryota; kingdom Metazoa; phylum Chordata; class Actinopteri; order Perciformes; family Percidae; genus Percina; species Percina caprodes. The sequence continues at coordinate 128,512 of JABXJD010000534.1, forward strand.
GATTCATTTAGAAAATGCCATGACGGTGTCTTCTAGCAAGCTGCAAGGACTGATGGGTAATCTTGCTTGTCAACTTACCTTTACCCACTTAGTCATTATATCCACATTACTGATGATTATATATCAAAAATCTGACGCCTTTCTAGATACACAAGGACATCTTACATGTTTAAGAGGGCATAAAAGAAGGAAATACATTAAAATACATTTAGCTTTATAGACAAGCCCGATTGATAAAAGACATTTAAGGCTGATACCGATACAAATATTTGGTTATTTAAAAATCCGATATATTGGACAATATTTAAAAAATTTTAAAAAAATCCAGAAACGAGAACAAAAACATAAACCAGTTTCCCTAACATTAGTTATTTGTAGTTATTTATAAGTTCTCACTAATATGATAATTTGTTGTATTGTCACAACAGAACAGAAGAACATCAAAATATATCAAAGTTCTGATAAATAAAATGTATAAAAATACAAACTTGAGATATGAAACCTAAAGTCCTGAATAAAAACACAACAAAAAAAATAAATAATCAGTGTTGCCAACAGGGACGTTGTAGAGCGCCCTCTGGTGGACAAACTATGCAACGCCATCACTCCTAACATGGTTGACCGTATGTTTTTATTTTTTAAATATTCATTCATTCACACAATGAATATTTAAAAAAAAAATTATAAATTTATTATAAATACCGATAGATCGGTCGGGCTCTACTTCACAGTAATACATTTTACGAACTAGACAACATCTGAAAAGTGCTAAGGACGTCAGAATAGCAGTAAAAACGTGCGCCGGGAGGGTTACTATGGTGATGTAGTACTATGAAGATTTAAAGATGAAGAGCTTTCTTAAAAAGGTAGGTCTTTTTTTTAACCTTTTTCAAATGAATTGACTGTGTCTGCCTGTCGAATGTGGGACGGGAGGGCATCCCAAAGTCTTGGTGCAGAGCAGCTGAAGGCCCTGGCCCCCACGGTGGGGGGGTGACAAAGAGGCCAGGGACATAGCCTGGCAGGGGGTCAGAGATGTAACTGGGTGCGAGATTATGGAGTGCTTTGTAGGTGATGAGGAGGGTTGTGCACAGTGAGCCGGTGTAGAATGATAGGGACAGGTGTGATGTGTTCAGATGTCCTGGTACCAGTGAGGATTCGAGCATCGGAGTTCTGAACATGTTTTTATTACATTAAAGCGCCGCTGCTCACCTGCTCTTTAGTTGAATTAGTCTGGATTAACCGATTTCCAGGATGAAGCCTGACTTCAGGCGCGTCAGGCTTTGCCCTTCACCTTCCGCTGTCTGTGTGTCGCCGCTCTCAAAATCCCGTCGCTACGGGAAACTACAACCACCTCCGAGCTATGTGCTGAAAAACGGTAAGTTTCGAAGAACTTAGTTTGCCCTTTAATGGACATTACACGCAAAAAATAGAAATTCGAATATACTCAAACCTGTGTAAAATGAATTTTCTAATGTAACTTTTGACCCATTTTGAAAAGCCTCCGTCCACCGCAGTACAGCAGCTTAGCTTCCGTGTCTGTACTCCTGCCTGCTTTCTCCAAACTGGGGGCATGCAAACCGCCACCTGCTGTTGCTAATACACTAACAAACAAGCAAACCTAAGTCACCTAAAACACAATTCAGCAAATAACAGACTATTAACAAGTAGCAACTTAATATATCCCGAGTTGGTATGCTAACCAGCTTCAAACTTTAGCATTTGTTTTGCAGCCAAATGACCAGATTTGCCTTCTCTGGCAAGATACAACACCTCTCCTGACTTATGCCATGTCCTGCACAGGATGGTGTCGAAGAGGCCCGTACACACAGGTAGGAGTTCGAAAAAGGCAGACAATTTGGGGAGGCTGTCCCGCTTCCCCCACCACCTGGCTACAGGGTCTTGTCCTGAACGATAGACTAGCAGAGCAAGTGCAATATGTTTGCAGGAAGTGGCAGCAGGAGAGAATGATTGTACTTCCTCAAATTAACAGAAGCAAGGAGGGAGAGGAGAGGAGGGAGAAGAGAGGGAGAAGAGGGGTTGTTTTTTTTTCTTCCGCTGTGTTTTGACTGGAACAACTAGAGCACACGATGGGGCACATGGCGGATAAAATGCAAACCCTACTCGTGTCTCCTCACAAACTCTTGACTCTGGGAATTCTGATGGATGTTCAGGAGAATTAATTCCCGGATTATTTTCACTATTAAAAAAAAACTGCCTCCTTTAAGTTTTTGTCCCGGCAGGGAGCTTTGCTCTGTCGATGAGAGCGGCGCGCAGCTTGGCCTGCAGTCACGGCTTCTCGGGGAACACAAAAGCCCATTACTGGAGCTGAGCCCATAAGTTCTCTGCAGCTTAAGCCCCTTTCCACAGAACCCCAAGAATCCCAAGTCCGGTTACAAGATATTGTTCCATTTATGGATGGTGTTCCCGTGTGAGTGAAGGGGAGAGTCCTCCGGTAACAGGAAAAGAATCGAAATCTTCATCTTAAAAAAAAGGTGCCCCATCAACAGTTCTTCCATGCTGCAAAGAGCTGCACAACAGCAGATGGAGATGATGATTATGATGGCGCTATAGGCCCTAAATAACGCCAAAGTTGAGGCCTCAATACAGGGGGGACAACAGAGCTTTATTTCCATTTGTCAGCCTTAAGGCTGGGCGATATAGTGAAAATCAAATATCACAATATTTTTGACCAAATAACTTGATATCGATGCCGCAACGATATTGTAGAGTTGACTATTGGTGCTTTCACAAGAGATTTTTGATAAATAATCATCATTAATATGTTAATAATGACTAAGCGGGTAAAAATAAATAATAAAACAGTCTGGTAAGTTCAGAAAATGACATCACTTTACTGTAACGCAGCCTTTAAAACCAAGAAAAGACACCACTTATGCCATATTATGATATCCAAAATCTAAGACAATATCTAGTCTCATCTCACAATATAATATCACTATATTGCCCAGCTCTAGTCAGCCTTATCCTCAGCTCGCTCACACCTCAGACAACACAAAATAAATCTAGTCTCCATGGTGAAATTATTTTAATATGAAGCTGATATTTAACCAGTACAGTACGAGCTGCAACTGACGATTAAGTTGTCAGTTATTTTCTCGATTAATTGCTTAGCTATTTGGTCGATAACATGTCAGAATATGGTTTAAAAAAAAATTAAAATTAAAAATTCAATTAGTGTTTTTAGAGGACGTCCTCAAATATCTTGTTTTGTCCACAACTCAAATATATTTAAGTTACTGTCACGGAGGAGAGAAGAAACTAGAAACATATTCACATTTAAGCGGTGGCACTCAGAGAACTTTTACTTGTTTTTCATATAAAATGACTCAAACTGATGAATCAATTAGAGTGGTTGGCGATTCATTTTATAGTTGACAACTAATCAATTCCTCATTGCAGCTCTACTGGTAGTGGAACCTTTGGGTGCTGGTCGCTTCAAAGAGTAGCTAACTTTCCAACAGCATCAGTTTGAAGCTGTTGAGCTCTAACCCAAAAGGAGAGCAGACGGATGAAAGGAGGAGGATGTCGGCTAGTCTAGTTTTCTCTGGACCAAGTTCTGACTCGATGAGGCGGTCGGTCTAATTTACAACTTTCTGGGATGCAGCCTCACTTTGCAATATTGGACCTGGTAATTGGACCTGGTAAATCTACTGTATTTAATATTATCTTACATAGGTAGGGCTGCCTATGTAAGGTCTGCACAATTCGGGGAAAAATATGAATCACGATATTTTCTGTTTAGAATTGATATCATGATTCTCTGCCATGATTTTTTGGACCATGGCAACAGAAAATTGGCAGTACCAAACAGATTTTTTTTTTTTTTGCCACCTAGAGCACATTGCGCTTCACAAGCCTGTAAACAGAGAGGCTTTAATGAAGAGAAGGGAGCGCACTGCAGCGCTTTAAAACAGTCTGTGTTTAAGACTCACAGAAGAAAGTAGTAGTGTTTGTGATGCAGCCGGCACGTAAAATTAAATGAGAATCAAAGACATTAAAAACATTTTTAAAAAAATTGAATCAAAGTTATTTTAAAATGAAAAAAATCGTATACAGGGTGTATCGAGATATTATAACGTCAGGCAAATCTACCTAAGACCAAAACCATTAATTAAGCCGTTATGGTCTTAGTCGACTAAAGTGTGATTAATGGTTCTGTGGAGGCTCCACGCAGAGCGTTCGCCGTATACGTAAATGGCTTGAAGTGTATACTTCAGTGTGTTGGTGTGTGCCATATGTATGTATGTGTGTGTGTGTGTGTGTGTGTGTGTGTGAGACAAAGAGAGAGTGATGACAATTAGCTTCGGAGCGAGTAGTGACTCTAGAGTCACAGTGAGAGAAACAAAGTGTCTCCCCCGTTCTTTCTGATCAAGTTCTTTCTGGAAAATTCATTTCCAGGCTGAATTATTCATATTTATTATTTTCCAGTAAACTAATGAGCACATCTCTGGTGAACACAAGTTTTTAAGTAGTGCTTTTGCAACAACCTTTGTAAGACAAATCTGTCTGATTAAAATCAACTAGAGCTCGAGTGATAAAGGATTTTTAAGGCTGATACCGCTAAAAATATTAGGTGATGTAAAAATCCGATATATATTTACAAAAACCCAGAAACACGTAACAAAACATAAACAGACTTCCCAAACATTAGTTATTTATGAGTCCTCACTAAAATACTATGATAATTCAGTTTAAAAATATACTAATTTCTTTTATTGTCACAACAGAACATCAAAATATATTCAGGTTCTGATCAATAAAATGAATAAAAATACAAATTCAAGATATGAAACTTGACGTCCTTTGAACAAAAACACAATTAAAAAAAATCTATGCAACGTCAACACTAATAACATGGTTGAAGTGTGCGTCGTCCGTTTTTATTTTATTATTTAAATATTAATTTATCAGATACAATTGTCATTACAAAAAGATCTGATAAATAAATGTGAAAAAAAAACATTAAATTAATTTATCGGCTATTGTAAATGCCGATACCAATAGTTTGGAAAACGCCTAATATTGGCCGATAATATCGGCCCACCGATATATCGGGCTCCAAAATCAACTAATTGATTAGTCGACCAATATTCTGTGATATATTGCAATTTATAACCTTTTTTCCAACTTTCAATTTTTCCCAATTTCAAATGACGTCCCCAAAAGGAAACTTAGTCAACATCTTTATCTAAAAAGAAACATTTCTCAATGTTATTGCTGCAAAATGGGAAAAACTGCCCAACACATAAAACATATAATATGTAATAAAAGACCCATACTTGGTGCCTGTGTATCGATACAGTATGGCTACTAAAAATATAGCAATACTATGCTGTATCGATATTGTGTTATTTGACTAAGAATTTATTAATTTGACGACAGCCCTGATACCGATACTGCTTTTGCTCCCTCCCTTTACATCATAGAAATGCAAACCCTGCCACACTGGATTTGCTTTTGAATCTGCTCTTCCATTTATTTAAAAATAATAAACAATAACACAGATTAGTGTCACTTCTGCAATCATCTTCCATTCAGATCACCCGAATGATGTGTGCAGTGTGCATCATATGGATGGGTGCACTGCATATGGTTAACTGTGAGAGGGTGAAAGGCTTTCATCAGCATCTACAACACAACCCTGATGATGCTGACATATAAGACAGATATAATATAAAAGTCATCACTAAATGTCCTGCGTCAACACATCGAAATAATTTAAGAAAACAATAAACCTGAAAAGTAGCCATTGAAAAAAAAGTGCTTATTTTATTTGGACTGCCATGGTGCTAGTGGTGTTAGGAGGGGGTGCATGGTTTGCACGTGAACTGCAGCGTTCCCAGCAACACAGAGCTGCCTGTGGATGCCTGTCTGGAAATAATGCCGGGAATAAATTATCGGGGCATGCAACACCCACGTATCGGCCAATGCCGATAGACATAAAAACTTAAATTTTGGCCCAATATTTCGGCCGGCTGATCAAATCGGTCAATTACTGGTGCAAATTATCAATTGTAATGCAAAACGGACGCACAAAGGACGAGTAAGGCGAGTGGTGGCAAAGGTTTAGAGGACCTGCCTGGCCTCTTTAAGATCGTAAGAGAGAGAGGTGGATGAGACTGCTGCTGGTTGGGGCGGACGCCTAGTTTCTTCAGGCTAACTATATTAGCTTTAGCCTGGCAGGGAGCAGCTTTCTGTGGGAGAACATGACCGGGAGACGTCGTGATAACGTTGCATTAATCAGGTGATTCAGTTCGTATTTGCAGAGAAAAGAGATTCTGTCATTTCAGTTGTATAGCTGATCGTCTTATTTTGGTTTACAACTTCCAGATGGAGTCTGGAGATGATGTGCGGTACTTAGTGTTCGCTGTTTACATCTTACTTTACACACTTACACAGCTAGCCCAGGGGAGAGAGTGTATGACAAGTACAGCCTGAGACATGGACAATAAAAAATAAATTGCCTTCTGCATTTTTGTCTTGCTTTTGCCTTTATTGTACCGAACAGTGATGTCTGAACCGAACCGTGACTTCTGTGTACCGTTCCACCCATAATCTTATCCAACACTACTTAAACTGAGAGATTCAGGAGGCATTCTGCACAACACACATGTGTGTGTGTGTGTGTATGGTACGTTTTATGGCCCTAAACCTACAAACACACGGCTGAAAATGAGACCATTTACACCTGCATCTCTATATTACCTGTCTTATCCGGACCAACATCCGTGGTTACACTGGACCCCTGAGGCGACCGTGTCCTTCCGCCAAAGACTCACCACTAATCTGCTCTCCTCTGACTGCTGGGACACTCACCCAGCGCTGCTCAGCAGCCTTACTGTATATCTGGACTGTCTCCCTTGGGATCTTGTGACACCTTTTTGACAAACCCTGGGCTTTACATGCAGGCACTGCCGAAACATTCATCTGTCCATGTTGCAGCACATCCCTCTGTTGCACTAGATAACGATGTAATATATAAAAGTTCCCCCCTGCCTCCTGACACAGAGACTTCTCTCCAGGGACATATTCTCATTGTCTTGTTGCCCTCTATTCCCGGTCACCTGGCTCTATACAAATCCAGCCAAACCATTGGATGTGGAAAAACTGACAGAGAGGATTTCTCTTTCTCCAAGAAAAAGAAGAAAAAAAAACACAGTTTGCCAACATAGCTAACCTGACGGGAGCTTTATTCGGGTTTATTGATGCCATCATTACACGACTGCTTCCACGAGCAAAATGGTTTCCGGGTTTGAGGAGGAAATTAGAAGTTTGATGACACTCTCTCCCGGGAGAAAAGCAATTACGCACAGCAATGAGAGCACAATTGTCGGAAATTGGCTCATGAAAGAGACATAGAATTGTCAGTTAGACACAATGGCTTAAAGGATATGAGGAAACGCACCCAATATGGTTATTTTGTTATGAAAAAAGGACACAATTTCACCAATCACTTCAGTTGTCTTGAGGCAAGAAAACAGTGTTCTGCTCTCTCTCTCTTTCTCTCTCTCTGCCCCCTTTTTCTCTGCGATGTAAACCTGTCATTTGACGCGTAAACGAAATTGATGGCGCGATAAAAGTTGCCAATAAACTAACGTACGACGTGCTTCTCCCAGAGATGAAATCCTTTTGCAGAAATGAAGAGAAATCGCATCAAATCCAGTCTGACACTTGTCGTAAATCGTTTCTGACAGCTCCTAATGGAGTGCTATCACTGTTGCGCACAACGCTCAAAAACACACCGGGGCTGCGAGGTGGTGTTTTTCAGGAGGTCTTTTAGGAGTTAAAACCCGTGCACGCGGACATGGTCGGTGGAGCTTTAACTGCGGTACTGACGTTAACTTAGCAAAAAAACTACATGGAGCACCGAGTGTCCTTGACACTAAGACACTAAAACACTAAACACTGAGGGAGACTGAGGCTTTTTCGCCTTTAGAGTTACCACAACCACAACACTGAGCCAGTTAGCAACTCCGTAGCGACACATATAGGCTACATAACACAGGCTAACGTTATCTGGCTGGACACGCAGCTGTCAGAGCTGCCCAGACACAGGAAGAGGCAACAACAAACAACAATGTAGCAAACGTAAAAAATGCGTGCACAAGCTGGCGAAGAGTGACTTACCCGAGCAGTGTATCCACATCTGTTTGATGAGCCGACAGATTTAAACGACACACTTTGTTGCATTCGCGTTTACAAGAAGGTTTCACCGAAGACGAACAGTAGCTAGTGCTAAACTCTGCGCCGAGCGCGGTGGGAAACCAATTAAAACAAATTCTTCCTACTTGATGTACGAGGTAACTACTTAGTTATGGCAAATGGTGCCTAATCTATCCTGAGTGGCATTGCATTATGATTGACAGGACCCTAACCAATGGGAGCGCGCTGTGCCCTCCGCTTCGACCAATCAAATCGTCAGCGCGGAGTTGGTGGAAGGTGAGTTGTGGAGTAGGAAGGGCTGATGGCGACATCATGTGTTAAGAGTTTATATCCCTCCGCTTGTCATGTTTTGAGAGCAACCGGCTCCACTTTCTCTCTCCTTTTTCATATTAACCAACAAATCAGACTTTGTTTTACAGTTTTATTTTGGTAGACTACATCATTTAGCCTATTAGGCTATACGAGTAGCCTAATTAAGACAGTTTGTACGCAAAATATTTAGCTTACGTAATCATTTAAAAAATGTAAATTAAAAATAAATGACAAATTAAAAATATAACGACAAAACAGTGTCTCGAGTTGGCATTCAGTCAGTTATTAGCACAAATAAAACATAATTATTCGTTTTGATTACACATGCTACATGTATTTAAATGCGTATTTAAATGTGTAAAGGCCCGAGCGGTCTCGAGCTTAACTTTCACTGGATGTTTGAAGCGCGAGGACAAGCGCCCTACTTTATCTGTTCACGGCGGAGGAGCACGGTGTTTACAGTGAGGAGCAGAGTGACGTACTGTAAAGTGAC
>JABXJD010000534.1:142500-155000 GCA_013375575.1 Percina caprodes
CATTATCAACATTACCAACACTACTTACAGACTCAGACTTTTTGCAAATGACATTATATTATAAACATGTGCAAATGTTGTAAATGGACTGTACTTGTGCAAATGGATCATAAATGGAAAAATTAAACACCAGCCAAAACCAGAAAGCAGGGAGCCAAGTCATAGAATTGCAAAATAGCTCGGTGTTTCTTGATCTTAATATATGGATCTTCACACTTTTGCCACGGATCATCTCACATTTCCTCTCTCAGTCGTCTCCTCGTGCTGTGAAACAGCCTGTCAGTGTCTGCAGCTCCAGCAGCAGCTTCTGTCAGGTAGAATGTCATTTAAATTAGGTGTGTTGACCACGAAGAAAGACAATCATTGAAAAGAGTGACAGAAAAGTTTCTAAAAAGCTCCAAAAAAGCATAAAAACCAAGTTCATGGTGGGCGGGAATCACAACACAAGGGTTAATCTGCTAATCCTTTCAGGTGGTCTTGTATACTTATGTAGTTGGGTAGTTTAACTTGAAATAAAACATTGTATTTTATATACTACATGTGTGTTGCGTGCAAAACTCTCAAATATCTTCTGCTACATTCTCTCCTTCACACTGCTCTGACCCGTTTTGGTTCGGGATCTGCGGGGTTGTGTTGCCAATGACGACACAGACGCCAATGTTTCGCCGCCTGATTGGGTCTTAACGGTCATGAAGTCTCGTTCTCCGAGACGAAAGCTACTGACGTTCCCATGGCAACTACCAGCAACAGGCAGAGTGTACAGTTGCTTGAGAAAGTTTTCACGCCCATGCTAGAGTTGATTAAAAAAAGAGGAATAAAAAAAAAAAAAAAACATCTTTTGGAAATTGATCTTAATGCCTTAATTCAAAGAATTTAAGAAAATACAACCTTAACCTAAGGACAGCAATTTTCTTTGTGAATGAATAATGTTCTTCCTTAAAATACAGGAGGCATAAGTATACACCCCCCTATGTTAAAATACAGGGGCATAAGTATACACCCCCTATGTTAAAATACAGGGGGCATAAGTATACACCCCCCTATGTTAAAATACAGGGGCATAAGTATACACCCCCTATGTTAAAATACAGGGGCATAAGTATACACCCCTATGTTAAAATACAGGGGGCATAAGTATATACCCCCCTATGTTAAAATACAGGGGGCATAAGTATACACCCCCCTATGTTAAAATACAGGGGGCATAAGTATATACCCCCCTATGTTAAAATACAGGGGCATAAGTATACACCCCTATGTTAAAATACAGGGGCATAAGTATACACCCCTATGTTAAAATACAGGGGCATAAGTATACACCCCTATGTTAAAATACAGGGGCATAAGTATACACCCCCTATGTTAAAATACAGGGGCATAAGTATACACCCCTATGTTAAAATACAGGGGCAGAAGTATACACCCCTATGTTAAAATACAAGGGCATAAGTATACACCCCTATGTTAAAATACAGGGGCATAAGTATACACCCCTATGTTAAAATACAGGGGCATAAGTATACACCCCCTATGTTAAAATACAGGGGCATAAGTATACACCCCTATGTTAAAATACAGGGGCATAAGTATACACCCCCTATGTTAAAATACAGGGGCATAAGTATACACCCCCTATGTTAAAATACAGGGGCATAAGTATACACCCCCTATGTTAAAATACAGGGGCATAAGTATACACCCCCTATGTTAAAATACAGGGGCATAAGTATACACCCCCTATGTTAAAATACAGGGGCATAAGTATACACCCCCTATGTTAAAATACAGGGGCATAAGTATACACCCCCTATGTTAAAATACAGGGGCATAAGTATACACCCCCTATGTTAAAATACAGGAGCATAAGTATACACCCCCTATGTTAAAATACAGGGGCATAAGTATACACCCCCTATGTTAAAATACAGGAGCATAAGTATACACCCCCTATGTTAAAATACAGGGGCATAAGTATACACCCCTATGTTAAAATACAGGAGCATAAGTATACACCCCCTATGTTAAAATACAGGAGCATAAGTATACACCCCCCTATGTTAAAATACAGGGGCATAAGTATACACCCCCTATGTTAAAATACAGGAGCATAAGTATACACCCCCCTATGTTAAAATACAGGGGCATAAGTATACACCCCTATGTTAAAATACAGGGGCATAAGTATACACCCCCTATGTTAAAATACAGGGGCATAAGTATACACCCCCTATGTTAAAATACAGGGGCATAAGTATACACCCCTATGTTAAAATACAGGGGCATAAGTATACACCCCCTATGTTAAAATACAGGGGCATAAGTATACACCCCCTATGTTAAAATACAGGGGCATAAGTATACACCCCCTATGTTAAAATACAGGGGCATAAGTATACACCCCCTATGTTAAAATACAGGAGCATAAGTATACACCCCTATGTTAAAATACAGGGGCATAAGTATACACCCCTATGTTAAAATACAGGGGCATAAGTATACACCCCTATGTTAAAATACAGGGGCATAAGTATACACCCCTATGTTAAAATACAGGGGCATAAGTATACACCCCCTATGTTAAAATACAGGGGCATAAGTATACACCCCCTATGTTAAAATACAGGGGCATAAGTATACACCCCCTATGTTAAAATACAGGGGCATAAGTATACACCCCCTATGTTAAAATACAGGGGCATAAGTATACACCCCCTATGTTAAAATACAGGGGCATAAGTATACACCCCCTATGTTAAAATACAGGGGGCATAAGTATACACCCCCCTATGTTAAAATACAGGGGCATAAGTATACACCCCCCTATGTTAAAATACAGGGGGCATAAGTATACACCCCCCTATGTTAAAATACAGGGGCATAAGTATGGAATTAAAATAACCCCCCCCCACACACACACACACACACACACACACACACACACACCTACACACACACACACACACACACACACACACACACACACATCACGTACCCTTCACCATACATAGAGATTTTCACTTTCATTTTCACAGAGAAAATTGGTGTCCCTAAAAGGTTAGATTTTCCTAAAGTTTTTGAATTAAGGCATTAAGATCAATTTCCAAAAGATGTTTTTTTTATTCTTCTTTTCATGAATGTATTTATTTTTCTTCTTTATTCTTCTTTTCAAATGTATTTTTATAGCCAAAGGTTCATCTTCTTCTTCTTCTTCTTCTTCTTCTTCTTCTTCTTCTTCTTCTTCTTCTTATTATTATTATTATTATTATTATTATTATTAATATTATTATTATTATTATTACTGTTATTATTGTTATCTTTATGCTGTCTTTGTTCTCTCTATACTGTATTTTTCTTGCTGAAAACTGCTGCTGGAAATTACAATTTCCATGCGGGAGTTATACCAAAAGGATAAATAAAGAGAAGTCTGGTATTTATTTGTCCTGGTACAGTTAAGGTTGGGTTCCAGTTGGACTGTGTGTAGAACTTATATGTAATTATGTGTCTTGTAAGTATTTCTACTTGCTGCACATCTTTTCACCCTTCAGGGACACACATAAAGTCGCTGCCTCATGTTTAACCAGGCACGTGCATGCCCATACAAGAAGGTTGATGAGAAATGCACTTTGGGCGTGTTAGTTCAAATGGATATTAGTTCTTTTACTGGAGCTAAAACACTTGTGTGCCTCCCATTAGAAGCTATTAGCGTCTGGCTCAGGGACATGCGTTTTTGCTTTTTCGAAATCTGAGACCCCTTCTTGGACTATATTGGGGAAGATGGTGCACGGACTCTTCAGAGTGGCCTCTATGGTCTAGCATGGTCCGAGATCTCGAAGCATTGTTGTGGGTGGGCTAAAAGGAGGGCTTTATTCTTTATTTAATGGCTGTCTTCTTTTACACTGTATGTGCCCTTTGAAAAAAACTTAATAAAGATGTTATATACAACATTTCAAAACAAAAACTTGTGTGCAAAGAGATCACTTTTGCCTTAAAAACTCCGCTTAAAAACCAAAACATATCGGTGTAAATGTAGCCTTGGTGTGCATGTAAAGAACTCAGTGATATGTTTTTAACAACAGTGGAGCTCTATGGCACAGAGGAAGACAATATAGCGGGATACACATACAATAACTGTTAATAAATACATTCACTGCCAGTTTTGATCTTTTCATGAGATTTGTTGACAAGAAGAAAATCATGGCAAATCACCTGATTTATCCTTTCGAGTGAAATTGAAATTGTTTGTTTGAGCTGCTGTAAATTGAAGACAACTGATGTGTGTGCATGCAACAGCTTCACGGAGATCCTCAAAGCACTTTAAATATAATGCGATATTAGATCCCAGTGGTCCAAAATCATAACCCAATCACGCGGAACTTTAAGTACATTCATTCACCCAAATCTGAGACTTAAGCCAGGACCCAGGAACCCACGCTAGCCGTGACCTCACCATCCGGGACCTGCTCTGCGAGTGTCCAGCTGCTAGATTAGTGTTTTCATCTGGACATTTGGACGTGAGTGTGTTTCTACTTCCTGACCGAAACATCACACTCTAAGTCTTTGTAGTAGAATGACCTTTAAATGGAAAGAGTGCCAAGAAACCCATCCCGGAACGGGTTTATCCATCGGCCACATTTATTTTACATTATGGCTTAACTTTGGTTGTATTTCATTAAACTCTAAACACATCTGTTCATCTTGTTTTTGCAACTACTCGAAAACAATCTTGTAATCCATAGCCCACATTTTCATTTTAGATTTTCATTTCAGCCATTTTCCTAAGAGTCTTATCCAGAAAGAGTCACAGAGAGCTCACTGTAAGAAGCCGTGCTAGAGTCCCTGAGAGGCTGCGATGCTGGTTTCACTCCAGAAGCCAAACTTGAAAAGAAAAATGGAAAGAGGTCTTTTGATCTTTGAGGTATATTTTGTGAGCGGTTCAGTTTCAGATCAATGGAGGTAACTCTTTTCAAACAATGTGTCATTCATTTTCCAAAAACAGGTCACTTTGGGATATTCAGGAGAACATTTCTCAATGGTCTGTTGATATACGGTGTTAACCAAAACTACAAACTTATTGTCTCATAAAGAATAGCTACAATGTAAAGCAGTATGTGAAGTTTGATGTCATTTTCTGAACTTCACAGACTGTTCTAGCTGTTCTATTATTCACCTTTACCCACCAATTCACCAATGGTCAACCATACAATATCATTACAATATTGTCATTGAGGTATTTGGTCAAGAATATCGTGATATTTGATTTGGGCCCTAATTGGAGTCATACTGGTTTCATCAGGGTAATTAAGTGGCGCAGGTGTTTTCAATGCAGGCTGTGCGCTCTGCATCCAGAGGACTTTACCATGTGATATTTTGTGTTACCATTGTGGGTCACTAAAATGCAGTCTACAAAGCCTTGGGAGAGTTACGCACCATCACACGCATGGTCAAAAGATTGCGGAAAACTGGGCACCTTTTTACGTATGGAAATTCTTTATGAATCCCGACTTTTGCGTGGAATGTTGCAACTGCGAATTTCACTCTGCTTCACGCCACTTTTTCTTGCGTAACAGCTTTTGTAGGAAACACCTAAGAACCTTTAGCCAGATCTGCCCTTTTTTCTCAGTGTCCAGCTAATTTTCCATTTCCCCACTCTTCACATGTCTTCCAGGTTTTCACCATGACTTTATCAATGCCGGAATTTACAGTAATTTGGGCAGACACTGTGAATCTCCAGCATCTCTGTTAGAGATGATGGGGAAGTTTATGTTCTACTTTCTGACTCTGCGTTTTTTTATCTGAAGATTTTATAGTGCATGTTTAAAGTTGCTGCATTACATGCTATTAGATGAGCATCAGGGTACAAGCAGCCGAAAATGGGTTTCCTCAGGAGGGGGCTGGCGTCTCCCTTAGAGATCGGGTGAGAAGCTCAGTCATCCGAGAGGAGCTCGGAGTAGAGCCGCTGCTCCTTTGTGTTGAAAGGAGCCAGTTGAGGTGGTTCGGGCATCTGGTGAGGATGCTTCCAGGGCGCCTCCCTAGGGAGGTGTTCCAGGCACGTCCAGCTGGGAGGAGGCCTCGGGGAAGACCCAGGACTAGGTGGAGAGATTATAGTCGGAGCTGGTTGATGTGGCTCGGGAAAGGGAAGTTTGGGGTCCCCTACTGGAGCTGCTGCCCCCGCGACCCGATACCGGATAAGCGGATGAAGATGGATCGATGGATGGATGAGCATTTGTCGTTGATTATTTGACAAGATATAGGTAAGTAATCAGTAAAGGTAGTTTTCACTTGATCTGTCTTGATGATAGACTGTAACAATTATGGACGTAGCATCCGTGACACCACCTGCCGTTTTGAAGATTCCAGTTTGGCGATACAGGCGTGGCCATCTTTGATTTTGAAACCACATGTAACAATTTTTGATGAGAGGGCGCAGCGCCTATTTATGCTAAAGAGGGAACGTTGCTGATTTTCAACCCTTCTGAAACAAGTCATCCAGTGGAGATTGTAAATGCAGATCTCCGGGTACTAGTGCAATTCATCTGCATGTAGAGCAGCGCACAACGTTGGTTGAAAATCGGCAGACTTTCCCTTAAACTAGCAGCTAACGCTGGTGGCTAGCTAGCTTGGTTAGCAGAATGCTGAACAAGACATTTTTAGGCGACCAAAATGTTCCAGTTAACTTTGACCGAGTGGAAACACAAAGTGACAGGGTCAGAACAGATGGAAACACGGACAACACCACAAAACAAGTTTAGCTCTATTTTTCACAGTGTTAGCATGGTTAGCATTGCTTAGCCTCTGTCCTGAAATCCTCCCCTAAAATTAATGGGACCATAATTTTCTAAATGAACATCATGCTGTGTTGAAGAAGACTTGAAACTAGCAATTGAGGCCATCAACTCATTATGGAAATGTTTACTGAGGTATATAAATCAAGTGAGAAGTAGACTCCTTTTCTTGTAGGCTACTATAGAAGCAGACTTCTGTTTGGAGCCAGTGTAATCTCCCCCTGCTGGAAACTAGATAGAATGCAGATTTATTCGCATTGGCTTTACTTTGCAGTCCAGTCCATGGTCTTGTCTTGTCTGTTTTATTTCTGCCTCTGTCTTCTCTCTTTCCGGCTCTGACCATCAGCTGTAGAGTGTGTTGGTCTGTGTGGGTGCACATTTTCTCTCTCTCTCCACAGTGACCCGCTGCTCCGCTCCACTCCGCTTCCACAGCATCCTGCCGGCTGCCTAGCAACGCTCAGTGTCCATGACAACAGATCCAACAAACGCCCCCACTCCTCTTCAGCTTGTACCCCTCAATTAAGACTAAAGTGTGGCAATCAGGAGAGCAGAGGCACAGATCAGATTAATGGGGATAGCCGGGAGGAGCATTGGTGTGCAGGTTGGAGCCCACCATTCAGGGTTTCTGCCATCAGACTCGGCTAATGCCAAAGTTCTCAGCATGGAACGGCGGATTTAGATCTAAGACCGCTGAGAGATGGAGAAGGGTCAAACAGAAGCCAATGCTCACGGGGTAACAAGCTGTGGAGCCATGTCCAGCGGTGGGTTTGGGTCTCAGAAAGCTTCATTATAAAATGAAGACATCATTCTGACTGGCAGAGTCAGTCTTCATACTGAGCAATGAGAGATGATAAGATGCAGATGAGAGATGCAGATGATATAATAATAGTAATGATAATAGTAATTCATTACATTTATAAAGTGCTTTATCATAGACACTCAAAGAGATTCAAGGGCGACTATTCTTGACCACCACCAATGTGTAGTATCTGGGTACTTAAGACGTCAAATGCTCACACACATCAGTGGTGGGGGAAACCGGAGGACCCGGAGCTAACCCAGGCAAAAAGGCCCAAGACAACCAGGGTTCAAACCTGGTATCTTCTTGCTGTGAGGCCTCAGTGATAACCATTGGGCCACTGTGCTGCACTATAGAAAGGGGTCTTCAATGGTTTTTTTAGGCCAAGGACACTTAGCAGAAATAGAAACGGAGCAGGTACCCCCTACTACATACATTGTGTAAAATGAGTTGTGTATTAAACTGGATACACAATAATGTTTTAATGTTAAACATACATGTAGCAGTGAATGCTTGAAGCTTCACTGTATCTGTGGATGGCTACCTTACCTACAGGCCAGTACCCTGTCATCCATGTTGTGTAAATTTAAAAAAAAATCAAAAATAGGCCGATTTATCTTTGCCAATAAAATCATGGACTCGTGTTTATGAATATTTTCAGACATTAAATGAGAGAAGTGCACACTTTTGTTAAAGGTTCCATAACATCCTTTTATAAAGGCCTTAGTGGTCCCCTAATACCATATCTGAAGTCTCTTTTATATAGACCTTAGTTGTCCCCTAATACTGTATCTGAAGTCTCTTTTATATAGACCTTAGTTGTCCCCTAATACTGTATCTGAAGTCTCTTTTATATAGACCTTAGTTGTCCCCTAATACTGTATCTGAAGTCTCTTTTATATGGACCTTAGTTGTCCCCTAATACTGTATCTGAAGTCTCTTTTATATAGGCCTTAGTGGTCCCCTAATACTGTATCTGAAGTCTCTTTTATATAGACCTTAGTGGTCCCCTAATACTGTATCTGAAGTCTCTTTTATATAGACCTTAGTGGTCCCCTAATACTGTATCTGAAGTCTCTGTTATATAGACCTTAGTGGTCCCCTAATATCATATCTGAAGCCTTGGCGCAGAATTACAGCCATAGAGCCAGTCCCGCAATGAGCTTTCCTTAGGATGTGCCATTTCTGTGTCTGTAGCTATTGAGGAGATAAGAGGGGAGGGGCAAGGTGGAGGGTGGGGGTGTGGCCGTGACCAACTGCCACTTTGCTCATTTAAAAGCCATGATGACTCTCTCTCATGGGCGGGCCAAATTCTCTGGGCGGGCAAAGCTGAGAAAGGGGAGGTAACCTTGCCCCTTATGACCTCATAAGGGGCAAGATTCCAGAGGGGCCCATCTGAGCTTTCATTTTCTCAAAGGCAGAGCAGGATACCCAGGGCTCAGTTTACACCTATCACCATTTCTAGCCACTGGGGGGCCATAGGCAGGCTGGGGGAACGCATATTAATGTTAAAAAAACCTTGTAAAGTGAAACTTTTCATGCCATGGGACCTTTAATGTAGTGGGGACCCTGTGGCTGCTGCTCCAGATGTGTTTTAGCTCGCTCTTGTGGTTGAAAAGCAAACTTACAATAACAGCCAAATAAATGAACATCCTTTTCAAACTCTGCTAAAAAAAATCTCATAACCAATTAACCAACTTCTAATCATGAAATACTGGAATCCTGTAGCCTAACTGACAGTAAATGATAAGTTGGCTGAGCTGCAACATCCACGTCTGGCTGTGTAACCTTTAATTCTACACTTTGTGTGGCAAATATAATACGTTTAGAGATTGGGGATAATTATATATTTAAAAGGTGCTTTACAGGAAAAAGAAACAGGAAAATGCCTGTCAAGATAGCTTGACCCACCTGTGCTCACTTGGAATTATCTGTTCTTTGGCTTGCAATAAAAACGGAAATTTGCAGGTTGAAATCGACGCGAAAATGCAACCAACTAACGACTTTTGTTAACGGTTGAAATGTTTGAAACATGAAACATGTTCACACGGAAACATATTCACACTGAAACATGTTCACACAGAAACATGTTCACACTGAAACATGTTCACACGGAAACATGTTCACAATGAAACATGTTCACATGGAAACATGTTCACACGGAAACATATTCACACTGAAACATGTTCACACTGAAACATGTTCACACGGAAACATATTCACACTGAAACATGTTCACACTGAAACATGTTCACACTGAAACATGTTCACACTGAAACATGTTCACACTGAAACATGTTCACACTGAAACATGTTCACACGGAAACATATTCACACTGAAACATGTTCACACTGAAACATGTTCACACTGAAACATGTTCACACTGAAACATGTTCACACTGAAACATGTTCACACTGAAACATGTTCACACTGAAACAAGTTCACACTAAAACATGTTCACACTGAAACATATTCACACTGAAACATGTTCACTAAAACATGTTCACACTGAAACATGTTCACACTGAAACATGTTCACACTGAAACATGTTCACACTGAAACATATTCACACTGAAACATGTTCACACTGAAACATGTTCACACTGAAACATGTTCACACTGAAACATGTTCACACTGGAAACATGTTCACACGGAAACATATTCACACTGAAACATGTTCACACTGAAACATGTTCACACGGAAACATGTTCACACTGAAACATGTTCACACTGAAACATGTTCACACTGAAACATGTTCACACTGAAACATGTTCACACTGAAACAAGTTCACACTAAAACATGTTCACACTGAAACATGTTCACACGGAAACATATTCACACTGAAACATGTTCACACTGAAACATGTTCACACTGAAACATGTTCACACTGAAACAAGTTCACACTAAAAAATGTTCACACTGAAACATATTCACACTGAAACATGTTCACTAAAACATGTTCACACTGAAACATGTTAACTGAAACCTGTTCACACTGAAACATATTCACACTGAAACATGTTCACTAAAACATGTTCACACTGAAACATGTTCACACTGAAACATGTTCACACGGAAACATATTCACACGGAAACATATTCACACTGAAACATGTTCACACTGAAACATGTTCACACTGAAACATGTTCACATGGAAACATGTTCACACGGAAACATATTCACACTGAAACATGTTCACACTGAAACATGTTCACACGGAAACATATTCACACTGAAACATGTTCACACGGAAACATGTTCACACGGAAACATATTCACACTGAAACATGTTCACACTGAAACATGTTCACACTGAAACAAGTTCACACTAAAACATGTTCACACTGAAACATATTCACACTGAAACATGTTCACTAAAACATGTTGACACTGAAACATGTTGACACTGAAACATGTTCACACTGAAACATGTTCACACTGAAACATGTTAACTGAAACCTGTTCACACTGAAACATATTCACACTGAAACATGTTCACTAAAACATGTTCACACTGAAACATGTTCACACTGAAACATGTTCACTAAAACATGTTCACACTGAAACATGTTCACACTGAGACATGTTCACACTGAAACATGTTCACACGGAAACATATTCACACTGAAACATGTTCACACTGAAACATGTTCACACTGAAACATATTCACTGGAGCATATTCACACTGAAACATGTTCACACTGAAACAAGTTCACACTAAAACATGTTCACACTGAAACATATTCACACTGAAACATGTTCACTAAAACATGTTCACACTGAAACATGTTCACACTGAAACATGTTCACACTGAAACATGTCAACTGAAACCTGTTCACACTGAAACATATTCACACTGAAACATGTTCACACTGAAACATGTTCACTGAAACATGTTCACACTGAAACATGTTCACACTGAAACATGTTCACACTGAAACATGTTCACACGGAAACATGTTCACACTGAAACATGTTCACACGGAAACATATTCACACTGAAACATGTTCACACTGAAACATGTTCACATTGACAAAGTCTGGTAATTGTTTGTGTGAGCCAGCCTAAAAGGGCTTCCCAGTCTGAAGGTTGTGTGTCACATCCCACTTGGACTGTTTTTATTTCCCTTTTTCTTTTTCAGGGTGTTTCTTTTTTTTTTTTGGATCAGGGAGGCTCCAAAGTCAGGGTAGCAGCTGTCGCCATGGTCCCGCTACACGTCCTGCGATGCCATGTTACATCCTGCTACGCTCTGCTGTGCCCTGCTACGTCCTGCTACGTCCTGCTGTGCCCTGCTACGTCCTGCTGTGCCCTGCTACGTCCTGCTGTGCCCTGCTGTGCCCTGCTACGTCCTGCTGTGCTCCTGCTGTGTCCTGCTACGTCCTGCTGTGCCCTGCTACGTCCTGCTGTGCCCTGCTACGTCCTGCTTCGTCCTGCTGTGCCCTGCTACGTCCTGCTGTGCCCTGCTACGTCCTGCTGTGCCCTGCTACGTCCTGCTTCGTCCTGCTGTGCCCTGCTACGTCCTGCTGTGCCCTGCTACGTCCTGCTGTGTCCTGCTACGTCCTGCTGTGCCCTGCTACGTCCTGCTGTGCCCTGCTACGTCCTGCTACGTCCTGCTGTGCCCTGCTACGTCCTGCTACGTCCTGCTGTGCCCTGCTACGTCCTGCTGTGCCCTGCTACGTCCTGCTTCGTCCTGCTGTGCCCTGCTACGTCCTGCTACGTCCTGCTGTGCCCTGCTACGTCCTGCTGTGCCCTGCTACGTCCTGCTGTGCCCTGCTACGTCCTGCTGCGTCCTGCTACGTCCTGCTGTGCCCTGCTCCTGCTACGTCCTGCTGTGTCCTGCTACGTCCTGCTGTGCCCTGCTGCTGTGTCCTGCTACGTCCTGCTTCGTCCTGCTGTGCCCTGCTACG
>JABXJD010000534.1:157500-160000 GCA_013375575.1 Percina caprodes
ATACACACATATATACATATACACACATATATATATATATAGACATCTATATATACATATTCACACATGTATATATAGACATCTATATATATATACATATACACACATATATATATAGACATCTCTATATATATATACATATATATATATATATATATATATATATATATATATATATATATATATATATATATATATATATATATATATATACACATAAATATACACATATATTTTGTATATACACATATATACATACAGTATATATACATATATATGGCAAATATATATATATATATATAGGAAGGAAGCACTATAGAAAGACCTCAGGTTTACTGCACATTTTGTCTTTTGTGTGCATACTTTTGTCTTTTGTGTGCATACTTTTGTCTTTTGTGTGCATACTTTTGTTCAGTCCAATGTAAATCCAATTTATAATATAGTATTTTAGTATTATGTAGCATCCTAAAGATGAGAGTGGTTTTCATCAGGCCGACAGTGTGTAGTTGTTTAGACAAAAAGCTGTCATATGAATGAAGTGTGTGCCATTTGGTGTAAAAGTTAGATTTTGGTAATATTATATGTAGTTTTAGTTGATATGTGAGGTATTTTACAGTTTGGGTGTGTGGTTTGGTGTCAAATATTTTGATAAAACCAACCTAGTTTGCAACATTGTGTTTTAGCAACTGGAAAAAAAACTACAAATATGAGGTCCAGGTCCCTGTACTACATTAATCTGACAGCTTTACGCATATATTCACACATAACACATGTAGTTTATAAAATATGATGCTTTATTATGAATGAAACTAGCCAACGATATTACGGCCTACCACGGTTTCACCCCCGCCGACCTGGACATTTCAAAATTTAAAATAAAAATCCTTTTATCAAGGTTATGGTCGTCGTTTTTGACCCTTTTGTGGCTTTCCTCCAATGATTTTGTCACTTCTTCAACATTTGTCGACTTCTTTTGAGCCTTTTGAAATTTCCTTGTTTTTTTTCCCAAAATTAAAAAAAAAAAATAATTGTTACATTTGTCATTTGTTACTTTTTTCGACATCCTTTCACATTTTTGTCACTTTATTTGTCATTTTTTCACATTTTTGTCACTTTATTTGTCATTTTTTTCACATTTTTGTTACTTTTTTCGACATCCTTTTACATTTTTGTCACTTTATTTGTCATTTTTTCACATTTTATTTTTTTTGACATCCTTTCACATTTTTGTTACTTTTTTCGACATCCTTTCACATTTTTGTCACTTTATTTGTCATTTTTTCACATTTTTTTCACATTTGTTACTTTATTTGTCATTTTTTCACATTTTTGTTAATTTTTCGACATCCTTTCACATTTTTGTCACTTTATTTGTCATTTTTTCACATTTTTGTTAATTTTGTCGACATTCTTTCACATTTTTGTTACTTTAATTGTCATTTTTTCACATTTTTGTTAATTTTGTCGACATCCTTTCACATTTTTGTCACTTTATTTGTCATTTTTTCACATTTTTGTCACTTTATTTGTCATTTTTTCACATTTTTGTTACTTTTTTCGACATCCTTTTACATTTTTGTCACTTTATTTGTCATTTTTTCACATTTTATTTTTTTCGACATCCTTTCACATTTTTGTTACTTTTTTCGACATCCTTTCACATTTTTGTCACTTTATTTGTCATTTTTTCACATTTTTTTCACATTTGTGACTTTATTTGTCATTTTTTCACATTTTTGTTAATTTTTTCGAAATCCTTACACATTTTTGTCACTTTATTTGTCATTTTTTCACATTTTTGTTAAATTTTTCGACATTCTTTCACATTTTTGTTACATTAATTGTCATTTTTTCACATTTTTGTTAATTTTGTCGACATCCTTTCACATATTTGTTACTTTATTTGTCATTTTTTCAAATTTTTGTTACTTTTTTCAACATCCTTTCACATTTTTGTCACTTTATTTGACATTTGTTCATTTTAGTCACACTTATTGACATTTTTCTCTCTTTTTTTTAAATTTCTTTTACCAATTGTTTTTTCTCCAAATGCTGTAAAATTGACAAAAAAACAACAACACAATTTCAATGAAAGTAGTGAACTGATTATTTATTTAACTTGTGAGGAGCGTTGTCGGGAACCATCCACGTTACGTTTTTGGAAACTTTGTTCAAAATAAACCCAAATTTCTAATATAGAAACTTTTTGGAAAGGGGTCATATTTGACCCAAAGACACCAGGAGGGATTCTCAGTCCTTTGAGGAGACGTGTAAGACCGTGACTTTAGGGAAGACTTTCGGACTTGTGTCCCTGGACAATGTCCTCTCGTTGTCGAGGGTGCATCCAGTTACTCTTCAGCATCTTGAAGGGTTTCTGAGGATGAGGAGGAGTTTCTTAACGAAGCCCTTCACTCAGAGGGCTTCTTGGATAAACTGCGTAAATGATCAAGGGGTCCTTTAAGACGCCAGACTGTTAACGAGATCCTCCAATGAAGCTCCA
>JABXJD010000534.1:167500-212500 GCA_013375575.1 Percina caprodes
GTGGGAGATTTTTCAATCCGCCATGTTTTTTTTTTGTTACTGCACAGGATTCATTTCCCTTTTCTTCATCTTCTTTTTTTTGTTTTTTTGAAACAAAAGCGGACCTTTCTCTCGCTTCCAGCCGCTCATCCGACAGGAATCCTGCTGCAGCTTTATGTCACGTTTAAAAGACATTTTATTACCGCTTTTTTTTATTTTTTTATTTTTTCTCTACAGGCCGTGTTTATCTGTGGCATGGACAAAAGCCCCTTTCTTCCCCGGCTCTGCGCCTGCCTGCTGCCCGGGGTTTGCGGGAGAACCTGGAGGTGAGTCTGGAGATGCAGCAGCTGCAACCCAGAGACGCACTGCGCGTCATGGCAAAGCCTGTAGCTCCTCTCTGATGCTATGTGCACGAGAGACACGGGAATGCAAAATGGCAGCACATGAAAGGACGCAGCAATTTGATTTGGATTTCCCATCAGGCGACAGTCAGAGACAGATTAATATAGGGCTTTAAAAAAAAAAAGGACTGCGCGCTTATTCTCTCGGGAGAAATGAAAGTGTTGACCCTCTGGCAGAAATATTCCTGACCCAAAATGTGCGGGATTTAAAGTGTCAGGTTCACATTTCTAAGTTAAATAGAAAATATTTCATCGTTGTGATTAAAAAGAAGAAAAAATAAATTACGTTTTTCGTGATTTCTAAATGTCTCGTTATACTTTTGTCTCGTTTTATTTACCACCAAAGCTCGTTCGCTTAATGAAGTATTTAGGAGGGCAGTGTGTGTGTGTGTGTGTGTGTGTGTGTGTGTGTGTGTGTGTGTGTGTGTGTGTAGGGGGTGTTTTCTGTCTGGTTTGGCACAAGGAGGCTGTTTGGCCCCCACGGAGCTCCAACAATATGGGCAGATTTTAAGGGACAAAAGATCTGGAGCTTTGGGTTGCAGAGCACGTCTCTCTCTCTGACACTGGTGCACTGGGGATACTGGGATGTAATACTGGGATGTAATACTGGGATGTAATACTGGGATGTAATACTGGGATACTGGGATGTAATACTGGAAGGTTATACTGGGATGTAATACTGGGATGTAATACTGGGATGTAATACTGGGATGTAATACTGGGATGTAATACTGGGATGTAATACTGGAAGGTTATACTAGGATGTAATACTGGGATGTAATACTGGGATGTAATACTGGAAGGTTATACTGGGATGTAATACTGGGATGTAATACTGGGATGTTATACTGGGATGTAATACTGGGATGTAATACTGGGATGTAATACTGGAAGGTTATACTGGGATGTAATACTGGGATGTAATACTGGGATGTAATACTGGGATGTAATACTGGGATGAATGTGGTTAACAAAAGAGGGAGGAAGTGTCGATATTTCTCAGGTTTCATCACGCAGTTTGTGCCATGTTGTCTGAAAAGAGACTGTTGCTTAAGAACCAGACCTCCTTGGAAATATATATATATATATATATATATATATATATATATATATATATATATATATATATATATATATATATATATATATAAAACCAGGGACAGACAACACGATATCCAAAATGTAAGACGATATCTGCACTCATATCGTGATATTGACATAATATCGATATATTGCCCAGCCCTAGTGCTTTATTTTAAAGTCAATAAAACCTTTAACAAATCGTTGACAAAAACAATTTAAGACACAATATTGCAAGCTTACAAAATATCATTTAGGAAAGTGCCATGAAAAAGTAATTATTGCTGGGGGAGCAGTTCAAAATCCAATTCCTAGTTGCAACGGATCAGATTATATGGCACAAAATACATAGTTATTCCCCCCCAAAAAAATCACAAGACAGTTTCCAAATGTTATTATTCCAACCAACACCATTTAAGTTATGGAAATCTGCCATATCACTTGAAAAGTACCCCAACATTAGCCACCTTCAACCAAAAAAATCCAAAATTGTGCTTATTCAGGAACAATCTTGTCTCTCATATTTAGTTTTTACACTGTGCTCTCTCTGTATACTTTCTTATTTAATTTTTATTTCATCTCTCATCTTATTTTTAATAATGTTAATCTGTATTTTGATTTTTAACCAAACGCCCTTTAGGGACAAGTGTCCTGAATGGACTTCAGCTAAAAACACTATGATACATACATTAGAGGACTGTAAAGCATATCTATGGTTTTTGCATCTGTCCCTACCTAATAATAATAATAATAATAATAATAATAATAGTAATAATAATAATAATAATAAGTTTTATTTTTCAAGGGCTGTCTCTTCTCATCTGCTCTATGTGAAGTTATTGGTCTTAAGAAGACATCGACCCTACGTAAGTGGCCTGACGTGTACTTGTGCGCTGGTGTGTGCGTCGAGCCGGCGTGTGTGTGTGTGTGTGTGTGTGTGTGTGTGTGTGGGGGGTGATAGAGCGAGGGATAAGTGAGAGAGTGACAATGAGTAGCTTTGGAGCGAGTAGCAACTCTAGAGTCCTAGTGAGAGAAACAAAGTGTCTCCCCTCTTCTTTCTGACCATGGTGGGAGAAGTTCACCCTCTCCTTGAACCAGGAAACAAATTGGGTGGGGGGGTGGATGCAACGCTACCAAGCCACGGCCGAGAGACCTGCGTCGCTGCGACGTGTAGTTACATTTTGAGAGGTGCACGTCAGGCTACGCCATAGACGCGGGGGGGTACGCCATCGATTCGTCGCATCGATTTCAACACATAGCTCTGTTGTTTTAAAATGTCAGTCAGCTGTCAATGAAAGCAATCAGTGCTGTACACCATGTTATCCTCCTGCAGTTAGCACCCAACAGGCTTAAACAGGGCAAGTTGTTTTGAGCCGCTTAACATGTTCAAAATGTCATTACCAGTGTCTACCCATGTGCAGTGATTTCTTCCGAGGGAACACAGTGAATCTGACTGCTGGAGATGGGACAGAAAGGCAGAAAAGTTGTGTTAATCCATACCTCTGTATATTTCCTGTTGTCCGGTGAATTCACACTAGTCAAACTCATACAGTCCAATATTCCAAAATGTATTTTTTCCATTAAAAAACAAATTTGCCATTGTTATGTCCTTAGTAATGACTATGTAGAAACGAGCTGGAGCCTGACACCACAGTGGAGCAGGGAGAGCTGAAGTTCAAGAGCATGTGCATAGGTAACTAAGCAACAGTGGGCTCTTGAACTTTTTGCTCTCCTCCTCTGCGATCCTGGATCGTATGAGTTCGACAATCGACTAGTGTGGACTTCACCTGAAAACAGGAAATATGGAATAAGTATGGATTAATACATCATATCTGCCTTCCAGTGTTCCCTTGGAAGTAATCACAGCACATGGGGGGTGGGGGGTGGGGGGGGACACTGGTAATGACACTTTGAACATGTTAAGCGGCTAAAAACAACTTGCCCTGTTTAAGCCTGTTGGGTGCTAACTGTAGGAGGATAACACGGTGTACAGCACTGATTGCTTTCATTTTTCTCTCTAATGACAGCTCTCTAAAGTTTTCAATCAACAAAGCTATGTGTTGATAGCAACAGGAATTCTCCTTTAAGGATACTGGGGGGGGGGGAGGTGGAAAAGAGCAACTTACACAACGAACAAGCAAAGAAAACGAGAAGAAAAGCTGGTCTGAGATTTGACACATTTGCTGCTTTCTGTTGTTCGGGTCTCTTTCTTCTTCTTCTTCTTCTTCTTGGCCCTGGTTCTCATTCATTAAAGTGTTTGACATGCTGTGTGCCTGTGTGAGTGTGTGAGTGAGTTTGTGTGTGTGCCTGTGCGTTTGAGTGAGTGAGTGAGTGTGTGTGTGTGTGTGTGTGTGTGTGTGTGTATTCTACGACACAATCTGAGATACAAATGTAAACCAAATAAACCCAACAAACATCTGACACAACTTTCCGTCTCTCACACACACACACACACACACACACACACACACACACACACACACACACACACACAGAAACTCACTAACTCACTCACTCACTCACTGGCACACACGCACACTCACACACACACACACACACTCACTCACTCAAACGCACAGGCAAACACACACACTCACTCACACACACACACTGACACACACACACACACACACACAGAAACTCACTCACTCACTCACTGGCATACACGCACACTCACACACACACACTCACTCACTCAAACGCACAGGCAAACACACACACTCACTCACACACACACACACACACACACACATATACACACACACACACACACACACACAGATTAATGAAACCAGAATCCCTTAAAACTGCAAAAACTATGTGATTCTTTTCATCTGCACTATGCATGTGAAGTTGAAAGACGTTGTGATCCAGCTGGCAGCGTCTGTGTACGGTCTCCGAAACTGTAAATCACCTGTTGATCAGCCGAGTCGGTCTAATACCAATTATGGTTTAAATGGTAAATGCACAGCATGAAGATGGCGCTCCCTAGTTTACCGACCACTTGATGTGCCTTCCAGCACATGCCAACATACACACCAGTCTTGTACAAAGTACTTGAAAGCAATACTTTAGTAAAAGATATATAAAAAGTATCTTACCAGAAAATGGCTTTGGTAGAAGTTAATGTCACATATTAAAATGTTACTTGAGTCAAAGTCTTAAAGTATCTGATACTTACTGTACTTACATATCAAACGTAATTTTCTGATGTTAAATGTACTTAAGTAATAGATGTCATGGCCAAAGATGTGTAATCTTCATCACCACTGTTGTCGGAGGGGCAATCGTCTGCAGTGTTTGAACTATATCGTTGGGGGAGGGGGCATCCGGTTTTGACTTACAATGACTTACAAAGATACATAACAGCTACAAGTGTATGCGCTATTCATTATACTTTATCGACAGGAATTGATAGGTCCAACAGCAAACAGCCACCCACAAATAGTCTTTAAATAAAGCATCAGGCGGTCTTTAAGATTCCACATTACCAACGGTTAAAGTGCCCATATAATGAAAAAAATAACTTTTTCTGGGATTTGGGGTGTTATTTTGTGTCTCTGGTGCTTCCACACGCATTCAAACTTGGAAAAAAACTACCCATGCTGATTTGAGTGAGATCCGGATTTTGAATGTCCTCTGGCTTCAGTCTCCGAGTGAGCTGTTCAACATCTGCACGGCTTTCTACGTCCCTAGAGACGAGGTGGCTAACCGTAGCATGCTAGCTCATTCTCAATGGAAAACACTGCTACAACACCCACTAGTTGACCATAATCTCCAAAAGAACTACTTCCTGTCCCTGTTCTGCAGGTATTCCACCAGTGGCCCTGGTCTAGAAGAAGTCTCCCAGCTAATCCTGCCTTGGACTGACCAAAGCTGGAGAAAGAGTTATCAGCTGATGGGATCTTACCGAGCTACTGAGCATGTGCGACTCCCAACAATGATAGTATAGAAGGGAGATGTCTCACTCTGATGCTAAAACAGAGACCCAATCACACAGGGTGAAAACAGGATTTGAAACCATGTAAACCTAAAATGAGCAGAATATGGGCGCTTTAAAGTTACTCAGGCTACCGAAGAATACCATAATTCCTCTGTTCGACAGGGCTGGCAGCAGGTGAATCGGCCGTGTTATTAACGTCATTGCTACACAATTTCTTAGTAAAAACCAAAATGAATTAAACTGTCTTGTTTTCTTTTTGCCATGGCTATATGATGCTAACTGCAGAATGGATTCCAAGGACTTTGCGCGCCGATTAATGGCCTCTATCACTGCCCGATGTGAGGCAAGTACAGATTTGAGTCGCGCATGCTCAGATTTAAAAGATTTATGACATAACGTGTCATACTGAAATATGTGAAATCCATGAAATAATTAACTTGTCATTACAAACAATAACAGAAGATGGAAATCATTTTAAAAACGTTATAGCTAAAACATTTTTTAAACAATTGCTAACGTTAGCCAAAACGCCATTCAACTGACAACCTTTGTTGTGTTTGATGCTAACTTGTAGCTAAGCTAGCAGTCATTTCAAAAACATTGTAGCTATCTATGGTTGTTTGTTTGCTAACGTTAGCCCAAAACGCCATGTAACTGACAACCTTTGTTGTGTTTGATGCTAGCTTGTAGCTAAGCTAGCAGTCATTTCAAAAACATTGTAGCTATCTATGGTTGTTTGATTGCTAGCTTTGTTGTGTTTGATGCTAACTTGTAGCTAAGCTAGCATTCATTTCAAAAACGTTGTAGCTATCTATGGTTGTTTGGTTGCTAACGTTAGACAACCTTTGTTGTGTTTGATGCTAGCTTGTAGCTAAGCTAGCAGTCATTTCAAAAACATTGTAGCTATCTATGGTTGTTTGGTTGCTAACGTTAGCTCAAAACGCCATTCAACTGACAGCCTTTGTTGTGTTTGATGCTAGCTTGTAGCTAAGCTAGCAGTCATTTCAAAAACATTGTAGCTATCTATGGTTGTTTGGTTGCTAACGTTAACTCAAAATGCCATTCAACTGACAACCTTTGTTGTGTTTGATGCTAGCTTGTAGCTAAGCTAGCAGTCATTTCAAAAACATTGTAGCTATCTATGGTTGTTTGGTTGCTAACGTTAGCCCAAACTGACACCATGCTCAAAGCTGACAACCTATCTATGGTTGTTTGTTGCTAACGTTATTCAACTGACTTTGTTGTGTTTGATGCTAGCTTGTAGCTAAGCTAGCAGTCATTTCAAAAACATTGTAGCTATCTATGGTTGTTTGGTTGCTAACGTTAGCCCAAAACACCATTCAACTGACAACCTCTGTTGTGTTTGATGCTAACTTGTAGCCAGCAATGAACCAACTTCGTTAAGTAGCTCCATTTTTACTATGTTGACATTACAGAAGTCTCTCGTTAGCATCTTGTAGGCTACTCGACGCAAAGTGACGCATGCGCGACTCAAATCTGCACTCGAGTAGTAGCCTAGTAGTGACAGCCTCCAACGTTTAAATTTTTTTCTACGAATCTTTGAGTTAACATGTACTAAAGTTGACTTTGCACGGCAGCGCTACTACACCTTGATGCTCATGACATGAATAGCACGTATATTTATCTTTATTGAAGTGAATTAGGTTGAAATCGCCACAATGCACGAATGAATGATATTTTTGCAATTTTACACATAATAATCCACGCTGATCACATTACACAAAGCAGAAATTGCACGTCAACATGACACATTGTTAATATTTTTAGAGGACCCCCAAAAAAAAATCTCAATTTCCAAGGAGCCCATGTCTTATTAAGGGGTCCCCCTAGCTCCCCCGCAGTTTGCATCGTGATCGTCTGTTACCATGGCGGCAGAGCCTGCACCAGTTGCTTCCATGATGCGATCAGTCACTGTGATTCTTCTTCTTCTTTTTTAGTTATGGCCCACGTTTTTTTGTTTTTTTTTATGCCGCTTGGCAACAAAACAGGCATCACGTCACCAACTGGAATGAATGCATCATCTTAATTTAGGAGCAATGATTCACCAAACCTGCTTTTTTCCAATGTAACAAATTTCTTTTGATTTTATTTTGTAGTAACGAGTAAGTAAGATGCTCAGGGGAAATATAGTGGAGTAAAACTATACATTTTATTTAGGTAAAAGTGAAAGTTTTCAGAAATATAAATAAAGTACAGATACTTGAAAACTCTACTCAGGTACAGTAGGGAAGTATTTGATTTGTATATCTGCTCATAACTACAGGCAACTAATTAATCAAGGACGTAGTACATTTAACGTTTTAGTTATATTGTCCTTGGAGTTATGGGTGTAGTTGTAGTCATAATCAACATCTACAGGTTATATTTATAACAGTTATTACAGCTGTTGCAGTCACTGTTATATCCTAAATGTATAGTTCTAGTTGCAGTCGCATCATTCTGCATCTTAAACATGTCCACCATGGAAAATAGTTGAGCATGCATCCAGGAAAATGTGTCATCCAGATAGAAGAAGAAGATTACAGTAATAATACAATTGAAATTGTGGTTATATTTGCATTTAAGTTCTAGCTGTATTGTATTAAGCATTATCAAGCTATAAGTTAACACAGCCATTGTTATAAGTGTATCATTCTAATTGCAGTCACATCGTTCTGCATCTTCAAGATGAGATAAGATAAACACTGGGGGGATTTAAAATAATAATCATAATAATACAACTGAAGTCATAATGGCATTTAAGTTATCAAGCTACGAGTTACATTTACAACAGCATTATGAGTTATGTTTCTGCAGTCATTGATATATCCTATAGTTGTAGTTGCAGTCACATCATTCTGCAGCTTAAACATGTCCACCCTGCAAACTAACTCAGTAGCAAGCAGGCCTGTGCAGAGTAGGCTAGATGGAGATGGGGGGTGGTGGTGGTGGTGGTGTTAATGGGGTGGGGTTAACCGCCAAGCCCAAGCTGCAGGAATGGCCCGATGGGTGCTAATGAACTTGGGATGCGCCCCCCCCCCACCCCCACCCGCAATGCAGAGCGCCCCCCTGGTCCACCTCGGTGCCCGGGTTCCCATGCAGGCCGACGGAATAAGAGACAGAGGGATCATGGGGGGCTGGATGGTGCAGCCTTTTGTGTCCAGTCCTTAGCCCCATTAGAGCCACCATGCCACCAACCACTCCGCTTTCCCAAGAGGAGCTCGAGGCCTGCCCGCCTGTCTGCCTGCCTGGGCTCGGTATCCAGGCATCGGCGAGAGAGAGAGAGAGAGAGAGAGAGAGAGAGAGAGAGAGAGAGAGAGAGAGAACAGTAGCCGTGTATTTAGAGTTTGATCTCCAGGAAAGCGTCCAAAATTTGGGGAGAAAGAAAAGAAGGAGCCCGGGATATTGTGGAAGGCAAGAAAGACACCCCCTCCCGACAACAAACTGGGGTCTGACAAAGTTGTCTCTTTGGCAGTCGCGCCTCCTATTGAAGCTGTAATTTATTCAAAGGAGATTTTTATCCCCGCGATGTGATTATTATGATAATCAAGTGACCCAGACCCCCTTATTCTTGGCTCTTGTCTGCGGGCTCTGGGCTCGCCGGTGACAGTAAAAAGCTGATTTGCACGGTCCTACACACCCCCTAACCCCCCTGCTCACATTCCTGGACTCCTCTGTATCAAAGACGCAGACAATGAGAAGAGTGGATGTGCGCACTTGATCCAGGCGCATGAACGGAGGCCGCAGTCTCCTCCGGGGGCTTTGTGTCAAACGAATACTAGTAGCCAGACAAGATTACACGAAACTTTTTTTTTTTTTTAATATAATATATATATATATATATACTATATATATATAATCCCACATGGGTTAAAAAAAAAAGGCTCAAAACGACACAACTGATAAGTGAAACTCCCTAACATGGCTACAATAGAGGCAGCATAGAGGACGCTGCGTGTGGAGGCGATTATGGTGCCCATGCGTAATTTGGGACATGATTATGAATCTGGCCATCAGATTTTTACGCTACATCAGGGTGGAAGCCAATATTTTCATGATTCTGTTTGGTTAAGTCTCATGCAATCCAACACAAAAAAAAATGCAACATGGATTTAGATTAGTTATCAGGATGCTGATACATATGAGGAGAGAACTTGAGCATCCATTCTTATTCACGACCACGTCTGCTTTCATTTCTGAAAAGGGTGGAGACAAAAAAAAACCAGACCTGCATCGTGTCATAAAGGGGAGGGCCTTGGTGGCAGTATATGTTTTTAGAGCAGGCATGTTCTAAGTTCATATTGCGTCTGACGCGATGGACGGCGCTGGCAGGAGAGAGAGAGAGAGAGAGAGAGAGAGAGAGAGAGAGAGAGAGAGTCGGGGGGAGGCGAGATCCACCTCCGCGGGAAATAATGGGGATGATAATAAAACAGAGGGGGGAACACCCGTCCGAGGGAAGCTGAATGGATGGAGCCGGAGACGTCACGGCCAGCCGCAGCCATGAAGACCGAGCGCTCCAGCCTCCGGCGGCTCAGTCGCTCTCCATCTCCCCAGCTGCTAGCTTCCTCGGTCGGCTTTTTTTTTTTGGGAGAGCGGACGCCACGGCGACTCGCAAACGACGGCGTGAGTATGAAGATATAAGCGGTGTTTTCTTCTTTTCTTTTTTTCCTTAATGGGTGGAGGGGGTGATGCGAAGGCTTAAAAAAAAAGACTAGGAGGAAAACGCGCTTGCATGTAGCGCCGTTATCCGTGCAGTAAGTCGCCAACCTGCACACATAGCAGGGTGCGTGTGTGTGTGTGTGTGTGTGTGTGTGTAGTCTCGGTCGTCTGGATGGGGCAACAGCAGGCGATGTGTGGGCGACGAGTGGTTGAGCAGCAGGTCTCCAGCTCTAAATTTGATATATTTTCTATGATTTCTGTCTTTTTTCTTTTTCTTTGTGCACTGATGAGTGTAAAGCAGGAGGTGATGTTTGATGCAGAATGGCAGCTGTTGGCTGAATACTAAGGGGATACATATCGTTCAGCACAGCATATGCAGATTGTCTATTATTCAATGTTCCTCAAACTGCATCAAAAGCTTTAGAGATGTAGGATCATTCATTTGTTTCTTACAGTGAGTGTGTGTGTGTGTGTGTATAGTGCCCATGCAGGCCCAGAGAAGGGTCACAGAAACAGAGCATGCAGAATCCAACCAGCACACTCTGCTGAGACGATGAAATGGATCAGCGAGAGAGCAACTTGTAATTACACCGGGTTGGCTCTGCTTTGAGGCAGAACTCCTGTTTTCACAGCCTCAATGACGCATTGTGCACACATGCACAGGCTTCATATGCGCCATTCACAGGGAGCCACAAAGGCCAAACGGCACTTCCAGCCCTGATTTCAATTTTCTCTCTCTCACTCACACACACACACACACACACACAAGGCACTTGGCATGGGCCACTTTTCTATAGCTCTGCTATCTGTGGCAGCAACATATGGCTCTAAAAAAAGACTCTGTGCGGCCATGTGGCTCAGATTGGAGGATTACCAGCACACAGGCCTGCAATGAATTCGTAATAAAACAAAGTGGTGGCGTGCACACCCATAGCTGGCGGATAAAGGAATCACAAGGCCAAATATCCAGTCCACACGTGTGCCCCGAGTACATAAGGCCAGTCCCGAGAACACGTGTGCTCCCCCGGACACAGAGAAAACGGTGCCTGTGTGGAGCTTTTTTTTTGGGGTGGGGAGGGAGGGGGGTTCAAGCATTAACAAAAAATTAGTTAATAAACTGCGATTATGCAACGCTTCCCATGATGAACGTGAGAGTATGAATGTGCATGCATGCAGAGGTCAATGCATGAGGAGAGGAGTAGGGGGAGACGTTTGCAAAAAATAATTATAGTAAAACTGGAAATGTGTAATTTTGCCAAAAATGTAAGTTAGACAATTTTATGTTTTTTATGTAATCATTTATTGAACTAGTTGCAACACACACACACACACACACACACACACACACACACACACACACAAAGTTATGTGTGTCATTGCAGTGTTTTTTAGATTTTAGTATGCCTTTATGTTCGGCAGGTTGCATTATGTTATCGTGACAATCCTCAACCATAACACAATAATTAATGTGCAGTTAGAACATCACGCGACTGAGACTGCACATTTTAACGCCCATCATCTTCTCTAAAACACCACTTGTCCTTGTTAGAGCATTACAACGCAGTTTGCTGATTATCTTTTCGGTTTGAACGTTAGCTGCATGTTAAATGGGCCATAGTTTGGCTGCACAGTCCATTTGAAGAATAAAATCAACGTCTATTTTCCCCCCCCAGGGACCCCTGGAGAGACACTCAGCGGCCTGACAACACGTGGCTTACTGTAGGTAATATGTCACTCACATCACACACAGGCTTCCGTATTCCAGTCGGATATTTTGGGAAGTTTGAATGGAATAATATATATTTATATTTAACGAAATAACTACAGGATATACTATGATGGTATATAGTCAGATGTATGTCGTTGTTAAGCAATATATACATATATCTTTAAAGTAGATTAGTGTGTAGGCCTATTGTGTTAAAATATGGTTTCTATAACGGAAAGTTAAATATTTAAAGACGAAGATAAGAAAAGCAGCCACAGCCAAATATAATACCAATAATTTTGTAAAATTTGCACAATACCAGGGATGCTCAGTGGCTTTAGTTTCATTACAAGACGTCGAAAATGTATTCAGCGATTTCTAAAAAAAAAACTAAAATGTGTGTGTGTGTGTGTGTGTGTGTGTTCAGACCTAAAGTGTGTCTGCCAACAGGCCTACAGCTTCACCCTCAGTGTGCCTCTTCCACTCTACTAATTCCAGAAATACACCTTTCCACCTTCAAATATCGCTTTGACGTGTGCGTAAAACACTTCATGTCGTGCGTAAAACTCGCGCGTAATTGCCTTTGTTGCCTCAAAATGTAGGATCCGCTCTGATAATTCAACCTGTGACACAGTACGGAATGTTTCACCATGTGGTTTGAATTATACGATAACCAATGAGACTTTATAATAGGATCAATTTCTTGCTAATCTATGCTAAAGAATTATTTCCAATTAGAAACGCCGGATTTGTTGACGTCATGCACGTTTTGGCCAATGGCACAGACTGATGAGGGTTGTTTAAACGGCGGAAAGGAAGAAAGCTGGCGCTCGACTGATGCTTTAAATGTGAGCTATTTTCTGTAACTGAGAGGGTTTTTGGTGTTAAACTGTTGCAGAAAAAAAGAGACTTTAAAATCTCCACAAGCGTAATTGTCTGAACTCGCAGCGTGAATGATTCGTGAAAAGCGAACCACGTGGGGTTATAAACCCAGAAGACAAATACTGAAATTGTATCAATTTATTCGAGTGATGGAACAGCAGTGCAGCCAGGAACAAGCCAGTGTTAATGAAGGGACTATTAATGATAATGGGGAAATAAGTGCAATCTGCATATAATTATCTTCCTCTGTATCCAGCTTGGAAATCGTGAAACTATATCTGATCTCTTGAAAAAAAAGGAGTCATAAAGCTCACAGCATTAAAAAAAAATCTTATTATTGCATCAATCCCATGCTAAATAACATTGTGGTGAATTACTGATGAGTTTAATAACCAAAGTGAATAATGTGTGTGTGTGTGTGTGTGTGTGTGTGTGTGTGTACTTTTAAAGAGCATATAGCAAATTAAAACGTTTTGTAAGATGCTCAAATCAAAATTGAATTTTCAAAATGGAGTAGGTTAATAATGCACCTTAAAAAAATCTGTAACATTATAATAGTGAAACCATTACGCAATTAGGTCATTTTATTAGAACATGTGTTAAATTTAAAAAAAAAGAATATGAGTTATAACTGAACTACAAGTTGAATCTGACAGAGGAAGATATTTATGAATCCAATATATATATATATATATATATATATATATATATATATATATATATATATATATATATATATATATATATATATATATATATATATATATATATATATATCGTGACTGCAGCTGTGTGTGTGTGTGTGACTGTGTTCATAAGACTGGGTTCTTATCTGATATTATCTGTAATTATTTATCTAAACATATAAATTCATGTTAGCTGCATGCGCACACGCGCGTGTGTGTGTGTGTGTGTGTTTGTTCCAGTACAGTATAGCATTCTGGGAGATGAGGCATGCTTCTGCTCACAAAAAGGGCCTCACTTTGTCCTTGTGGATTGAAACAAAGCACGTTGACGAAGATTTGTGTTCAGGCGACAGCCTCCTGAACGGCAACAAAGCAGGAGTAAATAAAGAAATAAATTTAAAAAAACTACATTGATTCAGAGAGCGGAAGAATAAACGATGAGGTGTTTACTGTAACCTGGAGGAAGAGAACAATGCCCGTGGGATTGGTTGTTTGCTAACAGGCGTGTAGCTGTCTCAGCTAACGGCTGCATGTTGCCAGTCAACTCGTGTAGTTCGAGTGTTCAGGGTTTGGGTGTGTGTGATGGAGGGCGAGAATATTCTGTGCCGCGCCCCCCCACCCTCTATCACTCTCACTGCCTCTCTTTCTCTCTCTCTCTCTATCCCTCCATCTCTCCATCTCTCCCTGCTCTGTCAGAAGAGCTTTAGTTGGCAGTGGTGTTGGGGGGGGAGGAGCCTGCCGCAACAGGGATCTGGGCACACAGAGCAGTTTTAATTAGAAGGGGCCTTGTGCCATGTGCCAGCACGGCGTGTGAGATGTGTGTGTGTGTGTGTGTGTGTGTGTGCAACAGCATTGTGTATACCCGTTTATGCGACATGGTTTATTGTGCTTTAAGTTATGGGTTATACATATTGACATATTAGGTTGAGAAAGGATACATCTATGACATATGCATCATGCTCTGATACTGTACGTCTGAGTGTGTGTGTGTGCATTGGTATTACATCACTGTTAGTGTATGCGTAACGGGTGTATGTATGTCTTGAACCCCTCTGTCTTCGCTTTGACGCCAACCTCGAGCGTGGGCCAACTGCTCCGGCATCAGATAATGTAAATGAAGACAAACCAGTTTCTTTTGTAGTCAAACAGCCAGGATCTTTTAATTTAAAAATGCATTTGGGCCGAGGCGGGGGGCGGTGTTTGAAGCCATCACCCTCCTATGGAGCCAGTCAGCGGGTGAGGCGGATGCGCCATAGGGTCGGAGAAGGGAAGGTTGGTGCCATTGCCGGTTTGAACTGGTTCGGCAACTTGCATACTGTTGTTTTTTTTTTTAATGGTGCCTCCCTGATTGTTTGACTTTGGGAAGTTTTTGATATAAAAGGCGTTACCCTCAGGCCAATCAAAGCTTTCTGTGCACAAAGGAAGGTTTCCAGTTGGCTGAGGCGGCTCGAGGCGGGGTAAGGGGGCCACTTGGTGTCGTCACAAAATGAAGGGTCAGGACATTTAAGAGCCGCTGCAGGTTGAGTGAAGGAAAAAAAGACCCTAAGCCAGAAGAGGAACGTCTTTGTTCAGAGGTGGCATCAACTGCTGTTGGATTTCCAGACTCTGGTCTTTTTAAGACATAAATTCCCTTCCCAAGTTAGTCTGTAATTGTTGAAATCATTTCAAATCAAAAGAGATGTAGACATTTTTTTTTTTTTATCAAGAACTTTCTCCTTTACTTACAGGTCAGAACTTGGGCCATGTCACTTTGCCTGCGGCTTGAGAGGATGGGTAGCCTTAGGGGTTGGTTGTTATCTTTGGTTATCTAGCTGTATGAGTGATGTACATTCTTCATAAAGCTAGATAACCGAAAGTAACAAGAATCCCATTACACTCCTGAAAAGGCATCAAGACCCCAAACGGGCCACCCTCAAAAAAAAAAAAAAAAAGAACTGCAACAACATCAGAGAAGAAAATGGACGACGTTCAAAAGGAGATGGGAGCGGAGCGCAGTAAAAGGTAGGGTGCATGATTATACTTGAGTGTGAGTGCGTGTCGGCCCACGTGGCCTTTACATAAACCTAACTTTACTATCTGTATATGTGTCTTCGATTCATCAACAATTCTTTCGGTAAGAATGTAGAAATAAATGGATTACTGCAGTACACATTCTGCACAGGTCCCTGAAGCCGGTTTTGAGGTGATCCACAGCAGTACGGTTGGAGCAACAGGATCACTTTTAATCTAATAAGCCCCATGATCCTTGTGTGTGGGGCTGCATGCAGGGGCTTAGCCATAGTATCACATGGTCTGGGAGTGACAGGCTTTCTGAAAAAGACCCACACACGGTGGACTTTGACAAGTCGTTTAACAAGTCGCTGTTAGCTAATCAGTTTGCTAGCCAGTTTGGTCAATGCTGTATTCATTTGGCTCCATGAATTTCAGCCTTGGCTGTTTGCATCTTTGGCTTCAAGAGAATACGCAATATGAGAAGAATGTGGGCCTTTTGTATCAATAGGAGCTGCATACGGTGCTATGAATTATACATATGTTCTCGACTTGGACGGGATTGTGTGAGTTAAGAATGCTCCCTCCGAGTTAATCCGGGCTCCCAACTCCCCGCCGGCACCTAAGCGAACAGACAAGAATTTGTTTGAGACCAGTTTTGTTAAGTTAGCCGTTGTTGATTTTTTTTTCCCCTCCTTCCCATCTACTCCTTTCTCCCTTTGGCATGAAAAGATGTTTGATTTGGGGTCCTGGCTGTTGTTTGATTTGACGTGACAGTTGGCTTGGTTGTGAATGGGCCGTGGCAAAGCCTCCATTGCATGAGGGGCTACCATGTGGAAAGGCCTGATGGGATCTCGCTGAATGCTGGTGCTGAGTGGGTGTGCAAGGCTCCGAGGGAAGGGGGGGGGTGGGGGTGGTCCAGGGGCAATCAAGCAGAAAGTGCCCCCAGTGACGAGATCCGCGAGCGAGAGACGGAGAACAATCTGAGCCTTAAGGTTCTTTGCCTGGGCTCATGGTGAGGAGTAATTGGTCAATCAGATCTTCAACCTCGGCGCCTCTGATGGCTGATTGAAGGTGTGATTTCTTTTCTGCCCATCAAAGGTAGAGGGTCGCTCCTGCTGAGAGAGGCCGCTGAGGATTGCTCCCAAGGTCTCAAGGCTTTGGAGCTACAAGACTAGCAGTGAATTGTAATACATATTCCACATGGCGCTTTGCTGTCTCAACACGACTCAGCTCAAACATCGCCCTGGAGTTTGGATATATTCAGCTTGACATGGTACAAATTCTAAACAGTTGTGCAGGGCCAAAGTGAAAATCCCTCAACCTCACCTCGCAATGTCAATCTCTTCAAGCCCTGCAGTTGTGCCTGTCTGCCTGCTGCATTGCAGGTGCTGAGTGTGACATCTGAGCTCTGGGCTCAGCTAGCAAGAGAGAGGAACGAGGGCCTTGACAGGAAGTGACAGCCAAAGATGTCACCTTCTTGGAAGGCAAAGTGGGGCCCGGTTCCTTCTCTATTGTGCTGCTACTGTCCCTGCTGACCTGTTTTTAGGCTCACGAGTGTGCCATGGCTTCGATCTGTTACTGTAAATGACAGATTAAAAGATGGCTCCCGACTAATATCCAAGCACTTGAATGTAGAGCAACGATTATTTGATTCATATCACTATTAAAATGAATCTGCATCTATTTTCATGATCGATTAATCGGTTTGAGTCTTTTTTTTTTTTTAACCCTTGTGTCGTCTTCCTGTTGACTGTTTGTTTTTTTGGGTCAAACTTTTTTTTTTTTTTATTTTACGTTTTTGTCACCTGATGTTTTTGAGCTTTTCCCGATGTTTTTGTCACTTTTTTCAAAGTCCTTTTACCTTTTTATTTTTATTTTTTAAATGCCATAACATCAAATAAAACACCCATATTCAGTAAGAGTAGGGAACTGATCATGTATTTTACTTATAAAGACTGTTGTTGTTTTTTTACATTTTGGTTGAAAGAAACCCAATTTTCTGATATGGAAATGTTTTGAAAAATGGGTCAAATTTGACCCGAGGACAACAGGAGGGTTTAGAAAACAAAGTGAAAAAAAATCTCTGTCTCCAGCTTCTTAAATGTGAATACTTTATAGTGTTTTTACTCCTCTGTGCCAGTAAACTGAATATCTTTGAGTTGTGGACGTCATCTTGGGAAACACTGATCCACATTTTTTTACCATTTTCTGACAGTTTGTAGACCAAAAAAATTGATTAATCAGCAATGAAAGTAATCTTCAATTGCAGCCTTAGTTACATGAATTTCTAATGTAACTACATGACAGGCACATTTTGAGCAGCGTAAAGCTAATAGTTGCCTCCTTCTGCTTCCTTTTGGTGTCAGTTACAGTGTTGGAGCTAAATGGGAACTGAAGTCTTGGACAGATTGTGTTTACACCCTAAGCAGTGCCCTGGGAGACGCATGTCATGGTGCAAATGCTTTGTACTGGCTCTGTGTGTGGCACAGTTATATCACTAGCACTTCACGCGGGGGACCCCGGAGCAGAGGCCGTCTAAGCTTCTGCCTCCCTGCAAATGGCATGGAGATGGGAGAGTTTAGACCACCTTAGGGCCTTGGCTCGCCCCCCCCCCCCTTTCTTTTTCTGTGTCCCATGGCAGCGCCTGAAATAGAAAGGGAGCGCAAAGAGGAAAGGGTGGAGAAGGAAAGAAGAAGAGGAGGAGGAGGGTGATGGGTTTGTCTTAGCTTTCATGAACTAGGCAAGCAGATTTAGATTCCAAGTGTCAAACAGAAAAACAGCCATTGTGGTCGGGGTCCTACTTGCCCCCCCACCAGTAGACTTTACAGTCAATAGAGCTAGTCCACTTGTCACTGAGGGACAATGTGCCCCTTTGCCTCCCTCTCACCCCCGCCGGGTCCGAGCAGCCAGACAGTTTGTCTGAATGAGACCCAGTGATTCTTGCCCCCTTTTCTCCGCTTCTCTTTCTCTTGACGAAACACACCAACAGGGTTTTGGTAAATGGCTTCGCTGTTGGGCCGGAGCAAAAGGCCAGAAAACTGTTATTTTTTGTTCTGACAACGTCAGCGCTCCCTCCACCCTCATAGAGAAATGAATGTAGCTTAAGCAGTTACAAAAGTCAATGGGCCGGCCCAGACAAAGGAGATTTAGCTTGGCAACTTGGCAGTAACAGGTGTACTTTGACCGTGCTCGGACCACACGGGGGTTGCTCCGTTGGCCTTCCTGTTGGTTTTGAGTTGTGTGAAGATAGAGATGAAATTTGCTTTGTGTTCACGGACGACAATAATGTGACGTTTTAGTCTAAAGTGTGTTTGGCCTAGCTGTCGAGCACTGGCCTCTTATCATTTTCTTTTTTTTTCCACTGCTTTTGAAAATGTAGCGCAGTTTTGCCACATTTCCCCTGTGATTTGCCAAGTTTTCTCCAAAGGGATTCTGTAGTTATCTTTAGATCTGGAGCTGTGCTCACCCAAGGGAGCGAGTTAAGGGTAAACAATGCGGGCACACAGAGGAAGAAAGACATATCAGAGGGAGTGCGGCACAGCACCGAAGCATGAATGCATTTTCACATTTGGAACTGAGACAGTGATGTTTTAAGAGGGGGAAATGTCTTTCAAAGAGAGTGAGTGAAGCCTTTTCTACCCATACCTTCAGTATTTCCAACCAAAATCAATCGAGCCATTCAGCAGCAGTATAAACAGGCACTCTCAGAGCCAGAGCTAAACAGTGCACGCATTTGTTTGTCTCAGTCGTTAATAAAGCTTTTTACCGAGAGCCTCGGTCCTCAGTAAAAAAAAAAAGAAAAAAAAAGCCCATTCTGGTTAAAATGACTTGGCAAAGCATCCGATGAAGGGTCTGTTCAGTCTGAAGCTGCTCCCGCTGCCATTGTCTCGCTCTCTCTCACACACCTACGAGTCCAGAGTAAGC
Source organism: Percina caprodes (assembly GCA_013375575.1). Classification (NCBI taxonomy): domain Eukaryota; kingdom Metazoa; phylum Chordata; class Actinopteri; order Perciformes; family Percidae; genus Percina; species Percina caprodes. Next base: position 186,755 of record JABXJD010000534.1, read on the forward strand.
ACACAGTCTCATTGTTGCGTGAGCTGTTAATATCAGAGGCTTCACAATAGAGCCCATTCGCCATATTTGCATAAGGCACTTTTCCAACAAGGACCCAGAGAGGGCTTGAAAGCTGGCCCACTCCACCGCCAATGGCAAAAAAAATGTCAAGTGCCAATTAGGAGAGGTTTGCCACCATTCAGCAGTACCCCACCCCTGTATTCCTTCCCCCTCCCTGCTTACCCACCCCAACTCTCTCACACTCCAAGTCACCCCTGTTTTTAACCACCTTATTCCAATTTCAGACGTAGCCTTCCCCTACTGACACCCAGAGACAAAAGCTGGCTCCCTCCTCCGCTGGCTAATGGAGGATCCTTTCTGCCGGGCTCCAGAGTATTAGCCAAATCAGACAGCGTGCTCTGTTCCTCGATTAGTCAGCTTTCTTTGTTGATTTCTTTGAAAAGAAGGGTTCACGAACTATGCGGCTAAACCTGCGAGATATATAGCCTCCACCTGCTAGTGAATGCTAAACTTAGCAAGCTGGCTACAATGTGCTACTTTGGTTTTAGACTCGTGGGGTTTGCGTGGGCAGGTGTGAGTGACTGAGGGAAAGGATTTATTTTTTTTTTTGGAAAAGACAGATGCTGATTTCAAGCAATTAAAAACTATTTCATGCAATATCCACAGTGGTCGGTCTGTGTTTGTGCCAACAGCATTCAGCCACCTAATGACTTGCTTTAAGCTAGTGCTGCTTATTATTTTTTTGCACTGATGCACATACAGACACATCCTTTTGTGAGAAGGGCTGCAGTCAGAGACTACTTGAGTTGAGACCATGGGCTTTGAGTCATCAGCTGAAAGAAATGCACGATAACACGACAGTAGCAATGACAGTTGGATTCACATTGGTGAAGTTAGCTGAACTGGTGAGTGTCAACAGTGCCGAACAGCTGCAGCCATGTTTCCTCTAATGCTTAACAGCAGCTGTCCGATGGGTAAAGTGGCGTAGGTGACAGAAACGTAGAGCTTCATCAGTGTTAGATTTAAGTATTGTGGTATTTACATCTGGGAAAGCAGAGACGTCCCATAACAAACCTGGGATCCTGTTAAAGGACCAGGGTGTGAAAGTAAAAAAAAAAAAAATAGAAAAAATGTCATTGTAGACACAATAAAAGAAGGTAATCGTGTTTGTCCAATTGGGCTACCGTTGTTTTCCACAGAGCATTTACCTAACTTACCGCCTCCTGCCACTCAAAGGGTTTTTCTCTCTTGTCCCCCTTTATACTCTTTTCATTCTTTCATTCAATCTCTGTGTCGAGTTTTTTTTTTTTTCCTCCCCTTCTCTTTCCCACCCTTGATTCTCAGATGGTTGGATCTGATTTGCATGCATTTGCATAATGAAAGTCATTTGCATGCTCAGGGGCAGACTGTACCATGAGAACAGACATGAAAAGGTGGCTGTGTGTGTATACATTCATGTGTGCGCATGGACTCGATTCCGTGGGCTTTTTCGTGAACAGTGTGCGTTTCGATGGCTGAACCACGTTCTTTTTAAATTGTCCCGTTTGCCCCCTCTGATTTTCCCCCTTACCCGTTATCTGTGCAGGCTACCAACCACACGGCCACTGAAGGGAAGCTGGCAAAAGGAGAGTGAAAAACAGAAGAAGGAGGAGGAGGGGTTGCTGTTGATTCTGCCCTGCCTCTCTCCTCGCCCTCCTCTGCATCGCCTCTTCCCTCCTCCTCCTAATCCTCCTCCCTTCCTCCTCCGCTCCATCCTCAGCCGACTGCCCCTTTTTCCTGTACAGCGAGACGCAGCCCGCGCCACCATCTTAGAGCAACGCTGGCATGAAATGGAAGTGGGAAGACCAGTCGGTGCAGGTAACAAGCCAAACACCACTGCGCCCGCCATGCTGTATCTTTCCATCGGCGCCACCCCCACCCCTACTCCTCCCCCGCCTCCCCCGTACCCTCGCTCTTCCTTTTTTTTAAGGCAGGCAGTAGCCTCCGTTTTTAATCACCTCGGTTATGTTTGTTAATTGCACGATTGGCGAGATGCGCTGATGGGCGGAGGGGAGGGTGAGTGGTTGTGGGCGGAGCGGGTTCTGTATGTGCGTTCACATTAAATCACTCGGCTCTCAATGCCTCTCTCTCAGGAGGCTTTCAGTGGGCATCTGTCCTCTGGAAGCGCCATGTTTTCTTTCCCGTTTGGGAATTCTCGTGCCATCCTCACATGCGTGCCCCCCCGACATGGCGGCGGCGGCGGCTGCCATTTTGGAGATGCGAGCCGTGCCTTCTCAACGATACAGAGGCAAGGCTTCATAACTCCACATGGTCGAGCACTCTGGGATGTGTCCATAATTTGACTACAGGCGTTAAACAATGTAGTTGTATATGTATATGTATAGTTTGACGGCTGCAATTAACGATTATGACTAATATGTGGATTGTTTTCTAAATTAATGGAGGAGTTGTTTGGTCTCTAAAAAGTCAGAAAATGTCAGTCAGTATGTCCCAAAAAGCTCAAGATGACATTCTCAAATGTCTTGTTTTGTCCACAACTCAAAAGATATTCAGTTTACTGTCACAGAGTGAAGACACTAGAAGAAAACAAATCACATTTAACAAGCTGGAATCAGAGAAGTTCATTCTTCAAAATGACTCAAAATGATTATTCAATCATCAAAATAGTCCTGGCTAATTTGATAGTTGACAACTAAATCAATATTCGAGAATTTTTGCAGCTTTAGTTATTATTATTATTATTATTATTATTATTATTATTATTATTATTATTATTATATTTGCAGTGTGCTGTGACAGAGTTCAGACTTTTAGATTCATTATTTATAAAAAAAAAAAAAACTTCGGCTTTTTTTTTACCTCCTTGAATGAGGTCGTCGGGTAGAAAGCAATGATATCCATGGACCGCTATTCATATTCTCACACAGGGACACTGCAGCATGGAACACAACCAACACAAAGCAGGGGAGACAGACAGACAGACAGACAGACAGACAGACAGACAGACAGACAGACAGACAGACAGACAGACAGACAGACAGACAGACAGACAGACAGACAGACAGAGAAATAATAGAGACAAGAAGGTGAAAAAAGTGGGACCTCGAAGGGCAGAGTCTCAGCACTGGAAAGCCTCTCTTTGTGCGAGTGGCGAGTGTTGAAGGGCAGTCGGTGCTCAGACAAGTCGAGTATTGTTCTCCATGAGCAAGCTCGTTATAGTGCAGCATTATTCCAAACCCGCGGAGCTCCCAACTTTGAAAACCGCTTAAACCAAAACACCAATTAGCATTGGCTGGGCTTGATTAGGTAAGGCAGCCGGTAAACAATGCACGCCATTGTCCTTGCGACAGAGAGACCCCCCCTCCTCCTCTTTGTTTGTGTGTGTGGTGTGGAGGTCAGAGAGAGACAATGCTAATGCTAACTTACAGTAGGGTGCCAGTCCAAACGGACTAACGGAGAAGATGGCTGTTGGGTCAAGGTGAGAGAAACTGTTGCGTCTCCGAGGTGACTCAGTTTATATGGAAAAAAAAGTGTTTGTTTCCATGGAAACCTTTCTCCTTAAATTTCAACACTGATTTCCAATATTTACACAGACTAAACCTTAAGTGATACCAGTTCTTTAATTAGGTCACGCCAAGCTTTCAGCCCTTATATTTTTGACGATGCAGCATTTAAAAGCGTGTAGGCTTCGCTTGGCTTTCCCGATAAGCGCGTCGGTAACTGTGCAAAACCCAAACGTGCACTAATCACGTCCAGGCCTCTGTAAAAACAGGTGGTAGATTGAGCAAAGGGGGCCGGGGCCAATTTACTGTGTAAATTATGCAGAGCCCAAAACAATGCAAACAGTAGACAGTGGAGTGGCTGGCGTTGGCTAATGAGATGATGAGAAGCCTGGGAGGGCTGGGAGCCGGCCGAGGTGAGGGGGTGGGCACGGCTCTGGCAGCTTGTGTCTGGATCAGTGTATTCGTGTGTGCATGTGTGTGTGTCTTCGTGCGAGTGTGTGAGGGTCTAGGGGAGCTTTGGCAAAAGGGGAGCAGACACTGTCCCGTCTGCACAAACCCCATCATCAGCATCCCTCCTGCCCAGACTGAGAGCTGCAGAGGGGGAGTGGGGGTTAGCAGGCAGCTGGGGCACCCTGCCCCCATTGCTCCAGCAAGAGCACCAGCCTTGGGAACCTCTGTGGCAGGGGTCCCTCCCAACAACACTGGCACGTAGGGGCCCCCCAAAAAAAGTCTGGCTGCACCCCCACCACCACCACCACCACCACCACCACCAAAACACCACCACCCCTCCCACCCTACTGTGAGGCTGGGGGGCCTGGGAAGGACTTCAAGTTCACGGCCAGACCTCCTATTGAGCTGACAGCCTGACTGTTTGCTCAATTTGGCTCCCTATTCAGAGCCGTGCTGGGGGGTAAGAGAAAGGGTTGGAGCATGACGACGGGGGTGTTGCTAGATGGGACACCGTAGCACTGTGATAGCTATTCATTGAGCGAGAGAGTGAGAGACGAGGAAAGAGCAAGGGAGAGAGTGAAGAGGGATGGGGGGGGGGGGTGTTGAGTCGGGGCGCATAAATAAAAAGTGAGGAATCCAGACTCGAAGTTTGCTTTGAGCGGTGTGCGCCTCTCTCACACTCTTTTTAGACTCTTAATTACCGGCGCCTTCCACTTTTCTCTTTCCCTTTCTCTAACTGCACCCCCCCCACACACACACACCACCTCCCCATCACACACACACACACACTCACACACACACACACACACACACACACACACACAGATCGCAATCATTCTCATCATCCCCTCTATCCCCTGGTTTTATTAGGCCACATGCTGGGGCTGTAAATTTACCATTAACAAGCGTATTCACTGTAGTCCTCTCAACAAAACAAGACCATGATGCCAATAACTCAAAGCGACACCAATACCCGAAACTGCCTTTCACACCACAACCCTCCTCTGGTAGCCACTCCTTCCCTCCCTCCCTCCCTCCTTCCCTCCCTCCCTCCCTCCCTCCATGGCCAAGTGCATCCACTCTGAGCAACGGCGTGGTGCTGCAATGCCAAGTCTTAACGTGATGCTCGCTAGTAGCTCAGGCGATGCTAATTAGCACGAAGGTTGCTGACTCCTGCCGCCGAGCTGGACAGGCTGCATTACCGGTTCACGCTGCACCCGGTGACCCCGCTGGTCAGGTTTTAAGTTGCTCGTCTGAGCCGCTTGCAGAATGGAACGAAAAAAAGGGGGTTTGACTTCCTTCTGAAGTCCAACTCAGCCTTCGCTTAGGGAGCGTCACATGCTTCCTCTTTGTATTAGCAGCTCGTAGCGTACCAGGCTCCCGTTAAGGTCCTTTCACCCTCAGCCCCAATCCCTTCAAGCTGGTGCACGGCACTGTGCTTACCTCGCGCCAGATTTAAGACAAGCCAGGAATGCCCCCACACACACACACACACACACACACACGTAACTTATTTTTCATGTTTTAACCCTTGTGTTGTCTTCACGTCAAAATTGAAAATCACTTCACATCACAAATTGATACACCTGAATTGGCATTTAACAGTCCACTAATTGTTTTGACGTTCACATGATCGACCTTGTAGGTACGGTCAGTAAATCAACGCGCATGCATGCGTAGCGTCACACTGATCCGTTTCTTTATTGCATAACTACAACAGCAACATAAATAAATAAAGAAAAAAACTTTCATGTCTCATAAAATGCAGTTGAAAAATAGTATTGCCCTTCCGCTCTCTAGTCATACACACACACACACCTCCACCTGTGCCAGATGAGGTCTACACATAGAGTGACGTCATCATCATCAATACCCCATCAACATGATAAACAGTTTATGATCAGCGTCATTTGAACAGGTGTCAGCATGATTATAAATGACATGCATGTGAAGAGGTATAAAACCAAAACCAGTGTAATGGCTTCAACGGGCCTCACTGTGTGCTTTCACTCTTAACGTCATCTTTCCTTTCTGTCTTTTTCGCAGGTGAATGTTTGTCGGTGTGCAGGCGGGGGAGCCCGAAAACAGCCAGAGCAGACACAGAGGCCAAGAGGAGGGATAACATGGTCTCCTCCGTTTGCGGTCTTTCACCCAGGACTAAAACGACGACGGCGGCGCTTCTTGCCGTGACTTTGGGACATTGCCGCGCTGTTTGTACCTCATTGGTGCGCGATGCGTTATTCGACCCAAGTGGGACCGAGCGAAACGTCACGGTGGACCGTGGCTGTGGGAAACAACGGCTCAGACTGAAGATCTTGAGGTGTGGACAAACTGGTCCATAAATGTGACTCTCGACACTTGATTTTGTAATTCTTATACATTCTATCCTACGTATGAAGAATATCACTTAGACATGAAGCGACGTAATGTGTCTTCAACTAACATAGGCTTGACTTGGTAGGTTTATTTTAATGAGTTGTAGCCCCTCGTTTTGTTTGATTGCTGTTTGGTCATATAGTTGCTAGGACTCGGAGACACGTGAATGTGAGACCCACGGCAGCAGTGAATAAATACTGCACTGCGATTGGACAGCTCCGTGTGTCGGCTGGCACAGCGGCGAAGGAATGAGCTGTCGTCTTTATACTCTATGCAACCGTTTTATCTTTTTTGGTTTTTGGTTCTTTTATTTTATTTTTGGTCTTGGAGCTCCTTTCATCCTCGGGATTTTTATTTTTGGGCTACCAGTTTTATAGATATATTCCTTCAGACATCCTGAATCCTTCAGACATCATGAAGAGAAATGTTTTTTTTTTTTAAAAAGCCTACTTTTCCCTTGGTTTGTTAATATACTGCTACAGAAATGACAGTCAGAGAGTGTGTGTGTGTGTGTGTGTGTGTGTGTGTGTGTGTGTGTGTGTGTGTGTGTGTGTGTGTGTGTGTGTGTGTGTGTGTGTGTGTGTGTGTGTGTGTGTGTGTGAGAGAGAGACAAATGACACAATACAACTCAGTTTCCTATGCATTTGGATCTCTTATTAGCAGCCATAACCAACTTGGATTCGCAGCCGTGAGCCACAGTCTGAGTAAACGGGCGCCAGCACGTTTAATATTCCTAAAGGCAGGAGTGTGTTTGATCAGCAGGAAGTGGCAGAGCAGGGCTCATGGCGGCGAGTATACAGAACACGCCACACTATTAAAACCTCCCCGGCGCTCTCTGAAACACAGCAGCTTGGTTCAGTTACCTGCGTCGCTGTAACGAGCCATCGTTGGGCGAGACATGATAAATACATTGGCTTCAAACACCGCCTTAATTTCCTGTCCTTGACATTCTCACACACACACACACACACACACACACACACACACACACACACACAAACGCAATAAAGCAAGTACTATCGCAGCCTAATTCATTCTATATTAATTTTCGGGAAGTGGCAATTTTTTCATTACGATTGATAATCTATGCAAATCTTTTAAATATTACTTTAAACAATCTTGTGTCTATGCAGTGCTTTTGCAATTGATTCGAGAGGAGACAATCTCGGTTCTAATTTAGAAAATGTATTCTTTTGATAATCATGCACATCCCAGTGCTCGAGACAATTACTTATCTGCCTGGATAAGCTTGAAATTATGTTTTTAATCTTAAGCAACAAAAAAAAAAAAAAGGTCACTACTCTAATATCAGTCCAGAGGCCTGAAAACCATGAATTGTGGTCTAAAATGATTAAATCGTGGTTGCACTAAGTCTTTTTTTTTTACCCTTAAATGCGAATCAACCGTATCTATTCAGCTACGCCAACTTGTGGCGTATTGTTTTATACAAGCAGCAATGTTTGTGTTATGCAATCTTAATTGCTGTGATGAGTGTTCACCACATGTGCCTTTGTATGGAAAACTGTGTTGGAATAGTAATAAAAAGGTTTACATTGAAAACAATGGAGGAAAAAAAGGCTGTTTTTTTTTGTTGATTTGATCTGCGTGTTATTAAAGTGCCTATATGATGCTCATTTTCAGGTTCATAATTGTATTTTGGGGTTGTACCAGAATAGGTTAAAAAAAAAATAAAAAAACACCATATTTTTGTTGTACTGCACATTGCTGCAGCTCCTCTTTTCACCCTATGTGTTGAGCTCTCTGTTTTAGCTACAGAGTGAGGCCTCTCACTTCTGTCCCATCATTACCTAGCAGCAGCAGCTAGGTAAGGACTACTAGCTAGAAGCTAGCGCTGCTAATGGCTAGCCACCCCGTTCTCAATGGCAAAACACTGCTACAACATACACGAGTTTACCCTAATCTACATTAGAAAAATTGTATAGAACTACTTACATGTCCGTCGTCTGCATGTATTCCACGGCTAATCCCGCCTTTGGATAAACAGCTAGCTGATGTGGTATTAGCTAAAGTGGTTAGAACGCAGCAAATGTATCGGCCGATGACGTAGTCGGCCCGATTATAACCAAGCTCACCCTGAGACTGAAGGCAGGACACATTCAGTATCTCACTCCAAACAGCATGGATGGGTTTTCCCAAGTTTGTATGCATGTGGAAGCACCAGAGACACAAAATAACCCCCCAAATCCCAGAAAAAGTGATCTTTTTCCCCCCTAATATGGGCACTTTAAGTGGTGATCTTCTGGTGATTAACGGAAAGGTAGTTCAAATCTTCAGTGATACAACTCGGCAAATGACACCAATCTAAATACGTGTCTATCAAGGGAGGCAGGACGCAGATGGAAGACTCCTCAATCTAAATCTAAATTTACTCAGTAGCCGGCAGCTATCCCTACATGTTTTGCCTTTTTTCTTATTGCGGCAGTCACGTCTGCAGAGAAATCAACTGCTGTTAAGTACCAACGTAAGATAGAGCCAAATGAAAAGATGAGGGCCCTGGGATCAAACCATTTTCAAAACACCATCAGGGATGTGGGTTTATTTTCTAGAGTGTTTGGCATCAAACTGCACATGAGGAAGACAGCCGGCAGGGGTCGAGCACATTTACTATCAAAAGAGCCAAACAAAATTAAAAGAAATCCATCTACTTAAGTCTAAATTAGCCCATAAACATGACTGATATGTCTAAAAGAGCATTCATTACTAAGTGATGTTTGTTGCCATTTTATATCTTTACTTCTTCTTTTTAGCTCAATTTGTAGAGCGGGCGCCCTCGTACAGAGGTTTACTCCCTGACGCAGAGGGCCGGGGTTTGACTCTGAACTGCGGACCTTTGCTGCATATCATCCCCCTCATGTCTTCAGTTGTCCTGTCAATTAAGGCCTAAAAATGCCCCAAAAATCTTAAAAAAAAAAAAGAAAGAATAGGCTGTAAGCAAATGAAGCTGTGTAAGACTTTTTATTTGTTTGGACTTGCAATCCATAGGTAGTCTATGGAAACTCAAGACCCCTATTGAGGTTTGGCAAAAAACATAATAAAAAATAAATAAATTAAAGAATAGAACATAAGGCGCCGGGCTGTGGATGTACGTAGGCTGTGACCAGTGGTGTAGTCTGCCAACGCTACGTAATATACCTACGAAGGAAGCTCCAGGATTTCCATACACCCACTTAAAAATGCCCAATGACACACAACATACTTTCCATTATAGATTTGACATATTTTGAATTGTCATCTGTGTTTTTTTTATAAATAATAAATAATAAATATATAAATAAATAAAAAGATATATCCGCCGTTAATTGGTAATACAGGAAATTAAGTCGATGAGGCTCAAAACTTCCCTGGAGAGGACACCCAGACCCCCACTAAGATACGCACCCCCTTCAACCTCCCAAAAGGCAGATTCTGGCCAATTTACAGTACAGTATACCCACTACAATACATTAGACTACACCACTGGCTATGACGCACATTTTCCTTGACTGACATGTTGTGTAGCTTAAATGGAGAATGTAAGAATCACTTTTGGCCCACAACTATAATAATTCAAATTTAACAAAAGGTAAAAATAATTATTGTCAAAGCCACAGGGAGCCACCGGAGAAGAGCCGCCACCGTTGCTGACCCCCTAACCTTTTTTCGACACATTTATAGAAGCATTTTTTTGCCTTTTTATAAAACATTTCTATATCCTTGGTTGATGCTATTTGAATGCTGTTTTTGAGGTGTTCAATGCTTATTGTTGCTTTTTTTCCCCAACGTTTTTGACACTTTTGTCACTTTTTAAAATGAGTTCAACTCAGTTGTACTTGTGAAGAGCGTTTTATGAAACCACCCATGTTACTTTGGGGGAATTTTGTTATAAGAAACCCATATTTCTGATATAGGAAACTTTGAAAAAAATGGGTCTAAATTGCCCCGAGGAAACTGTCCTGTTTCAATGGATCAATTGGTGCAAAGATGCTTCCTGTAGTACCCAGTGAAAACCCTTACATTTGTCCTATAGATGAATAATAAGCCAATATTCATCAGCACACATGCCATTTATTGTTATTCCAAATGGGAGCAAAACAAAGGAGCAGAGCAACGCTGTTGTGCTGGCCACCGTGTTCTTCGCAGAACACTTCCCGTGATTGGCTTTCTGACATCACACATGGCAAACGCGCCAACACCGACATATTGGGGGGAGAGCCTACACAATTCATTAGCATTGTCATGTAAAAGAGGGCTAATCCCACTGTAAAACAAATGAAATACAACCCTTTACAGTACAGATTGATCAAGCAGCTCTGTTCATTCATCCCCCCCTCCTCCTCCCTTTTTATGAAGTCTCGTGTAATTCAACCAAAGAGGTTTTTTAATGCAGCTCCGACACCACGCACCCCCTTGGGTGTCTGCATCCTCGATGCGTGGCCGGCGAAAGCTTTACAAGCCGCTCTCCTCTTGTTTACAGCTGCGCTGTGAGTCGAAATGAGCCGTGGTACACATAAACAGCAGCTCCATGCAAATATTACAGTGCCCTTATTAACCAGGGCAGGCTGCAATTACATTATGTCCCCGGCGTTAACATCCAGAGAGTGAGCGCCGGTGCATTGTGACAACTCCCCCTCGCCCTGCAGTGTTTCTTGGCGGCGTTATATGGCCCCCCTCATAATCTGATTCACAGTTTTTGTCATGCTGCCAAGAGGCGAGTTGTATTAGCCAAGCATTATAGGCCTTAATGAACTGAGTGTCAATGTAAAGCACACTAGTGCAAGCCGGAGTGACGGCGTACAAACAGGCTGTCGTTTGCACCCGTGTTGGGTCTAAGTTATAGCTGTTGACACTCAACGGTTTGTCAGGTCTCTGAGGGAGAGAAAAAAGAAAATAAAACCTCCAGCCGCCGTTGGGCTCGATTTGTTGAGCATCCTAAAAAAACAAAAACAAAAAAAAGGACAGGACGTGTTGTGTGCATGAAGCTGCTCCTATAGACGTATGGGGCGTGGCTCCCGTTTGACATAAAGCACAAAATGGCCGTTCGCTACATGCCATCCTGAGACTGAAGGGATGGGATTCCAAGATGGCGCCGCGGTGACATCAACATCGCTTGGCTCAGATTGGAGCCGTGAAAAAAAAAAAATATATATATATAGATTGGAAAGGCCGCACTTCAACTTCCACTAGCCTCAACGATATGATGGACAAGTGTACAAGGGCCGTGGAGGAGGGGGGGGGGGCTTACCTCCAAAGTGGGGAATGGCGGGTTTTTGGTGCACGTCCAAGGTCTCGGGTGCTGCTCCTTTCACAAGTTCCTCAGAATCGTCATTGGTATGCAGGAATGCACCCCCAGTAGGCCATTCTGTGTGATTTTGGAGGGAAATGTGTTTGCAACCGGTCGCTAGGGCAGAGGATGTGTGTGTCTTAGGATCCAAATGTGGTCAGTGCCAAAAAAATAAAAAAATAAAATACTAGTGGGCGTGCGTCCAGATCTGTCCACCTTTTGTGAGCTGTCTCCCAGCGGTGCTGCCCGGCAATTCTGTTCACTGAGCAAAGACAAAATGGCTTCAGATGCTTTGAAGGGTACGTCGTCCTGTGAAACGTTCCAAATACAAGAAATATGGATGATGAATAAAGAGGCGTGTGTTTGTGCGTGTGTTTGTGCGTGCGTGCGTGCTGAGCTGGATTGTCTTTGGAGAAGATTATAAAGACTTTCCAGTTACCCGATACCCGCAGCGGCGGCATTGATGAAGTGCCGCATTTTGGCCCCTTATACGCACAAAATGCACCAGTGACCCGGTTAAAGTCGTGCTTTTGGTTGCTCACACATGATTCCATTTGGAATAATTTTGACTGCTCCACTTACATCGGACAATACTTGCAGGAAACCGCTTCCCTTTTTGCTGAAATGACATTATTATCAGTTGCTAATGAGGCTGAAAGAAAAGAAATGAATAATCTGACAGTGTGGTGCATTCAGGTGTTATCCTACCGATTGGGAAAGTGAAAAAAATGTCTCTTGTCACCAGTTATTGGTTTACTTGCCACCCTGTATTGAGCTTTGTACGTCTTGTATGCTTTACCGGGGAATCTTGCTGCTTTAAAGGGGAACTTTGCAGTTTTTTTGTAGCTTGATTTACCTTAACTGAACAGCTTTGAAGCCATTGGAATGGTTATAGGACTTTTTTTCGAGTTGTATGGTGGTTGTTTTGCACCCCATAGCGCCTGTGAACGGAAAAACAAGCCTTGGATCTTTGGGACGGTGAGCCGCTGGACTCAGCGTCAGGAAGTATCGCGATGTAACGAATAGCTTCACAGTACTGCACACATACACGCCCCCATTCAGGAAGCGGCTAACAAGGTAGTGATGGAGTTTTTCACACTATCGTCATTGCTGAGCTGGCAACAAAGAAGCAGAAAGCTCGGAAAGCATAGTTGAGGAACAGAGAAAGAGGAAACGGCAGACTGACCGAGGGAGGGGTCAGACACAAGTAAACATAGGAGCTGCCAAATATCTATTCAGAAGCTGTAGGGGGGGCTCTATAGAAAAACCTGTAGGGGGGGCAAGAGGAGGGTTAGGCAATGTTTATAATATGTGAATATTATATGTTACACGGATGTATAAAACGCAAAGAAACCACATTTCTAAGAGACATGTCTGACCAGGATAGTGCTTACTGGACACATGCCAATGACATTAAAATCTGCCAGAACATTTGATGTGGAGTTGCACGTAGAGCTCAAACACATAGAAAAGATCAACTATTGATTAGACTTTGGTCAGGGGACAAACAGAATAAGTGCTTTACAGTTTAAACCTTTAAGACCTCCAGTCCCCTAACCTAAGCCTCTGAGATCTAAGGGCATAAATCACATTTTTTTCTTAAATGTAACTTTATAATGTGTTTGCATATAACTGATCCCCATGTGCGTCCTGTCAAAATGTTCAGAACAAACTCAGCTTTGGATCCATCCATCCATCCATCCATCCATCCATCCATCCATCCATCCATCCATCCATCCATCCATCCATCCATCCATCCATCCATCCATCCATCCATCCATCCATCCGTGTATTAACAGTTGTATGACTGTTTTGAAATGACCCAAAGAACGAGATTACAGTTGTTTTTTTACATATCGAATTGCATAAATTGTGCTCCAACAACTTTTTAAACGGCCACAAAGGTTGGTTTGGGGAAATTGAAGAAATTTTGTTGAAAGTTTTTTGTTGCTTTTGACGTTTTTTTGAAGTTTTTCAACTTTTTAGAAATCTACTGACTAAGCAGCTTTGTATGAGAGAATTGTATAAACAGGCCAAACATAAAATGTTCTGTATTTTAACTGTAGCAACACACATAATTTCAGTTTCTGTTATTTTATGGAGTTTTTTCTTAGAGTGCATCCATCCATCCATCCATCCATCCATCCATCCATCCATCCATCCATCCATCCATCCATCCATCCATCCATCCATCCATCCATCCATCCATCCATCCATCCATCCATCCATCCATCCATCCATCCATCCATCCTAACCCAGGCTTTCCGTATAGTGACACCCAAATCTGTCTCAGAGCAATGTGTAAAGAGAGAATGCGGCACTAAAGCTGAAAGTCTCTTTTGAAAACAAAACTTATGATGTGTTGTACGAATTGTTTCGGTGCTGGAAATGAGTTTATCCAAAGTTTTAGGGTTATATATATATATACTGTATGATTCAAAATGAACTTTTGTGATATTCCTTTTTGAGCGGGAGTTCTGTCAAACATGGTTTGGACACGCCGGTGAGTATTTCGTCCACAAAAGGTTAAAGCTTTGGTGCGTACGTTTTTGATATTAATGAACGTCCGCTACATTCAAGCCGTTGCCAAATGAGCTGCTACAGAGCTAATTAAGACTGTCAGCTCCCCACAACTCTCTCTGTGTTTCTCAGTATGACTATTGTGGCGTCTGGTGGCTTTCGCACACAGAAACACAAGTGAAGATAGTGACCTCTTTTTAAGAGTACATTATGTTTTTTTTAATCCTCTGTGTCCTTCTTGGCTACTAGCAACTGCGTGGAGGAGGGGTGAGGGTGGTTCCAGATCACGTAAAGGCCCTCTTATGGTTGTGTGTAGACTCGACGGCGTTACTGGAAAGATGACTTTGCTAACTTAGAATTCCTTTTGGGGGCGCCAGAAACTACGCACTATAGCTTTAACCCTTGTGTTGTCTTCCCGTCAAAATTGAAAATCTAAATTTTGGTGACATCTTTTATCAATGTTTTGAACTTTTTCTTAAATTTTTGTCCCTTTTTTCAACACTTTTGACGCTTTTTTCAAAGGTTGTCACTTTGACGTTTAACACTACGCAACACTAACTTATTCACTTTATTTTTACAGTTATTTTCAAAATTTATGGTCAATAAACTACATTTATAGGAAATTATACCTAATGTTTGAGTTAGAAAAGCAGAAATTAGGAATTATTGAGACTAAAATTAAAGGAATGGATGTTGATGATAATCACAGACTGGAATATGTCAACTTTTACTCTCAATACTATTTCAAAAACACTTCAATTTGGTTTTCAAATGCTATAAAATTGAATAAGACGCCCCAAAATTAATGAAAGTAGAGATTTGTACTTGCCAAAGAGCGTTGTGTGGAATCAATCATGTTATTTTGGGGAATAAAAAAAGAACACTGATATAGGACAACGGGTCAATTTGACACGAGGACAACATGAGGGTTAAGACATTAAAATAAAAAAAAATAAAATCCCCGAAAATGAGACACTGACAAGGTTTCAACTCGCCAGCCAAGTGGCTTCAAATTCAAGTTTTGTCATTTGTAAAGGGAGCATGTAACTTCGACGATAGCACTACACGCTCAAAATCCACTCACACGCAGAACCAATTTCTTGGAGCTTATGTATTTGTGTACTGAAGGAGAAATACTCGGAGAGGTTAGCAAAAACTTGCAGCCCGGGCCTGATGAGTTGGACGTCCGGATCACTGAGGATGCTTTTCCTTGAAGGCGAGAGAGCCCTGTTGTGGAATGTCAAGTAGTTTGGCCGGGGCGGGTGACTGAAGCGGGAAGTGATTTGACTAATGTTTGTCCTTTCAGAGCGCTCCTCTCCACCCCGTCCCCCTCCGTCCTCCCCAACCGCCAAAAACCTCCCCAGAAAAAAACTTTACGGTGATGTCATTCATATGCAAAGCAGGCGTGCTTTCAGCGGGTGAATGTGTGTGCATGCGTGTGTGAGCGAGTTTGTATGTGTGTGTGTGTGTGTGTGTGCTTGAGTGGCTGATTCCATTACTTGAAGGACCATTACACTTGCCTGTCAACAGCCAAAAGACCTGAGAAAAATTAGCAGATTAAATCACTCGGCTCCTCTCCTCCTCCTCCTCCTCCTCCTCCTCTTCCTCCTCTCCCCTGCAAGCATCCAGGCTGTTGTTCGCACCGTGGAAGTGTTTTCACTGAATCAAAAAATGTAAAAACGCGTCTCATTTGAAAGCCGAGATGTGTATTTGATCAGTGACAGGGCCTAATTTTGGCGACGAATCCCTCAAAAAATAAAAATAATGGTTGAAGACACAATCGGGGCAGATCTCCTGGGAAAAGGTGAGTACAGGGCCTAACAGAGACAAAATCCTATAAACCGGGGCGAATGGGGGGGAGGCTGAAGCTAAATGTGGTTTTACAGTCTTGTAAAATCAAAGAACACAGAAGCATTCGTGGTTCCAGCACACGTTTATTGGTGATAGTTCAAATGTTGGAGAGAGGGTTCAACAGATTTATGATCTGGTTGCGGTTTTTCAGTGAATTCCACCCATGAATGTCTGTCTTCTTTTTTGGGGCTTTTTTAGGCCTTTATTTTGACAGGACAGCTGCAGCATGTTGGAACCGAACCCAAGAGCACTGCGTTAAGGACTGAGCCTCTGTGTATGGAAGCTACTCTACCAGGTGAGCTACCCAGGTGGTACCACCCCAGTGGGGAACTTAGTTTTTCCCCCACAATGCTAATCTGACCCAAGGAGGTTTCATTCCCACATTCTGGGGAAATTAATGCACAGCAATTCAGGCACTGTAAAGACAATTCAAGTTTTTCTAAGCTACATTCTGCACCGTCTACGATCATGTTAAAAAAAGACCAGCCACACATTCTACATCCCTGGCCATATCTGGAAGAATTTTTTGAAAATGGTTGGATGCAAAAACAACTCCTTTCGAATGCGCTGCAAGTTCTTCGCACCTAAGTACCATGAGCTAATGTCGTCTAAATAGTCTAATTTGAAAAAGCATATGGATATTATTATTTCCCCTTCCATTTGTGGATAAGACTAAATTGATGTTGTTTAGTAACACTAAGAAGGTTTCTCAAGTTCCTCCTTTTGTGTTCACTTTGACTGGAAATGTCATAGAGGTGGTTCATTCTTATAAGCACCTTGGCATTTGGCTAGATGATGCCCTCTCTTTTAAGCCTCATATAGACAACCTTGTGAAGAAACTTAAACTCAAATTTTTTTTTTCGAAATAAATTTTGTTTTTCTTTTAAAGCAAAAAAGCAGCTAGTCACTGCAACATTTTTACCTGTCTGAGATTATGGTGACATGGTGTATAGGACCGCCTCAGCACAATGTCTGCATAAGATTGACACTGTGTACCATACGTCTCTGAGATTTATTACAAATTGTAAAAATCTAACCCATCATTGTGAATTGTATTCCAGAGTGGGATGGCCATCGTTGTCAAACAGGAGATCAGTGCATTGGCATATTTTATCTATAAAGCCATGCTAGGTCTGTTGCCATCCTACATCAGTAGTTTAATCACATGGAGACGTGTTGGTTCCCATTCATTGCGATCAGATGATCACTTGCTGCTCTTCGTTCCATTTGCCCGTACAAATCTGGGAAAAAGGGCTTTTGTCTACTCCGCTCTTTCTGCATGGAACTCTTTGCAAAAAGACTTGAAATTATCTGAATTTTTCCTTTAAATGCTTTTAAATCCAGATTGAGAGAACCTGAAATGACCTGCTTACAGTGTAAATGTTTTTAATTATCTGTGTTGTATAACTTTTATAAATGTAATTGTGTTTTTGCCTGCCTCTTGGCCAGGACTCCCTTGAAAAAGAGGTTTTTAACCTCAATGGGACTTTCCTGGTTAAATAAAAGGTTAAATAAAATAAAAATTACTTTCACTTTTATACTTTGAGTAGTTTTGAAACCACTACTTTTACACTTTTACTTGCGTAAAAACCTTGAGTTGATACTTCAACTTCTACAGAAGTCTTTTTGAAACCCTAGTATTTATACTTCTACTTGAGTTATGAATGTGAATACTTTTGACACCTCTGGTTATCTGTAAGAAATAGATCATTCATAATGTATTGTTTTTTAGGAATATTTTGGTTAAAAAGAAACCATCTATTTTGTATAATAACTCACCTTTACTTTACCAAAAGCAACATGCACAGAGATGAGAAGGGTATGGATTCCTCCAACTCTGAGGGATATGGTGAATAAGCCAAAGTCCCAATAAGTCGGTGTGTTCCTTTATGTTTTTGCGCTCTCTACAGTTAGATTTAGCCGAGAAAAGGTGACTGTGAGCCGGGTACAGGGTTGTTTCAGCGGACGTTGCAGTTCCGATAAAAGGTGAACGCCATGCAGCGATGACAGTTAAGTTCAGGCACCTAAAAAAAAATTGTTAAGATAAGAAGAAAAAAAAAAAGATTGTGGTTTGGGTTAAAACAGCTGTCCCCATAGGTAGTTCTCCTGGGACACAAGCACCCGTTTCTTGGGTCCAAGTCTTTTGTTTTCTCCTTAACTTTGTCCAGGAAGCCGTTCCTCGGCTTATCCACCCCGACTTCCTCCCTACACGGACCAGAGCACTCTTATACTTATAAGTACTTGAAAGCAATACTTAAGTACAACTGTCTTACCAGAAAATGACTTGAGTAGAAGTTAATGTCACATTTTAAAATATTGCTTAATTTGACATTTGCTGTACTTAAGTATCAAAAGTAATTTTATGATATTAACTGTACTTCATTATTACAAGTAACAGTAACAGTTTAATTTGGCTGCCTCATATAGTCAGGGTGTCCACACCTTTCTAAACATTAAATTTAAAGTCTGACATCGACAAAGAGAAAAAACAGAAACAGACTTCATTTTATGTGAGGAAGAAAATTTAAAGTAATGAGTAACGAAGATGCTAAGGGGAAAATTAGTGGGGTAAAAGGACAAAAGTTTACGTAATTATAGAAAGTACAGTAACAAAGTATTGGTATCCCCATAACATGATGTTTGCACCACCATACTTTACTGTCTTTAAAGTGTACTGTGGCTTGAATTCAGTGTATGGGGTCGGAGGACAAACTGTCTGCGGCCCCTAGACCCAAAAACAACAATTTTGCTCTCATCAGTCCACAGAATGTTGCTCCATTTCTCCTTTGGCCATTCAATGTGACCTTTGGCTAATTTCAACCTATTCAGTACATGTCTTTATTTTCAGCAATGGGACTTTGCGGGGGCTTCTAGCTGAAAGCTTTGCTTCACATAGACTTCTTCTGATGGTAACAGTACTCACAGGTAACTTTAAGTCTTCTTTGGTTTTCCTGGAGCGGATCAATGGTTGAGCCTTTGCCATTTTGGTTATTCTTCCATCCATTCGAATGGTAGTTGACCGTTTTTTCCCCCACGTCGTTCAGGCTTCGGATGCCATTTCAAGGCATTTGAAATCATTTGGGCTGAGCAGCCTATCATTTAATGCACTTCTTTCTATGTTTTCCCCTCTCCAATCAACTTTTTAATCAAAGTCTGCTGTTCCTCAGAGCAATGTCAGGAACGACCCATTTTGCTGAGTATTTCAGTGTGAAATGCACTATAACCAGCATGCACAACATTTGCTTCCTTTGACTGTATATATGTCATAATCCTGCACCAGACTCCAGAGGTTGCACCTAGTTTTACTTCTGGCGGGATAGACAGGAATCCAGCAGAGCATCTTCCATCACAAAACAAAAGAATAAATCCCAGGATCCCAGAATGTGGTAATGAAACCCCCTTGGGTCAGATTAGCATTGTGGGAAAAACCCCACTGGGGAGGTTTCCACAGACCAGATGGGTGTACCCTGAAAATCAACCACATGCACAGGGGAAGTGGCTGAAGAAGAAGCAGAAGAAGAGGCCCTTGTGAGAGCGGGGGTGCGAAGAGTTAATGCCGACAGCTCAACAAAGGCCACCGCCGCCGCCTAGGGCAGACAGGAGCACGGGAAAAGAGCTTAGGTCAAGGGGGCCTCAGGGATGGGGGGGGGGTTCAAGTTCAAGGCTAGTGTCTGCATTTTAACAGCCGCGCCACACTCTACACCCCAGTACGCACTTTCATTTGCAACAACAACCGCCACCCCCACGCCTCCCTTTTCCTCCCCGACATTAACAGTGAAGCTATACACAAACTGCCCATTGTCTCAGATGTCAGGGCCACACAGAGGGAAAGGTAAACGCAGCAGGGCTGGGGCGCGTCTGGGTTCGGCTCTCATGGAACAACGCGGGACATTTGGAACTTGTGAATGATCCAGGAAGTCCAGTTGGAGTAACAGATGAATGAGACGATAAAACACTGCACGGAAGTTAATTCATGTCCGAGTAAATACGATTACGCACATACCGCAGAACGGGACCCAGAACGGGACCCAGAACGGGACCCAGAAAATGTTGCCATACTTGACCCAGAGCGGGACCCAGAACATGACCCAGAAAGTGACCTAGAATAAGACCCAGAACGTGACCCAGAAAATGTTGCAAAACTTGACCCAGAGCGGGACCCAGAACATGACCCAGGGCGGGACCCAGAACATGACCCAGGACGAGACCCATAAAGTGACCCAGAATGAGACCCAGAAAATGTTGCAGAACTTGACCCAGAGCGGGACCCAGAACATGACCCAGGACGAGACCCATAAAGTGACCCAGAATGTGACCCAGAAAATGTTGCAAAACTTGACCCAGAGCGGGACCCAGAACATGACCCAGGACGAGACCCATAAAGTGACCCAGAATGAGACCCAGAACTTGACCCAGAAAATGTTGCAGAACTTGTCCCAGAACTTGACCCAGAATGAGACCCAGAACTTGTTCCAGAATGTGGCCCAGCAAGTATAGCAGAACATGACACCGAACGTGATGCAGAACTTGTCCCAGAACTTGACCCAGAGCGTGACCCAGAAAATGTTGCAGAACTTGTCCCAGAACGTGTCCCAGAGCTTGACCCAGAGTGGGACCCAGAACACGTCCCAGAACTTGACCCAGAGTGGGACCCAGTACACAACCCAGAACGTGCCCCAGAAAGTGTAGGAGAACGTGACACCGAACGTGATGCAGAACTTGTCCCAGAACATCTCCAAGAACTTGACCCAGAGCGGGACCCAGAATGTGCCCCAGAACATGACACCGAACGTGACCCAGAATGTGACGCAGAACATGACCCAGAACATGACCCAGAAAGTGTAGCAGAACATGACATTGAATGTGACGCAGAACGTGACCCAGACCATGTCCAGAAAGTGACCCAGACCATGTCCAGAACGTGGCCCAGATCATATCCAGAACGTGGTCCAGACCATGTCCAGAACGTGGCCCAGAAGTTGACCCAGAACTTGTCGTAGAATTGTTCCCAGAACGTAACCCAGAACACTATTATAGAACTTGATGCCGAACATGTCGCAGAACATGACCCAGACCATGTCCAGAACGTGACCCAGACCATGTCCACAACGGGACCCAGACCATGTCCAGAACGGGACCCAGACCATGTCCACTTACTTGCTTGTTGTGGAGCTTTTGAGAAGCAGATTAAATTCTGATCACTTTAGGATGTGCTGTTGTCTTGCTGATGTTTTTGTACTTTAAATTTGTCCTTTAAAAAGGAAGATATGTCTCTTAGTATCCAAGAATCTGTGAGGGGATTTAACTGAAAACAAAAGTATGTTTTTTTCTACCATGCTCTACATTTTTTACTCTTATTTTATGTTTTGCTGCACAGTTTCAATTCATCCAGTTTTCTACACGGTTTGGTTTCCCTTACTTCTACACTATTCAAAATTGAGTTATTGTATTGTAGATATTACTTATCTTTAGTATCTTCTTCTTTAATCGTTATACTTGTACCTGTATTTCTGCACCATGGGTTGGAGAGAAACGTATTTTTGATGCCCCTTCATGTCCGGCACATTTTGCAGAAATAAGAAATTGACAATAATTTAATACTTAACTATTATACTTGATTTAATGCTCTTAAGGAGACTTTGCCAACCTGAGAAGCTTAACATTCTGGGAGAGCATTTAAAGCCTGGAGATTGGAGGTGAAAATACATCACAGAAACGGCAGATAATGCAGGGCATAACTGAACACGCACATGCAACACATGAAACACTTTGCAGATAAACCCCCATAAGTGTGATTGCAGAGGGGAGGTATATATAGCTGTCTTAAATATAGCCAGATTGTGAGCATTGAAAAGAAGATTCTGCTGGATATGCAGAACAAAGATCTAATGAGATTTTTAAAGTCAATTATATCCATTATTTCTGCCGGTCTCCCGTGTCAAAGGCTACATGAGGATGCCAAAACAATTGAGCGTGGAAGGAGGACATGTAATCTGCTACAACCTTGAACGATGTCGTGTGTCATCACATACTGTATGACTCACAGCTGCCGAAAAGCGATGCTGTGGTCAGGCGGTGGACAAATGAGAATGAAAACGGTTTTCTAGAAAACACAGCACGAAATGAGCCGACAAAACAAAAGGAGTCGCTGACTGCCCTTACACCCCCAACCCCCACCCCACTCAACACTGAGCATGACATGGGATGACAAACACAGCTTTATTCAAGGCTTGACCCAATTAAAAGAAAATTTCACATCAGGTAAGATACAGGTGTACATCGGCATCCCCCTGGACGTCAGCGCTTGATTAATGGTGATTCTGTTTGGATTTTTGTAGCAGGTGAATCGAGGATTTGATGTTTAGTCAACGCTCACTTTTCCAACAAGTATGCCTGGTTTTTAAAAGGTCCTATAACATGCTGCTTTTTGGATGCTTTGATATAGGCCTCAGTGCTCAGTAGACGAGTACAGCAAACAAAAAGGTGACCTTATGTCGGGTACGGGGCCCTGCGAAGTGACGACCGTTAAAGCAGACATTACCGTGGGGTTTAGCTGACAAAAAGTGAGCGTCACGCAGCAACAACAGTTAAGTTTAGGCAACAAAACGACTAATTAAGTTTAGCAAAGAAGATCAGAGTTTGGATTAAAACACTCCCAAGGAACAAACACACAGTTATGAATGGTTGACATCTGACATCTCTCCATTAGTGCATGTGTAGGTACTGAGCATGTGTGTGTAATTCAGGCCTGTGTGTAATGTGTGTAATAACAACAGAGTGTACATTGTAATTTCACCTTGTGGGATTAATAAAGTATACATTATTATTATTATTATTATTATTATTATTATTATTATTATTATTATTATAGTAACTATGTTTACTATGGTATCCAAAAAGCATCATTTCCAACTAAAACCAGGCAGAGTCAGACTGGTTAAAGATTTGGAAGCAGGGTCAGAGCTGGGTTTCTCCTGGTTCGGGGCTCCAGTGTGGTAGGGGTGGGACTTTAACCCTCCCGGGTCAAAAATGGACAAAGATTTGACATTTCTGTCCCTTTTTCAGACTTTTATTTTTTATTTTTTACCAATTCCACCTCACTACCACTAGTTTTAACTACTTTTGGAAATCATGGTTAATAACCCTAATTTATATAGAATTATACCTAATATTTGAGTTAAAAAAGCAGAAATTCTGAATTATTTTGCCTAATAGTACAGATGTACAGATGTTTAGTCAGGATCAATTGTATTTACAAAGAGCGTTGGTTGGAATCCAATCCATTTTTTGTGGTAATTTGGTTAAAAAGAAACCAATATTTCATACAGAGACATAGATATATTTTTTTAACGGGGTCAAATCTGACCCGAGGACAACAGGAGGGTTAACTGTGTTAGAGTGTGTTAGTGCTGACTAATGTTGACCACAGAGCACAAGTTCAAATCCATTTAATGAACTGGGACACCTCAAGTTGTCCCTGGTGATTTAGAGTCCATTGAAAAAAAGCATATGTTTGTTTTCTTTTCTGTGAGCGGGCAGAGGTCGGAGGTCAACAGACCACCACCGTCACCCCATAAAACATGACACCACGCTGACCCCCCTGTTGCCTCTCAAACCTCCGCACAATGGAAGGTCAATGGGTAGGAAATCTGTGTCCTCGCGGCTTTTTGTTGCCCTCAAACAGACTAGACAAACCACAACATGCCCACAAGCCCACTCCTGACCCCCCAGCCTGCTGGCCTCACACCCTGAAACCTGCAGAACGCCTCAGCATGGAGATTTATAATCTCTGAACTGAAGCTTGAAATCTGTTCAAACCAGGGGTGGTGGCAGAGGCAAGACTGGGAGGATGTCTATTAGTCTTTTATTCTGTTAATAATCAGTTTCCCAATTTAAAAACACAACACTTATACTCATACATATAAAATGTCTAATTTGCACAATTACTGAAACATAGACATTTCTTTAGTCTGACTGCTCTGGGTTTTCTAAAGGATACAACTATATTTTAAATAAATTCCAGTTTTGTTGATTTTTCTGAGCCTGCCGAGGAGCAAACGATCCTTTGGTGAGAGAACCAGAGCTCTGAGGTTTATCAAATTACCGTAAAAATACAAGATTTTTCTTACAATAACTGACTGTTTATTGTAAATACAGTGGGATACTGTAAATGTGGCATTCGGGAACATACAAACAGATTAACAGCATAATATCAACAGCAAGCTACAGTACAATTTTACGGTAAACTACAGTATTTTTTCTTTTTCCAGGAACCACGTTGAGTCCGCCCACAACTCTTTAAAAAGCTGATTGGCTGGTAATCCTCACTTAGTTACGGTCATGGCACGCCCTCATACTCTGCTTCTGACTGGCTAGTAGTCCTTACCTAGGTACTGTCAGGGCCCTCATACTCTGCTTCTGACTGGCTAGTAGTCTTTACCTAGGTACTGTCAGGGCCTCATACTCTGCTTCTGACTGGCTAGTAGTCCTTACCTAGGTACTGTCAGAGCCCTCATACTCTGCTTCTGACTGGCTAGTAGTCCTTACCTAGGTACTGTCAGAGCCCTCATACTCTGCTTCTGACTGGCTAGTAGTCCTTACCTAGGTACTGTCAGGCCACGCCCTCATACTCTGCTACTGACTGGCTAGTAGTCCTTACCTAGGTACTGTCAGGGCCCTCATACTCTGCTTCTGACTGGCTAGTAGTCCTTACCTAGGGACTGTCAGGGCACGCCCTCATACTCTGCTTCTGAAGTGGGATGCCTCACTCTGTAGCTAAAACTGAGAGCTCAACACACAGGGGGAAAAGAGGAGCTGGAGCAATTTGCAGTACAAAAAAATTATAGTGTTTTTTACAAATTAAACCACATAAACCTATTCTGGTACAACCTCTAAATACAATTATGAACCTGAAAATGAGCAGAATATGGGCTCTTTAAATTTAGAGTCTTTACAGTTAAAGTTTAATACCTTTACAGTTAAATTTAGCGTCTTTACAGATGAATTAAGCTGACAAAGCGGGACTGGGTCCCGACTCCAGGGCACCGCGAGATGACGGTTCATTCAGGGGTCGTTGCAGTTGAGTTTAGCCGACAAAAATTAAGCGTTGCACGGCAACAACAGTTAAGTTTAGGCACCAAATCGACTAGTTAAGATTAGAAAAAAGATTGGGGTTTGGATTAAAACCCTCCTGGGACAAAAACAAGCATTTCTTGGGTGAAAGTCTTGTGTTATCCCCGGGACTCGAACCCCCGCTCCCCAGCCCTGTGTTTTATAAACCACTCATCCACCCCGGCCTCCTCCCTACACGGAATGATGAAAACCTGCATTGTTATATATATACATATATATATATACACACAGACTATGTGTAAACGCAGAGGGGGGTGAAAATGGTTTCCAGCCATATAGCGACATCAAATTATTCAATTTAAATAGCGAAGTGCAACAGGAAAGAAAACGATGGTTAATGGACACAGCGTCTTTTGTTATTTACTCTTTCTGGCTGCTAATGTCCCCCGCCTCCCGTGTCTCATTATGGGTCAACACAGGCATATGCACAAAAACACACATTACTGCATCACCTTCACATTCACATGCACACACACACACACACACACACACACACACACACACACACACACACACACACACACACACACACACACACACACACACACACAGTTGCTTGTCAGACTGGTGCCATGTTCCACCTCTCCTTACAGCTTTCATGCTGGCTCCTGGTTGCCTTGGCAACTGGCTATT
>JABXJD010000534.1:217500-304962 GCA_013375575.1 Percina caprodes
TGAAACATGTGCTTAAAAGTTGTCAAATTGAACTATGTTTGGGCAAGAAAACCACTAAGGTTAGTGTTAGTGAAATATCAGGGATTGGCTTAAAGGGGAACTATGCAGGTTTTTTAAATTTAATTTACCTTAAAGTGTACCGCGTGGGTCTGGCTTCTTCTGGATTTCAAAACTGAGTATCATGGCGGCCAAATGGCAGCTTGTTCGAAATACGATCTCCAATTTTGTGAAAATAGTTCACCAAAACCTGTTTCTGAAAACATTTAAAGCGAGAAATAGGCCGTACAGAAACTGTAGAATCTCTTTTTTATTTTTTTGAATCAAAGGTTGTGTTTTTCTCGGGTCAAATTGACCCGTTTCTAAGTGTTTTATATCAGAAATATGGATTTCTTTCAACCAAATTGCTCAAAAATAACATGGATGATTCCATACAGGTAAAATAAATGATTATTCTCATTGAATTTTGTGGGTGTTTTATTAATCTTATAGCATTTGAGTTTTTTTTTACATTTTTTTTAAAAATGTTTTCAAAACAGTATCCAAATTAAACTTTGACATCTACCCATCTGAGATGCACTCAACATCCTCTGATCTTAATTAGTCAAAATAATTCATAATTTCTGCCTTTTCAACTAAAAACCTAGGTATAGATTTTATATAAATGAGGTTTGTTTACCATGAATTCAAAGAATAAGTGTAAAACCTGTTATAAAACCAGCTCAGGTTTTTAAAAAAAAGCACCAAAAGCTGACAAAAAGTGACAAATAAAATCAGAAAAAGTGACAAAAACATCGAAAAACAAAAAAAGTTCATTTTCAATTTTGATCTGGAAGGACAAGCTCATGATTAACGGTTAATGGATTTTCGTCTGATTTTGAGAGGTGACGAGCCAAAAGTTCCTTTTGGGACAATACTAACCAGTGAAAGTGGGCACTACGGCAGTAAGTGGTCAGTGTACATTAGCAGTGTACTGATGGAAGTATGCAGAATGAGACACAGCCCCAGACAGAAATGATCAGATGCATTTCTGAGATAAAAGGAAAGAAAATATAAAGTTACAATATCAATTGTAGCTCTGCTATTAAACCATTCCCTGTGCATTAGCTTGTATGGCACGGCAAAGGGGAATTTTCATAGGTTAGGGGTTACGCATTAGTGTTATAGAGAAGCAAATCTCTCCTCTGAGCAGTTTAAAGTCAAAAAGCTGAAATTTGAATAATGGCATTTTAAAAATCCCTTTTGAAGGTGGCAGTAAAACCTTTATTTTTTTTTTTTTCAATATTGAATCAAATAGCTCCAAATGGTTTCTAAATCCTCTCAAATCGATTTGCATGTTAAAAGCTTCAGTTTTTAGATCAACTTTATACAAACAGAGAGTCACAGAGTAGGGTGGCAGTAGCTCAGTCCGTAGGGAGTTAGGTTGGGTTGGGAACCGGGGAGGGTCGCGGGTTCAAGTCCCCGTACAGATTAAAGTACGGAGTGTGGACAGGTAGCTGGAGAGATGCCAGTTCACCTCCTGGGCACTCTTGAGCTAGGCACCAACCCCCGTTCAGCAGTCACAGCCCACTCACTGACATCTCTCCAGTAGTGCATGTATAGATCCTGAGCGTGTGTGTATGAATTGTAAAGTGTAAATTGTAACTGGTTGGGATCAATAAAGATTGATTGAAAGAAAATGATTAAAAAATAAAATTATTAAAAAGGAGGTGAAAGGTCATAAGAAAAAAACAAAAAAAAACAAGAGATGCAGCAAATGTGTCCCAACAGTGATCACACACATATGATAGAATGACATAAAAAAAGGCTGAAAGACAGAGAGAAAGTAGTTCTGATGGGAGTTGAACTCATAAATGCAGCTCATTACAGGCGGTTTTATCGGTTTGTTCTCAAGCTGTTTATCCGGATTTGGAGAGTCCACAAAGTATTTGTTGAACAGAAGAAAAAAATAAATAAAAAAATCCTCAAGTGGCTCGTACGGCTGAATTGTTGCATGCGGTTGCCTAGCGATAAGATAAAACTGAAGAAAAACAGTGACTGTAAAGCCCACGGAGGAGCTTTCCTCTGTGGAAATATAAGTGAATAGGTCTGGCAAGTGCATTGTTCTTAACAAAGCAATAAATACAAAGTGCTCTGCAGGCTGTGATTTCATTTGAATCATGTTTTGTGTGTTTATACAAGACTCGCATGATGCTGAGAGGCAGCGCGTCACGCCTCGCTCAAATAGGGTACCGGTTCAAGCCAATCAGGCTCGTATTAACTCATTATTTATAATTATGATGGGACGTATGAAGTATAAAGAGAGCGGTATACTCGCCATTCCCCACCTGTCGCGTGACGTCATGGGTGCACGCGTGGTGGTGGTCGCGATATTAGTTAGTTCTTCTTTGAAATTCTTTTATTATTAGGATAACCCCGTGAGATGTACCATCTCGTTTTCGAGGGGGTCCTAAACAAGATACCACACAAAAAAAATGCACATATACAAACAAGATAAGCAAAAAAGACACAAATAACAAAAAAAAATAAATAAATAAATAAAAACACACAGTGCCTACAATTACAACAGAATAAGTAACAGATCATAACATGATCATTCAGAATATAGCCAAAGTTACTGGAAAATGTCAGTGAGATTAAAATTGAAAATCAACTTTTGACGCTTTTTAATCAATGTTTTTAACTTTTTTTGACGTTTTCAACACTACGTAACACTAACCTATTAACTTTAGTTTTACACTTATTTTTGGAATTTATGGTCAATAAACCTCATTTATAGGAAATTATACCTAATGTTTGAGTTAGAAAAGCAGAAATTAGGAATTATTGAGACTAAAATTAAAGGAATGGATGTTGATGATAATCACAGACTGGAATATGTCAAATTTTACTTATTTTTCAAATGCTATAAAATTGATTAAGACGCCCCAAAATTAATGAAAGTAGAGATTTGTACTTGGCAAAGAGCGTTGTGTGGAATCAATCATGTTATTTTGGGGAATTAAAAAGAACATTGATATAGGACAACATGAGGACAACATGAGGACAACATGAAGACAACATGAAGACAACATGAGGACAACATGAGGACAACATGAAGACAACATGAAGACAACATGAAGACAACATGAGGGTTAAGTGGTTCAGTAAAGAGAAAAGAGTGAGAAATGAGATAAAATTAAAATGGTGTTAAAGTCTGCATGTGCAGGTAGTATGAAAGTGAGTTGCCAAGGCATGTTTCAACAGTCTGAAAGATGAAATGGAGCGAATATTTACTGGTAAGTTATTCCAGTCAGAAGGTACTTTAAACATAAAAAGCATTTTTTTGATATGGATTTAGAAACATTAGGTAATGTCTTAAATGATGAGTGGAGGAAAAAGGGACCAAACATTTTTTTAACGAAAAAGGATAGTTGAAATGAACACACTTAAAGACAACCAATGAATCTTTCTTCTTATATATGATGTAGGCAAGTCAAGAAGTTCATACATTGTCCAATGATGAGTTGTAAATGAGTTATTATACAGGTATTGGAAGCAATGCAGACCTCTCCTGAACAAAGGTGTCGTAACTGAGTGTTTTCTACTGACCTTGCTATTTCTACAGACTAGAAGAAGAAAGAAAAAAGGTAAACGACAGCAGAACTGGCAGCAACATTGATGTCAACAGTGGCTAAGAGGATAAAGTGGAGTCAATGGAAGAGGAAGAACAGCTGCTTTTGAGCCTGCTTGCAAAGAGACGAAGACGAAGGTGGAATGTTTGTCCTTCGAATGACGCCAGACATAAATGTTATGAGTTCAATATCCTCGTGAAATAAATGAGAACGATAGACAAAGAGAAGCACTTTGAATACTTTAAAATGTCTGCACAAAGATTCAAGGACCTACTTGGTCGGATCAAGCCTTTCATTCACCATAAAGGAACTCGTCTTGACCCAGTCGGTTTATAAGAGACCTGCAGTCACTGTGAGAGTCCTGGCATCTGGTTGCCCTCAAACTCGTCCATGCTCCCCGTTTCCACTTTGTCATGCGCCGCTGAAAAAACAGAGTGGTGCACGACTTCTGGTTAATTCCTGGCGCGCCAGCGAGATCTACGTCGTTTTGATATCACATTGTCGCGCGGCAGGACCGGCGACTGTTAAGAGGCCTTAAGAGCGCCAGGTTGGGGTGGCGGACGGGTAAAACAAAGTAGAGAAGATCCCAAGGGGCGCAGGATTATTATTATTGGGGGATCCTCCAGCCATGACATGTCGAGCGTCAAACATTTTATTTCCTGCCCAATTTATGATGCAAATATCCTAATTTATGTAAAAGGGAATAATTAATCTCCTGTATTCTTCAAAACGTTCTTCATATTCAAAACATCACGTGTTTTGGGATTTTTGTACATTTTAATTGTTTCTAATAATTTATACTTTTTGTTGTGTTGGTGAATTACAATTTTAAACTTAAAACGGTACCGTAAATACAGCGTGTCGGAGGAATAGAGCATCTCCTGCAGCGGGGGGGGGGGCAGAGGGACCACCACCTTCACTAACGTTAGCTTCCTGTCTCATCTGGGGTCTGATAAACAGTCATTCCCTCTTTCACTCCCCTTTATGTCTTCAGCTGTACTATCAAATAAAGGCCGAAAAAATAATCTTAAAAGAAATGTTTCATTTTTTGTCGGGAAGTGAGCTAAAGCACTGCGTTTTATGTCGACACTTCGATGTGCTTTCATTTTAAGATCATTTTCCATTCAATATCGAAGTTCATAAATAAGTGTTACAACATATGCTATTGGAAGGGGGGTTAAATTATCACGTTTACTGTTGTTGTGCAGGACTAATGGCAGGACAGGTCAAGGCTGGCACAGATACTCTCTGGACCTCGCAGAGCTAATGTGCAAATGGGGGGGAGGGCGGTTGGTATGGCTGCTGTGAATCAAAGCCTCCAGATTAGGACAGGAAGAGGAAGTTGCAGCTTGTCACTTGACCTCTGCATTTGTGACTGACTATCCCCCTGGGAAAGAGGAAAGCTGAGACAGAGCATCTTGATGGCCTCCTCCAGCCAGCTCCAGCCCCGTCCCGGACAATGAGCAATCAGGAGTAAGTGTTGGTGATTAGGGAGACACTCAGGGCAGACCCGGTCTCCAGCTGACCTACAGAACCTTCACCATGACGTCAGCCTCCATCTTAGACTGCAGCCTCGTTTCCACCAAGCAGTCCGCTTTGGTCCAGCTTAGTTCGTTACACATTAGAAAGAAAGAAAGTTGTGGATAGTACCAGTCAGTGGTGGAGGAAGTATCCAGATCCTTAACTTAAGTAAAAAGGTACTAATACAAACTGTCAAAAAAATAAATCTGTTGCAAGTAAAAGTCCTGCATTGGAAATGTTACTTAAAAAGATGTAAGGATCATGAAGAAAAAGGACTATCATCGTGCTCACTTTGTTTTGGCTCGCCATGGATTTGGCCTGCTCATGCTTATTCTCCTCTCATTTTAAAAGTAATGACTATGAAACGTACATTTTGTGCTGTTAAAGTGCCTATATTATGGGGGCTTTTTCTGGGATTTGGGGTGTTATTTTGTGTCTCTGGTGCTTCCACACACATTCAAACTTGGAAAAAACTACCCATGATGTTTTGAGTGAGATCCGGTTTCTGAATGTCCTCTGCCTTCAGTCTCCGAGTGAGCTGTTCAACATCTGCACGGCTTTCTATGTCACTAGCCAAGACGAGGTGGCTAACCGTAACATGCTAGCTCATTCTCAATGGCAAAACACTGCTACAACACACACTAGTTGACCATAATCTCCAAAAGAACTACTTCCTGTCCCTGTTCTGCAGGTATTCCACAAGTGGCCCTGGTCTAGAAGAAGTCTCCCAGCTAATCCTGCCTTGGACTGACCAAAGCTGGAGAAAGAGTTATCTAGCTGATGGGATCTTACCGAGCTACTGAGCATGTGAGACTCTAGAGACGTCTCACTCTGGAGATAAAACTAGTGTGATGTCTCACTCTGGAGATAAAACTAGTGTGATGTCTCACTCTGGAGATAAAACAGAGACCTAATCACACAGGGTGAAAACAGGATCTGCAGCAATGTGCAGCACAACAAAAATATGGTGTTTTTTGAAAATGAAACCATGTAAACCTATTCTGGTACAACCGCAAAATACAATTATGAACTTGAAAATGAGCAGAATGTGGGCGCTTTAAAAAGTACATAATCTGAGTTTAACTGCAATGTACAGCACAGTGCTGGTGAACTTTCCATTTAAAACTTACATACACATGTTTTTTCTACAGAGAATGGCAAAAATGACAATATTCTTCAACATCATTTATTTTTGGCCCGTAGCCTTCCATCCAGATACATTTTGGCCCTTTACATGAAAGAATTGGGACATCTTTGCTCTAGATGATGTGTCAGAGGCTTTCCCACCATGAATGGATTACAATCCAAAAAATACACTGAGTATTTAAAATGCATGGCATAATAATAAATCAGATTTAGGCAGATATCGTCGACTTCAGCACAAAAAATCCACACTAAGCTAGCTAACTCTGAAACAGTACACAGTGAAATCATGTGCATCCACATTCTTTACTGAAAGCCTCTTATACAGTAAGCCCTTTTCTTCCCAGATGATAATAACCTACTGTGGGTTTGTACAGCCAAGAATCACAGTTTTGTAGTTCTCATTGACTAAGTTTACATGCACACTGATATTCCACTATCATTTCAGAATATGACAATATTTGGCTGGGGCCAATCACAAACTGATGGCAGCATTAACGTAGATACCGAGTTTCTCTCGGAATTTTAAATAATATGACTACGTCTGAGTTTCCAACCAAGCCGCCCAACTGTCACCATTGTGTAAAAATTAATAATAATAATAATAATAATATAACGGCATATCTCACATGCCTTAAAAAGGTCCCATGGCATGAATATTTCACTTTATGAGGTTTTTTGACATTAATATGCGTTCCCACAGCCTGCCTATGGCCCCCCAGTGGCTAGATATGGTGATAGGTGTAAACCGAGCCCTGAGTATCCTGCTCTGTCTTTGAGAAAATGAAAGCTCAGATGGGCCGTTCAGGAATCTTTCCCCTTATGAGGTCATAAGGGGTCGCATGTCTGGATGATATTTGCCATGTTGCCCAAGTTAGATATATTCACCACTGACATTATTTAAACAACAAACAAATGATTGAAAGTACATTGTCAAAGCTAAATAAGAAAGCACGGTTGCTGGTGCAGTTCGTCCTGCAAACCTCTGTCAAATCTAAAACCAACTATTGATAAAACATCTGTCTCCGCTGCTCTCAAACTCCCTCGCCACTTTGTCTTCATGATAATAAGACACTTCATTAAAAACAACCGCACATCTGTGGGCCGCAAAACACTGAAAACAACATTGTTGTAATCAAAACCACTATGGTGCTGAAAGCAGACGTGACGATTACCATATTGTTGCAGCAGTGCACACAAAGGCCTTCCCAGGCTTTGATGGTAAGACAGAGGACGCCATTGATGCGGCCGTCAATGCGACGCACCCGTAATATGCCGCATTTCTTTCTCAACTCATTGCAAGTCTATGGGATTAAGCCTGCAAAAGCCAGACACACACAAACACTGCACAGATATACACTCATGCAAAGTCTACGGGCCTCGCAATCTTAGGGACCCCCCCCTAATCATGTTTCCTCCATGGTTCCCCCTCTCTTCATTAAAACTCAGACATGAAAAGGGGGTGCAGACGGGAGCAGGGCAGCGAAGAAAAGCTGCAGAGACAAAGTCCTCCAGCCTGTCTGGTGAAGAGTGTGGGAGCGTGTGTGACCGTGTGCGTTTTTAGGGGGGAGTAGGGGGGTGTATGAGACTTGACTTCACTATTAAATGACCTGATTGAGAGATACCGACACACCCTGTCCTCCCCCGTCGGCAAGAGGACGAGAACGGGAGTGTCAGTGGAGCAGCGAGGGACCCGCCGCTACCACCGCGGCGGCAATTTGCTGTCTTTGTGGCAAAAAAGTGGGTGTGGGGGCGGAGGGGTCAGAGGTGAAATAAGTGCAGTGAGATGGAGGTGGCTTTCTCATGGTAATGCCATCATAAACAACTCTGCGTCATTCCAGGGCTGTTAGAGGAGATGTTTTAGGATATAGGACGCTCGTTATGATGAATGACACCGAATTTTGTCAAAAAATGAACAGGAAGTGTTACGCTGCGTTAAGCTAGTGGGAAGCAACTGTGAATCCTCAGTCCATCTGCAAAATATAACAATCTGCTCCTGTGAATCCAATTTCTGAATCAATAAAAGCCTTTAATTCAACCTATCTACTCATTGTTTTCCAGCAGAAAAGTAGTTTGGCCCAGTGCCAAGCTTATTGTTAATCTCCGACTGATGGCCGCATTAATGTGGAGCGTAATAGATTCTGCAATAACAAAATCATGGAAGAAATGACAAAATTCAGAATTGATTTGAAAAAGCTGTAAGACAGAGTCCATGGGGCCCTACATTAAGTCAGGGTAGTCCACATGGACGACGTTCCACTTCTGGATGCTAATGGCTAACTGGAATTTAAAATAACAAGTCTACGTCTAAGTTTCCAACCGAGCTGCAACTGTAGTTTAAAAATAAAAAAATAAAAATACAGCCTAAAAATTCCCAGTGACTTTTTCATTTATTGTGATTCCATAGTATTGAGATTTTCTTTTCCTTCTTTAACAAAAACTAAAGTTGAATAATAAACTTCTAGAGACTTTAAATCATGAGACATTTCTAAAAATTGCTTTCTAAGAAGAATGCACATATCAGTCTCTCTCTCTCTCTCTCTCTCTCTCTCTCTGAAAGGGATGAAATAACCCTAAAAGTGTGTTAAAATGATCATATTTAATGACTTCAAAAAAGCAGGCCTTTGTTTGTGGCGCTGCCCGGGTCTTGGTCTTGGTCTCTGTCTCTCTCTCTCTCTCTCTCTATAAAAAACAAAAAATATTGATTCTAGAGAAAAGAACCAATTTTAAAAATTGTTTCAGAAAATAATCACTATTCACACGTGAATCCACTTTTTTTCTTCCACCCCTAGAGGACGTCTGAGATGTCCACTGGCTGGTCTCATGAACACTCACTGGGACTCCAGGTGTTGTCGTTTGAAGGCGTCTCCGCTGGACGAAAGCGGGAGCCGACGCGACTCTGGAGGACCTGCAAATCAATGAAAAGATAGAAATAAAGCCAGAATATAGACCAAAAACAATCATGACAGTGCTGATCTGGTGTATTGAAGGCAATGAGCAAGGCATCGCCATGACGTGCACTCATAAAAAAACATTAAAATCACAAGAAATCCCATCTTTAAATTTCCCACGCTTCTGTTGTGTTCTTTAACACCCCCAACTGTTATTGTTACCTCTTTTTGAGGTGTGTGTTGTCTTTCATATTTCGAGGGGGGACAAATCACCTTCTTCTGAACATTGGAGGGTGAGGGGTGAAGACATATCCCTTGCAACCCCGCCCTCCCAATCCAAAATCTACGCCTATGATGGCAAAAACTGTAAAAAGCTAGAAGCTAACTAGCATGATGCTACTGAATCCCATCCCCACGCAGCACATGCCAAGCACTGAGCTGAAGCTCTGGAGGATGTCCTCTGTTGTGTTGAAGTTGGACTCTGCCGCCTGTTCTTCATCTCACCACCATGTTTGAGTTTGTAAGAACTGTTGTTTCTGCACCATCCAGTAAAACTGATGATTTATATTGTGTAATGATAAAGACCCCCATGGCTGTGTTATTTCCCCCTACTGGCCTGGAGTGCAAATGCTAAAAACACACACCTGCAACATGGGCGTTTCCAGGATTTATTTAACTAGAGTGGCTCATGGATGGGGGGGCAATAATCAGTCAGGGGTTGGGGGGGCACCTGGGTAGTTCACCTGGTAAAGCGCGCCCATATATGGAGGTTTTCTCCTCGACTGCTGCAGCCATTTGCTAGATGTCATTCCATCTCTCTCTTTCCCCTTTTCATGTCTTCAGCTGTCCTATGAATAAAGTCCTAAAATGCCTGAAAAAAATCTTTAAAAAAAAAATAAATATAGGAAATATTGAATAGTACACCATAATGAAATTTTGTAATGTGTATACATTTATATTCCATGCAGTAACCACCCCTGCCCTGGGCGGGGCTCTGTACCCAGGCCACAGTCACCTATTCTGGGGTAACTAGACCACCAACTACTCCTGACTGCTCTAATTCACATTAAACTAAACCCCAGAATATAGCCAGTTATACCCCAGTTATACCCCAGAAAATAGCCCAGTTATACCCCAGAATATAGCCCAGTTATACCCCAGTTATACCCCAGAAAATAGCCCAGTTATACCCCAGAATATAGCCCAGTTATACCCCAGTTATACCCCAGAAAATAGCCCAGTTATACCCCAGAATATAGCCCAGTTATACCCCAGTTATACCCCAGAATATAGCCCAGTTATACCCGTTATACCCCAGAAAATAGCCCAATTATACCCCAGAATATAGCCCAGTTATACCCCAGTTATACCCCAGAATATAGCCCAGTTATACCCCAGTTATACCCCAGAAAATAGCCCAGTTATACCCCAGTTACACCCCAGAATATAGCCCAGTTATACCCCAGTTATACCCCAGAAATAGCCCAGTTATACCCCAGTTATACCCCAGAAAATAGCCCAGTTATACCCCAGTTACACCCCAGAATATAGCCCAGTTATACCCCAGTTATACCCCAGAATATAGCCCAGTTATACCCCAGTTATACCCCAGAAAATAGCCCAGTTATACCCCAGAATATAGCCCAGTTATACCCCAGTTATACCCCAGAATATAGCCCGGTTAAACCCCAGTTATACCCCAGAAAATAGCCCAGTTATACCCGCAGTTATACCCCAGAAAATAGCCCAGTTATACCCCAGAATATAGCCCAGTTATACCCCAGTTATACTCCAGAATATACCCCAGTTATACCCCAGAATATAGCCCAGTTATACCCCAGTTATACTCCAGAATATACCCCAGTTATACCCCAGAAAATAGCCCAGTTATACCCCAGAATATAGCCCAGTTATACTCCAGAATATACACAAATGTATAAAAAAAATTACAATACACAGTAAACCCGCCTCTAACTTCAACAAAGAGAACCTTGCTGTTCACTGTTTTCAGATAATAGGAAACAGAAGAGAAATAAAGTGCAAACGAGTGCTCTACACAGAGCTCAATATGCATCTGCATCTAAAGAGGCCTCAAAATGTCAACAAAGAATACAGTTGTCATGCAATGTGTGTTTAAATTCTGAATCCATTTACCGAATGGAAAGGCAGCCATTGGCAGAACAGGCAGCAAAGTGGCAGTACTCTGATCCAATGGGAATTCAATTTGTCAGATTGAGGGGGGGGGGGCCTCTAGCTCACCCAGCAGAGCGTGCGCCCCACGTAGGCTGAGGCCTTGGCAGAGGCCCTGATTCGAATCCGTCTCGGGGCCTCCATGTTGTTCCTCCTCTGTCTCACCTGTCTTCAAGCTGTCCTGTCAGTTATAGGCCATAAAAAGCCAAAACATAAATAACCTCAACAAAAATGTCAGATTGACAGCACTTTAGCCCAATGGTTTGAGGGAAACCAAGGGTGGGGGCATAGTTTCATAACCTCTCGGGGCTAATGGAGTCACGTAAAAAGACATTTGCCTTGACATGTTTCAAATTTTAATTTAATAAAGTTCATGGTCAAATTGCGCTTGTCAGTCCAGTTAAACTTTTCATTTATAGGCCTTTTTTTTTACCTTTTAATGTAATATTATTTTATTTTTTGAACGCAGGAACCTTAAATGCATCCCAGATTCTTACAGAAAAATTTACAATGTCACCTAACAACATACGTTTCCATTATGATTTTGATATATTTGGAATTGTCATGTGTTTTTCTTCTTCTCAAAGGCTAAATAAAGGTTATTTCCACCGTAAATTGGTTCATAAACGTGTGTCAGAATAAAGGAAATGAAGTCTTTGATGCTCAAACTTTTCCTGGGAGAGGACACTCAGACAACCCCCCAGTATGATATGCCCCCCTCACAAGACCCATCCTGGGCCATATAAATAGGCCCATCCATATACAGTACAGTATACCCACTTCAATACATTAGACTACACCAGTGATATGTGGTGGTTGGATCACGTGTCATCAGTTCCATGACAACAACACTTTCTTGTTTCTCACCCACGTGTAGCAGAACCAACCAATCAGACGCCAGCAGAACTCAGCTGGAGGTAAATGTAAGGAAAGCCCATATACTGTTATGGGAAACACACACAGGTATTGATTCCTAACTGCTGATAAAGAATAAAACATGTCAATGATAGCTGTAAAACACAAATATGTAACTGTATAACAACAGTGACAACAGTATTTTTAGTTAAGCAACTCAAATAGGCCTATACATGAATTAACTTGTACACCTCACAATAATAAGCTAGGCCTGACAATAATGGAAAAATAATAATACCTAATGGTTTTACAGCCAATACATTTTCCCCATTTAAAAACGTATTTCTTTCTATTTGGCACTTTTCATTGTTGCATATGGACATTTTTACCTGAAATAATCTATTCCTGTGGCCGGGTTGGTTTAGTGAGTATAGCGAATCCGACCTGTGACGATTCCCTGCATGTCTTCCCCTTTTTCACCTTAATAAAGGCGGAAAAGCCCCCAAAAATATCTTTAAAAAATTAAAAATTAATAAAAATTAGGCTATTCCATGTTATTGTTGTAGTAGTAGGCCTCATGCAGCCATGTGCATGCTGCTGCCCTTTTGTTTTATCTGTGAAAGCACAGCGGGGATTTAAAAAAAAAAGAAGAAGAAGAAAGAAATGCAGCGTCACGTCTTCCGATTTCATGACAGGGCTACATTCAGAAGGATTTAAATCTCCATGTTCATTTTTCAAATGAAGATCTTGTAGGCCTGTACAGCAGAACATTCCCAGGTCTAACAGAGCTCCAGTGCCATGGCTTTAAAAAATCATATTCTTATATATTTGTGGTGAGTCATCAGAGGCTTATCGCCATTAAAAGCGCGGAGTCACGCTTTAATGAGCAGAAACACACATCTGATGGACTCAGATCTGCACATCTCTGGTTCAAATGGGCCTAACAGCTCAAATCTAAAGCTCCCATTCTGAGAAAAACGGGATTGGGGGGGGGGGCGTCTTTTCTCTCTGTTTTTGTTTAAAAAAAACAAAAAAAGACTCACACGCGGCCAAATGATTACACCATTCATAATTTAACGTTGTAGTTTGGGAAATATGATTGTATCCATGAAGTTATTTTACCAAAAAGTGCAACAATTCAGTGTTTTTTTGTATTTTCCGCGTTGTTTAAGGATCTTTTTCATCATGGTTTCAGGATCAGATATTTGAACTTGAATACAGGAGAAAGTTTTATTATAAATCCATAACTTAAACTCTTATTTTTTTTTTTGTCAAAATCGGCAGGTTTAATCTTTGCTTTTTGTAAATATGTTCCGTCCTTTTTTTACGCAGCTGATATCCTGCACCTTGAAAAAAAAGGTTTGAGGTTTAATGATTGTTTTGTCCGTGTTGTGTGAAATGTCTTGAATTCTTCATATATCGTGAAAATAAAACATGATGCAATTCTTTAACATTATGGTAGAAATAATAATAATATTACATAAATCATCACTTAAATCACCTGCAAAAATAGCTTATTGCATCGCGGAAACGGCGTC
Organism: Percina caprodes; assembly: GCA_013375575.1. NCBI lineage: Eukaryota > Metazoa > Chordata > Actinopteri > Perciformes > Percidae > Percina > Percina caprodes. Next base: position 231,250 of record JABXJD010000534.1, read on the forward strand.
CTACATCTCCAGATATTTCATTTAAAATATCATCCATATTATCAATGATGAAAAGGATGAAATAACCCTAAAAATGTGTTAAAATGATCATATTTAATGACTTCAAAAAAGCAGGCCTTCGTTTGTGGCGCTGCCCTGGTCTCTCTCTCTCTCTCTCTCTCTCTCTCTCTCTCTCTCTCTCTCTCTGACTCTCTCTAACTCTCTCTCTCTCTCTCTGACTCTCTCTAACTCTCTGACTCTCTCTAACTCTCTCTCTCTCTCTCTCTCTCTCTGACTCTCTCTCTCTCTCTCTGACTCTCTCTAACTCTCTCTCTCTCTCTCTGTCTCCCTCTCTCTCACTTTCCATGTCTCTCTTTTCATATCTCTCTCTCTCCCACCCTCTCCTTCTCTCTCTCTCTCTCTCTCTCTCTGACTCTCTCTAACTCTCTCTCTCTCTGTCTCCCTCTCTCTCACTCTCCATGTCTCTCTTTTCATATCTCTCTCTCTCCCTCTCTCTCTCTCTCTCCATCTCTCTCCCACCCTCTCCTCTCTCTCTCTCTCTCTCTCTCTCTCTCTCTCTCTCTCTCTCTCTCTGTCAATTTCATTTCAATTCTATGGGCTTTATTTGCCTGGAAGTTCCAACAATAATGATGCAAAAGCATAAAAATACAATTTATATTAATTATACAGCACATACAGTATAATCATATACTTCATGTGCAGCCTCTAAAGTGTGTTTATTTGTATGTGTTGTATGTGTGTATTTTTCCCTCTCATCTCTCTCTTTCTCTCACTCTTTCTTTCTCTCTCTCCTTCTCTCTCTTGGTCTCTGTCTCCCTATCCATCTCTCTCTCTTTCACTCTTTCTTTCTCTCTCTCCTTTTCTCCTCCTGTCTCCTCTCTCTCCCTCTTTCTCCCCTCTGTCTCTCTCTCCGCCCCTCAGTCTCTCTCTCTCTCTCTCTCTCCTTCTCTCTCTCCTCCCCCCCATGTCTGCTGAGGGGTGTCTAATCAGGGAAGACAAGCGGCTGACGGAATGACGATGCCTAATTGGCATGGAGTCGTGGGAACCCGTAAACAAACAGCTGCCATTTTCATTTCGCTTGTTTCCCCCTCATCCCCTCATCTTCTTCTTCTTCTGGCTCATGAATAAAAGCCGCCGCCGCCGCGAGGAAGTGGAACAGCAACCTGGCAGCTGCATGCATGGAGGTTGCTGGACTGAAGGAACGAGAAAGAGAAAGAGAAAGAGAAAGGGAGGAGGAGGAGGTGGAGGAGAGATTAGCTTCCCTCTAATCCGCCCTCCACCTCCTCCGGTTATGGGAGGAAAGAACAGCACACAGATACACATACCTTCTGAACAACAGAGACATCTCTTCTTCACATAAAGGAGAACACATTTCCCAGATAAGCTGTGCATGTGATTATCCTTCTCTTATACAAGCATGTTTCTGCCCTGCAAGGGGGAAGAAAAAATCACAATAATAATCACAGATTTTGGTCAACACCCCCGTGCACAACACACTTGATGAATCATTATCCCTATAATACTCCTGCAGTATAATATTGGGCCTGAGGGGACTTAAATTGAAGATTTAACTTTTTTTTTCTAGAAAAATTATCTTGCAAGTAGTATCAAGGTGAAAGCATTGGAGGCTCACCCTAACCCTAACCCTAAGTAACTCAGTTCAATTCAATTTTATTTTTAGTATCAAATCTTAATAAGAGTTATTTTAGGTCACTTTACAGATAGAGCAGGTCTAGACCGCACTATAATTAACAAAGACCCAACAATTCCAGTAATTCCCCAAAGAGCGAGCGTTTAGTGCAACAGTGGCGAGGAAAAACTTCCTTTTAGGGAGAAAGCTCTTGGTGGATGTTGTCTGACGGTGCCGGTTGGGGGTGTGATGAACAATTGCAATAATAGTCCCAATAAAGATAATGGAACAATGGCCAGAAATAGTAGTTGTAGTAGTTCTAAGTACATTTAGTCAAGCACTGAAGGCTAATTAAGTATAATTGTTGAGGTACTTGTACTGTACTGTACTTGACTTGAGTCTTTTTTTTTCCAGCCACTTTCTGCTTCTACTCTGCTACATTTCAGAGAGAAATATGGTACGTTTTAGTCCACTACATTCATCTGACAGCTTCAGTTACTTTACAAATGACAATTGTAACTACACACGTAGTTCATAAAATACGATATATAGACCTACAAGTCCAGTTGACATGATTAGACCATTAAACAACACAACTGCTTGCATCTTAAAATGAGAGGAACTATCTGCATTGAGGACTTTCCCTTTTAATACTTTAAAGTGCCCATATGATGGAAAAATAATCACTTTTTCTGGGATTTGGGGTGTTATTTTTGTATTTCTGGAGCATCCACACGCAAACAAAAAAACCCATCCATGCTGGTTTGAGCGAGATACTAAAGGGCCGAAATATTTGGTATGTGCTATAGTGTTAATTTTGTCACCAATTTTTAGTCTTACTCTTAATATTGTGCCAAATGTCCTTGTTAGTTTTAGTCATCCACATGTCTTTAGTGAATGAGTTTTTAGAATCCTTGTTTAGGTCAAATAGTTATATTGACAATTTTACATTGCTCAGGTCCTTTTACATGCACTAATAAAAGACAGACACCCTGAGCGGTTGGGGGGGGGTCAGTGCCTTGCTCAAGACTGGCATCTCTCCAGCTACCAGTCCACACTCCGTACAGGGACTTGAACCAGTGACCCAAACTCCCTACAAACTGAGGTACTGCCATCCTATACATGCATTAATTAAGGTATGTCAGAATGAGTGGGCTGCCAGTTCTGGACCAGCGCCCTGAGTGCATGGGGGTACGGTGCCTTGCTCAAGAGCACCTGGCAGTGTCCAGGAGGTGAACTGGCATCTCTCCTGTTACCAGTCCACACTCCGTGCTTTGGTCCTATACGGGACTTGAAACAGCGACCCTCCAATAGATACTTAGCTGCTGCACATGTGCAACTCCCAACAAAGATGGGATAGAAGTGTAATGTCTCACTCTGGAGCTAAAACAGAGACCTAAACACACAGGATCTGCAGCTATGTGCAGCACAACAAAAATATGGTGTTTTTTGAAAATGAAACCATGTAAACCTATTCTGGTACAACCTCAAAATACAATTATGAACCTGAAAATGAGCAGAATATTGGCACTTTGAATACATTTTCAGGGTAATCCTTACATACTTTTACTTTATTAACATTTTCAATGCAGGACTTTTGCTTGCAAGAGAGTATTTTTTTTACAGTGTGGTATAATGTACTTTTACTTATGTACGGGATCACTTTTAAACTGTAAGATTTAGCCCTGTCAGTCAAAGGAGAAACATGCATTATTCATCAAACATGTTATGCTTACATAAATCCATCAATAGGAAACAATCTATAGAAGACGTCATCCCATTTATTATCTCCATTAGCAATACTATTAAATCAAGAGGGCACTTCTTCTTTTTATGTTTTTTGATGGGAAATCTGCTGTAATTCAATATACCTTGAATGAAGTCAAAATTGTATATTTAAGGTAAAACAGCATAATATTTTTAAAAATCCTTTTAATGTCTCCATGTGGAAAATGCACGGTTTTGACGTCCTCATTTAACGCTGTAACACTCAACAGTCAGTGTGAATCTTTATATTAGCCTTCCATTCTTTTTGATTATATTCGTATTAGCATTTCATTTTCAGTGTTTTAATCCCCGCATATGTTAAATCAACGTCCATATAGTGCTGAGCAGACATTAAGATTAAGTCCTGATTAAAAAAAGGAGAATTAATTGATTCTTTTGAAGTTGCACGCCTACTGATTGGCTCCCGCGGCAAAGCCTGTCAGTGTCAGTTCATTGTCTCGATCACGGGAGCTGTGCTCTCACAGGGTTCCTACACGGCTGGACGAACACCTGTTCAGATACTGCATTTACAGAGAACACCAATGGAGAAGACGCGTGTTCTGAGCGCTTTGGATTGACAGTAGCTTCATTTTCAAACAGTTTATCTTTTGATGCAACATGCTCCTAAAGCTGCATTCTCAAATACGTCTTGAGGGAAGCATTTTTCTCCCGGATTGCATGTCCTCGTACCAGTTGTCTATATCTGGGACGATCCACTTCCGGGATTGCTCTGGATGTCTTTGACCCTTTTGCGTTTGGTTGGGACTCTTGCCGTCAAAGAGTGACCAAGTGCGTCTAGATATGATGCTAAAGGAGACTTTTTGTATTAATAACAAACACCAAAGGCATCTGACCAAGCTTTTTGACGCGATGGGAGTTAGAATATGTTGGCAACCTGCTCCTCAGATCTCTGCAGGGTAAATCCAGACAGCTATGTGTCCGATCTGAGTTTTCTGTTGCACGACTAAAACAACTTCTGAACGTACAAATGTTCCACCAAAACAAGTTCCTTCCAGAGACTATTTTGCAGAGGCACCATGGCTCCGTTCGGAGCTTAGCACCGCCCAAATGCCAATAAACCAGAGCATGTTATTCTCCCATCATTGGATGCTGTGTAGACTAGCCAGACCCTCCTTTGCAGCTCTGTGGGGGAAGGCCCGGCAATGTGGGACTATCATACCACGTTGTGAAACAGTCACACTTTTAAACACATAGTTATACTTGTGCATTAAAACCAAACTACTTGATTAGGTTTTGGAAGGGATCTTGGTTTGGATTAAATGTTACGTAGCCTACTTAAGTTAAAATAAGTCAATGTTGACTTCTGGTTTCACACTGGACACAAACAGCAGCCTCCTGGCCTAAAGTCCGGTATTTGTTGGACCCATCCGTCCACCTCGACTTCGTCCCTACACAGACTTTGTTTAGAAATATATTTGTAATACTTAAAAAGTGCATACCAAAATGGAAATGTCAATTTTTTTCTGATCACTTTAAGGACTTTTTCTATCTTGGCTTAAATGTTGAGATTAATTCTAGACCTCGGAAAACACAAAAATATCACCACAAGGTCCATATAGTGAGTCTTTGGAGCTTTCTTTTGTATCACACCATCTTCCTCATGGACTTTCTAAACCTCCTGAATTCCTTCATTTCATTTGGGTTTTCTATTCATTGTCTAATATCCAAACAAAAAGTATAGTGCTCATACTTTCCAGCTCAGAACCCGAGACTCCAAAGATTATCATTAGATATGTAACTTTTCATCATGGGACACAACGAGGATTCATTGCCATCTGACATTTCAGTTTAGTGATCACCACAGAGTAAAGTATCACGGTGGTGATGAATGGGTGAACAAGAACGGGATTTCTCCTGCCGTGGCGGCACGGTGGCTCAGTGGTTAGCACTTCTACCTCACAGCAAGTTCGATCACCGGTCTGGGCAGAGCCTTTCTGTGTGGAGACCCATGTTTGCGTGGGTTTGCTCCGGTTTCCTCCCACCATAAATACATGCATACTAGGTAACTAGGACTACAGATAAAATTTGGCTAACAATGGCGCATATACAGAAATGTTGATTAATTTACATTGTCCTAATCAATTAAATATATCGTAAATCTTAACGTCTAAGATCCTAATTAAAACAAAATTTACACAGCAGAACAATGTGATGGGATATTGGGTGGAAACACTGTTTTTGCCGTTCACTGATTGTCCTTGAACAAGCTCATTGGTGGACATGAGGAATGTGTTTGAAATGGAGCCCAATCAACGAGCGAACCCCTGCTGCTTGATAACAATGACAGGTGGGATGAACGGGAAGAGGCGGTGAGCAGGGCACTGCTCAGCTGGGAGGATTTAAGCATTCAACGTAGCTTTGATATGTGCCTTTGAAAGAAGGGTTGTACTTTTCTTTTCTGTGTCCCACAGTTGGTATAATTGAGTATGGCAGCAGTGAGGGGACACCTCTGCAGAGCCACAAATTACATCATTTGCAGAGTTTGTTGTGTTCATGAGAAGACGAGGTGGTGGTGGTGGAGGTGTTTGGGAGGGAGTAAATGAGTGGGAGAAGAAAGCAATACGGCCACAATTGGGCCAATGAAGCATATCACGTGCATTCACTTTGCATGCGCCACTTCCTTCAAGACTTTCCTTTCTTTGGTTTCTTTGAGGCACTGCGGCACTCCTCACATGCTAATAATAGACTTGTCCATCAACTGTCCCCACCCTCGGAGTTAATTGGCGCTGTGCAAAGGGAGCCAGCGTCGCTCTGAAGTCGGCCCGTCATTAGATCAGTGGACGCGGACCGTCCCAGGCTCGCAACCCCCCCCCCTCTGATCTGCACACACACTCCACCATTTCCTTTTCACCACCCCACCTGCTCTCACAGCACGCCGCCCCCTACAGAGCGAACCCTCCCTTTAAACCGTCCCGTGGCGTCTTCCTCAGAAGGTCTTGAGATGGCCGACCGGCCTCCTTTCACATCTACGCCTCCGACGCCGCTGTGATCTCGCTCTGACTAGATAGCTCTCCTCCCCACCCACAGGAAGAGTGGGGAGACTGCCCTCGTGCTGCAACTGTGTTTTCTTTTCACCTCGATGCTGCTCTACAGTGTCGACGCGTGTCTTTCAAGCTTGTGTTATGCTCAGCCCTCCCTGTGCATCCACTGCAATGTTCACTGAATGTTTTTTTGTGTCTTGTCTCTGTTCTAAAAATGCTTTATTCCCTTAAAATACAATCAAACCTCTACCAGTGCAGTGGGATAGTTTCCCACACCAATCAACAATTTTAAAATTAAGTTTCATTGTCTTTGTACCTTGAAGTCTGCCTCACCCTGTCTTGTAAAACAAAAGATGTGGTTCTCTGAAGAAAATCACGCATCAAGTTAATTTGGAAACAGATTGGTATGATCCCACTGCAGGGAAAGACCTTAAGGGCTCACTACTAAAAGAAAATTGTAGTTATGATCCTCTTCTGCCTTCTTACTGGGCAGCACAGGCCCACAACAGCATGTGCACTCAAACAAGACCGAGATACGGATGAATGCCCCGGAAATCCTTAGAAAGTCTTTTTATTTTTTAAAAAGCAGTTAAAGAAATGCTAGGGTTGCACCAGGAGCCATGGCGAAACACACTGCCAAGAGGCTTCTGATTGGTGTGTGTGTGTGTGTGTGTGTGTGTGTGTGTGTGTGTGTGTGTGTGTGTGTGTGTGTGTGTGTGTGTGTACTGTATGTGCCTGTCAGCAAGTGTTTATCTTGTTTTTTGTTTCATAGTCTCAATCCCATGTTCTTTTTACCATAACTGTTTGTCTTCACATTGATAATGGCCTTTTAAATTGGGTCATGTTGGATATTTATATATATAGAAATATCGAGTTTTAGGCAAAAAATCCTGTATAAAAAAAAATAATTTTATAAAGAATTTTGGCGCCCCTTCTTCAACATTTAGAAATCTTTTTTTAATTCAACAAATGGCACGAAAACACTAAAACCAACAGTGATCCTACTAACAAGTATTTACAATTTAAATAAATTTAAAGAAAAAAATTGAACCAAGATTGTTTACAATTATCAGTAAATTCATATATATAATATATGAATTTAACCCTAAAATATTTGTATCAGCTTATAAAAGCCTGTAGTGGCTAAACCCTGTCACACACACACACACACACACACACACACACACACACACACACACACACACACACACACAGTGTTTTTATTGTGGGTGAAAGAATAAATGTGTCCTTTTGGGAGTTTGTGTCTGTATACGCACAGGGCAGAGTTCAGAACACAAAACGCCGCCTCATGCCCTCTTTGTCCTCCTCCCATCTCTGCCCTGGCAGCTCTCCCATGATGCCCCTGCCCCCGGCTTCCTGCCTCTAATGGCCGTCTCTGTGTGCCATCTCGGGAAGCCTGACATCCCCTACAGAGGCAGAGGGCCCGGCGTTAATGGAAGCCATTGATGGGCAAAGAAAGGCTCCTTTGTGGCGCTGGGGGCAGGCGTGGGCACCCGTTTGCTCACACACAGCTTCCCCTCGGCACACACTGGGCCGGCCGCTCAGAACTGAGTGCCAACAGCGGAGATCGAAAGACAGGAGCAGCAAAGTGCCCCCTTAACGGGGAAATGGCAGAGAGCCATTGGCAGAGCCGTGAAGGGGTGTGAGAATGAGAAAGGGAGGGTGAAAACGACAGAGGGTGAGTTGGCAGAGAGGGGGAAAGCAAAGAGGAAGGGATGTGTTGGGATTGGCCACAGCGAAAAGAAAGGCCGAGAAAGAGCAGGAGAGATTAACAGAATAAGCCAAATTCAATTGGCGCATACTGTAGGAGGCCCAAATAAAATAAAAAAATAAATAAAAAGGATTGGAAAGGAAATGGGGTACAAACCTCGCAACCAAACACAGAGCGCACAGAAAAGAAAGCCATGAGAAAGGGGAAATTGAGCAGGAAAAACAAAGAAACGGAGGTTGGGATCTCCAACGTCAGTGAAGCTGGGTGGCCCAGGAGGATAAAAAAATAAAAAACGGTGGCAGGGTGCTGGAGGTCTCCCTCTGCCACTGTACAGCCTGTCAGCCTCTCCCTGGCTCGCTCCCCTTTAGGTGATTTATAACACCTGAATTGTTTTCCTTTAACAGATTTGTGAATAGGAGAAAACAGAAGGGGAGCTGCCGGCATGCCAAACACTCCCGTCGTTATTGATAACCAAACAGATGTGTCCAGTTCAGTTTGTTGTCAGGGAAATACTGTGTGCTGGGCAGCCGGGGCGCTCAATAGAGACGTGGTGTTATTGTGCGTGATAGATATCGTTTTCATTTGTTCTGAGAAGTCTGTTTTCTGGCGCCATGCTTTCCAGGTGACGTCTCGTCTTCTCTTCATTGATGGCTGTGTAAAGGCTTCATCTGAAATCCACAACACACCTTTCTGGTTACATTCATTTAATTACACCACGTTGTTTGAATGGGTTTGAATGCACATTGAGTGTTACAGGAAGAAATAAAAAAAAACAAAAGGAGCTGCTGTGCAGGTCTGAGCTTGCTCGACGCGACGTCGCCACCTACTGTTGTGACATTGATGCCGTCAGTCGCCTCGCGTCTCCCTGCTGCGTAGCACGCAGCCTCCTGCATTGTTCACGCTGCTAATTCATCCTAGCAGCTCCTGCTGCTAATTTTCCAATGACTGGCAGCGTGCCATGGCCGGAAGAAGTGGCAGCGTGCACCGCTTGTATCCATGCGCCACCGTGGGAGAGCAGCAAGAAAGTAGTGCCGTATTTGTCCCAGTATGTCATCTGTTTAACACGCCTGATTGGCTTTCACACAAAAGCCTCCTTATTAATATGCAGCGGCCCCTCGCCCCGCCTCTCCTCGCCATGAGCTAAGACAAAAGCGTATTGTGTGAGCACCTCCTGTTTTAATTACGCTCAAAAGGGAGCTGTGTGTGTGTGTGTGTGTGTGTGGCATGCATGCAAGAGCAATGGCTGTGTGTGCGTGTGTGTAGCATGCATGAGCAATGACTGTGTGTGCGTGTAGCATGCACGAGCAATGGCTGTGTGTGTGTGTGTGTGTATGGACATATGTGTGTGCGAGGCGTACACAAACATACAGTATGTGCTCTAAGGGAGTCATAAAACAAGCACATTCATCAACATCATCGTCACCCTGACCTGCACACACACTCGTGCATGTGCGCGCACGAGTGTGTGTGTGTGTGTCCGAAAAACAAGAAGAATTGCAGTGCCATTGCTGAAGGGAGGAGCTGCCGCTGTCCTATCCCACAGGAGGGAGAAAAAAGTGGTGTTGCTTGTTGCCTTTATGCAAATTGGCATCCGATAAAGGTTTTTGTTTTTGGGAGAGCCACAAAGAGGGTTTGTGATCGGAGTGCCGAGGAGAATGGGAGAGGTTAGGAGGGGTTATGGGGAAAAGACAGGGACAAAATTCCCATCGGTGTACCCAGAGACATCATGTTACATTCCTTTTTCCTCTCCCGTCTTTTCATCCATCTCTTCCTCACATCCATGACCCGGTTAATATTTTGGATGAGATTAGTCACTCGTTAATTAACGCATGCCCCCCAACTTTTTTTTCCCTCTCGCCGTCTCTTTCTCTTTCGATTGCGTTGGATTCGGGGTTTTCTTTTCTCCCTCGGTCTTTTATCAGTAGCTTTCTTTTCTGTCTTTTCCGCTGATGAGAATGAGGTAATGTGCAGCATGAGGGGAGTAAGAGAAGAAGGGGATTGGGTGGTTCCCCCATCGATTCCCCTTAGGGACCTTTTCAAAGGCAGATAGCGAGGGCTTAGCGTCTGAATATGACGGTCTGAACAGTTAAATGAAATCATAATTGTGTGCCTTGTGTCTGTAACCACTGATCCACTCCAAACAACCTCTAACTGATTTCAGGGCGTGCTGAGTCCTCATCAGATTCTGGAGAATTTCCCACAGTCACGACTCACAACTTGGTAGCGTTCACGGCAAAGTCACAACAAACCCTTCTACCTAGTCTTAGCTAACGTTAGCTAGTGGCTACCTAACGTTGATGTTAGCTGGCGCTAGCTGATACTACCGATTTCTAGTTGGCGATATATTTTGGGCTTCATTTAATAAACATAACCGGTAGTAGTACACATCATATGAGTATTGTTTTGATTACAATGTGCGGTATTACTTTACGTTGCCTATTTATGTCTATTTATATATATTTATATATATTATATATATATATATATATTTATATTCCAGTCTGTGATTATCATCAACATCCATTCCTTTAATTTTAGTCTCAATAATTCCTAATTTCTGCTTTTCTAACTCAAACATTAGGTATAATTTCCTATAAATGAGGTTTATTGACCATAAATTCCAAAAATAACTAGTTAATAAGTTAGTGTTACGTAGTGTTGAAAATTTCAAAAAAGTGACAAACACTGAAAAAAGCATCATAAGTGTTGAAAAAAGGGACAAAAACGTAAGAAAAAGTTAAAAAACATCGATAAAAAGTGTTGATTTTCAGTATTCAGATCCGTTACTTAAGTAAAGATACTAACACCACTGTGAAAAGTAAAAGTCCTGGATTGAAAATGTTACTTAAGTCAAAGTCTGTAAGTATCATCAGGAAAACCATCGGCCTCTGGACTTTCTTCTCCCACCTACCGTGCAATACTGTTATATATCTAAAAGGACACTGGAATTCTGTGCAATTTCATTACAGTGCAATATTTAATATTTCATATTTAACCATTTAATTTCATTACTGTGCAATATTTAATACGCAATCACTTCATCTCATTACCGTGTCATATTTAATACTCAGGACTTTTGATACAGTGTATTTTTGCATTATGTGTATACAAACCCTTTATCTTTCTACTATTTTATATATGTATATAGTTGCTCTCAGGACTGTCCCCTCTTTTTTCCTGCTCTACTTACATTTTATATTTTTATATTTCATGTTGACACTGTAAAGGGGTGGCTTGAATCTCATTGCACAAGTACTGCACTTGTGTGTAATGACAATAAAGTTTTTCTATTCTATTCTACTCTAGTCTAAAAGTAAGAGTACTCAATGCAAAACTAGTAAGTTGTAGCGGAGTAAAAAGTACAATATTTCTCTCTAAAATGTAGCAGAGTAGAAGTAGAAAATGGCCTGAAAAGAAGTACCTCAAGTAAAGTAAAAGTACCTCAACATTTGTACTTTAGTACAGAAGTTGAGTTGCTTAGTTACATTCTGCCACTGGAAGAGAAGAGTTTAAAAATGATGTGTTCACATGATGTGTCTTTGTTAGGACATGAGCAGCAGCATTTCTCTTTGTAAAGGTTAGGGTTGCCACCTGTCCCGGTTTTACCGCGATCGTCCTTTTTAATAACTTGTCCCGGGAAATGTATCTATTGTCCCAGTTTTGGAAAGGCTACTATGTGAATTTGTATGTTTAATTTAGTAGTTTCTCTCCACTTGAAATAGCCTATGCACTGTGCACAGAGCGGTCGGTGTCTCTTGAGTGTAGAATGCACTATCATTGGCTCTGCAGGGGATGTGATGTAGTCTATCAACATGATGTGTCTGTCTCGGCAGCTAGGCCTGGCCTTAGTGTTAACATGGGTGGCGAGACGGAGGATGAAGACGACAGTGTGTTCACAGAGACTGACAGGCCCGTAAAAGAAAATTTGACATACTTCAATAATGACTGGAGGAAAAATGACAATTACTCCACATGGCTAAAGCCAACACCAGGCGACCCACTTCATGCTAGCTGCTCTATATGCTCAGTTAATATTCTGGTTAAACATAAAGGCAAAACTGCTTTGGATGCTAAATTAAAGAAACATCAGAGTTACGTTGAAATAACCAGACAAACCAAGGCAATTTCATCATTCCTGATTCCAAAAAACTCAGAGGACGAAATGACTGTTGCCGAATTAATCACTGCCTATCACAGTGGCCATAGTTACCTGTCAACTGACCGTGGGAACAAAGTCAATGCAAAAATATTTAGTGACTCTGATATTTCAACTATTAGTCTTGTGGCAGAACTTAAAGTGAGGCCTTGGTGGAAAATGTGTTGGCACCAAAGATAAGCAGCAGAGTAGCAGAAAGTGTACTATTTTGCCTCATGCTCTGATATGTCCAATTCTGGGCACACAAAATTGTTTCCCTACACGGTCCATTATTTCTGTGCACCCAAGGGTGTGTAGTATGGATTGTTAGACTTGGAATCTAGTGAAGCCATATTCACACAAATAGTGTCTATTACCGAGAACAATAGACTTTCAGTCAGCCAGATCAGTGCCTATGGTGCAGATAACGCATCAGTTAATTATGGTCGGAACAACTCATTTTTTCAGAAACTCAGAGAAGCTAACCCACAAATTGTGAAGGGTAATTGCAAATGTCACATCATAAACAACACTGTCAAAGCAGCCAATCGTGTCCTTAGCGCTGGAGGATGTGACGTGGAGGCCTTTGTGCCGAAGGTGTATAGTGAAATCAGTTGTTCTGCTAAAAAAGTGTAATTGCTTAAGGACTTCTGTGAATTTACTAATACAAAATACAGGGAGATTCTGAGGCAGGTCCCCACACGATACAGAGGATTTTATAGTGTTGGCCAGTTAAAGTCTTATTTTGTATCCCCGGGAAAGGAGGACTGCTCAAGTATCATCTGGACATTTGTGTGTGGTGCAAATGATGAAGAAAATGTGGACTTTACTGTAGCTGAATGCATCATAGTATTCATGCATGATGCAGGAATTTGATTCATCTGTTAGGGTGCTTGAGGTGACAGTGCTAGGGGAGAGCCGGGACAATTGAGTTTTCTCCAAGTGCAATGATGATAGACAGACTTCCTCAGGTGAAAACACAGAGCATTTTAACCTCTTTCTATCAGCAAAATATATTCCTGTTATTTCATTTTTTCACGGCGTTACAGCCAATAAATGAGTTTTGATGGTCAAAAGTAAACTTCATTAGCGGTTAAATTTGTTTGATTATTAATAACTTTTTTTCGTTTAAAGGTTTGACTGCATGATTATTCAGTAGACCAGTTAGTGTTCTCCACAATCCCAGACTTTCATATTGCATGCTTTTTTACATGGAAAGCAAAACAGGCTTTTATGGCATATATGTCTATGTTGGGACGGTTGAAACAGCTGTTTCAACTGTCCCAGACCTGGCTGTAATTGCTGTAAATGCGCAAATACGTGTGTTTATACAATTATTTATGGAGGTGAGACATGAAAAAGCAGTTTTAGAAAGATGAAAATATATTTGTGCCCACCAGGAACACAGGTTTGAGTTTTCCCATATTATCCCATAGAGACTGACGGGCTGTTGGTCGTTATTTGGACGTCAACGGTGAACCCACGTAAAAACCAAGTGAAACGACATTTTCCACAATAGAAACATGATATAAATGGAAAAACCTACTGTTCTAGCTATAAAAATGGCAGAATCATCCACAGCGCATGATATTTCAATAACCGCTTCATACACACTTCAGGATGACGGGAATTAGTTGTTAACAGACATTCACAAAGACGTATAGCCCTGCAACAATCTATCTAAAATAACACCTTTTGGAAGTACCATCCATGATATTTAGTAAAATATTAAAGTTGTGGGAAGTTTATATGGCTTAACTGTATTTCATTTGTCCCCAGATACTGAGAAACCTTTCATCCCAGCAACAGGAACAGTTCAGGAGCCTGGTAGACAGAGTTTTCTGAGAAGGCAGTGCTATATCTTGAGGATACATTTGAATTCAATGACCAGGTACTTGCACACATTGGCTGTCTCAGCCATCATGGAGGACAACCACTCCAGTGGTCACAGTTGGAAGTTTTAGTGGAAAAACTGTCTCTGGATGTTGAAGAAGACAAGCTGTATGATGTAGTTATTCTGAATGAGGTGTTACACACCATTCCAACAGACCTTACCCCAGACAGAAAGTGGGCCTATTTTTTTTTAGCAAGGGAACTGAATCCACTGAGCTGTTGAAAGTAGTTGCTTTTGTTTTGTCCATACCAGTCATTAATACCTATGCAGAAAGAGCATTCAGTCATATGGAGGATGTTTGGTCTGATAAAAGAGCAATGGTGAAGTCTGAGCTTCTGGGCAGATTGAATTTCAAACTGTTATGCACTGAATTCAAGACATTCATTGAAGAACAGAAACCACTGACAGCTGCAGCAAAGGGAAACACCAAGTATAGATGGAGGACTAGGTAAACTAAGGCCTATTTATGTATGATTTTGTAAATAAAATAGGTATGGTAAATGCAAAAGCAAGCACAAGCACCAGTATCTAAGCTATCAGGTAAGCTAAGATAATTAAGTAAGATAAGTTTCCTCTTATGAGAATATATGAGACGTTTAAAATATTCAGGACTATGCACAATCGTACTGCACAAAAGCCAATTTTGTCTTGTGGGTCTAATGTCTAATGGACATTTTCACTCGTGAGCAAAGCGGTCGGTCGGGTCATCGATATGTCCAGGTTTCTTATCAGGTGGCAATTCTAGTGAAGGGAACATTTACACTGTCATCTCTCTCTCTCTGTCTCTTTTTATCTCTCTCTATCTCTCTCTCTCTCTGTCATCTCGTTTGGATCATGAATACTATGTATAGATGCAGGATGTGGATGCTTTCAAGAATGTATGGGACTGTGAAGGCATTTTTTTCCTCTTCAAAAGACTCAAAAAAGTGTTGCTTAAAGTTAATTTCACTTTGTTTTACTCTCTCTCTCTCTCTCTCTCTCTCTCTCTCTCTCTCTCTCTCTCTCTCTCTCTCTCTAGCTAGCCTAGCGTGACTTCCTAGCCGCTCCCCTGCCTTCACAGCATTGACTCGTCCCCCCGGTGAGTCTCTGCTGAGCCACATGCTCCCTCAATGGGCTCACTCAATTAACAGGCCATGAAGCCCCCGACCTCTGCTCTCCCCCTGGAGTCACGCACCTCCACAATGCCTCCAGGAAAGGTTGTGAAGGTGGGGGGGATGGGGGGATGGGGGGGGGGGTGTGCTCGGTCAGCGCTCTTTTGTTCCCGTAGTGTCCAGCTTGCCCCCTTTCACCCCTGGTGTCTTTCATAAGGAGTGTGTAATAACTGTCTTTGTTGGTTTTTCCTCTTGTAATGGGTCCGGTGGGAGGCCTTGTTAGCGCCGGGTGCTAAGCCAGGGGACCTCGCAGGAACCATGGGATTAGAGGCTGCCTCATTCTGCCCTAAATGTGATCCTTCCCTGTCACAGTGGTGACTCAGCTGGTGCATGAATATGATTTCTTTAGATCTTCCTAATTGCAAAAGCTTTTTTATTCTATCAAAGGGTCTTACATTTTGGGTTTGCTCAGTCATTTTAGGCAGAATTAAAGGCCCAGTATGCAGTTTGAGGAAGGATAAAGAGAAGTGTGAATTACAGCGAGACGCATCAATGATATAATGACCTCAAGGAATTAAAGTAATAGAGACCCACAGAATGAGGTCTGAGGAAAAGCTGCTTATTAAAGGAGAAAGTGGCAGAAGTTGGCTTAATGTTTCTTTGGATTTGTGATAAGATGTTTTTATCTGAAATCTTTGAGGCTTTAACTTTTGCAAAACGTGTAATGTCAACACATTTTAGCACCTATTTATTTAACCACATAATACTTTTCTTTGATTGTATAAAAAACGTGGTGGGGGGTGAGGGCAGCTGAACCTTTTGGCTCACATTTTCAAAAGAAAAAGGCTCTTACCTTTACGTAGAAAGAAAAATACGACACTATTCTTCCTAATATCTCAAAATACCACAGTGTTGACCCAAATCATTGAATCTTAAACGATAAAAGTGAATGAATTGATTTTTTTGGGCTTTTCAGCCTTTATTTTGACAGGACACCTGAAGACATGGAAAAGGGAGAGGGGGGGATGACACGTAGCAAAGGGCCGCAGGTCGAGGAGTAAACCTCTATGCATGGGTGCCCGTGCTACCAACTGAGCTATCTGGGCATCCAAACTCTATTCTAAACTGAAATGGCAACAAAACAATATTTTCTCTGCTCTTTGCAGCTCAAGAGACAGAATTAAAATTTAAATCAGACATAAGAAAAAATTCAAAAGACCCTCCGCTTTGTCAAGAAATTCAGACTTTCCTTTCTATAGCAAAAGGAAATAATACATAAAACTCCCCCTTTTGTCACACCCTCTACTTCTCTAATAATTTCCTCTAAGGCTAATTGGGTAACAGCATCAACAAAGGTATAGAAATCTAACTTACACACACATAATGTAAATATGATTTGCCCACTGCAGAAGAAATTCAAAACCTCTTGAAATTCATTTTCTACACATCTCCGTATATGACAGTGTGCTCGACAAGCTGTAAGTCATGTGTAAAATAGAATAAATGAAACGACTTGTTCACGCAGGACATGCGGGGAGGTCCAGACGTGGCAGGTTGCACTCTGCTTTCACACGCAGGATTTGTTGAACACAGGCGAGGAATGAAAGAGGCCCCGAAATAAACACTGCCACGTCCTTTGTTGATTTGGCATTCACACGGCTAGCCATTTTCCAGGGAGGAAATTCAAGTGAAGCACTCCCAAGTACTCGTAGAGCACTGAAGGCAATTTCCCCTCAGTCAAGTGGCTGAAACCCTCTCCAGCTGAACAACTTCCTGCGTTTAGTCAGCATCCCCCATCGACGCCCGTGCTTCATCATCACCCTGCTTAGCTGGCATCAGTCACAACCTCTCAGCGGGTGGCGGCTGCTTTCGGAGCAGTGACGAATGGGCTATGATCAGAGAATAAAACTGACTGAACTCTGATAGCCGGAACCACAAAATGCATCCAATTTCCCAGAGAGTTGCAAGGTACACTCAGGAATCGCTTGCACAAAAACCCCATCTATATTCCCAAAATAGAAGAGGCCATTACCTCAATGTTGGATATTGAATCTGTAGTCAGGTTGGAGGAATTTGTGTCACTGTTTTGCTTTAAGATTGAATGCAAGACAATAAGGTATAACCTATGAAACCCACGATCACAGATCTTATATATAATGTAAATGTGCTGTATTTATAATGCGCTTTTCTAGTCTTAACGACTACTCAAAGCGCTTTTACATCATACAGGATACATTCACCATTCACTCACATTCATACACTATTGCCGAGGATGCCGTACAAGGTGCCACCTGCTCATCAGATACACACTAACACACATTCACACTCCAATGCGCAACTTGGGGTTCAGTGTCTTGCCCAAGGACATGGGACTGCAGGGCCAGGGATTGAACCACCAACCTTCCAATTGGCAGGCAACCGCTCTACCACTGAGCCACAGCCACCCCTGATAATAATAATCTGGAACTAAAAGCATGAAACTGACTCAGATATGACATTCATAGCCAGAACTCTGAAATGCAAGTTGCACACATGGACATAATGCAACAGAAAAAACATCCATATCCTCAGAATGAGGATGTTACCTCAATGTTGATGTCTAATTTGTAATTGAGGTGGGATTAATTTTTCTCACTCTTTTTTTTGCTTTATAGACAATAAGGTACAAGCTATGAAACCCAGTGACAAAGGGCCCACAGCTCGGTTATAATCGGGCGCTAAACGAATAAAACGGACAGAAATCTGACAGCCAGAACCCCAATTTGTCGCTCGAAGTCTCTATGCAACATCTCAAGTTCTGTTTTCTGCACATTGACCCGTGCAGCTCAAACAAGACAGCAACATTTTCACATTTCCATATTTTTCAGTGACAATAAATCAGAGTTGATTGCAGAGTTGATACAGCGTTTGGGGGCAAATGTTCAAAAACTATAACGAGTGTTAAATTAACTCTGATGAGTGTGCGCTTCCAGATGTACCACCAAAACGGTTTGATATTTATACTCGGAGTGCAATTTCCACTCAGAATGTGTCTCAAGCAAAAACAGAAGCACATGGAATAATTATGCAATCAGATTGAGTATCTTATGTAACAGGAAGGCAGAGCTGTTAAGTCATAAAGTCTCCAAAGTACATAAAGTTTGGTACACTATACTTTTATTATGGGTGGGTTTTTACACACAGAACAGTCGACTATTCGAATACTCTACCATCAGAACTAATGGAGGTCAACATGTCAGCGGATATGAGGACTGTAGCGACAACGGGTAACACACAGACGTTGGATATTTTCTATTTGTGCACTTTTATCATGATGTTATATTGGGGTGAGTCGGCTACGTTATGAATTTCTGTTTGCAATGTTTACAGCCTGTTTTCTTTCAAATGTGTTAATAATCGGTGTTGTAATGACAGTTCATTATAACATTATGACGTTCAGGTTTATTGGCGAGATTGCACATTACATCCCGCAATATGTATATATGTACATATGAGTATTTGTCGACTTTTGGGGAGTAGTTGATGACTACTAAACTACGCTATTAGTTAATGCTCTTCACACTACATCCATGCATGTATCACCACATTTACTGCTACAAAAACATTTTGATATATCTTAACATACAGTAAATGATGGTCCTGTTTTCTGCAACACCTAAGTGGGAATAACACCATGTCATAGTCACAAAAGATGATTTTTTTGTTTTTTGTTTGGACGTTGTTGATTACTAAACTACACTATTAGTTAATGCCAGTATACAGTAGGTGATGGCCCTATTTTCTGCAACAAATAGTAAGAATGTCACCATATCTAGTCAACTTAACTCTAAATTTAGAGTTAAGAAACCACTCTGATTGAGCCCTCATAGATCATAATCATTTCCACAAATACTGACACTATACTGACAAAAAGATGATGTTTTTTTGTATGAATCTAATCAGGCTTGGATGTAGTTGACAACTAAACTACATTATTTGTTCATGCCCTTCACACTACATCCATGTGTGTATCACCACATTTACTGCTACAAATAACATTTTGATACATCTTAACATACAGTAAGTGATGGCCCTGTTTTCTGCAACAGATAGTAAGAATAACACCACATCTATATAATTAACTTTCAGTTTAACGTTGCTTTTTGTTTCACACTTAAAGGTAAGAAACAACTCTGATTGTGCCCACATAGATCATAATTATCTCCATATTTACAGTGCTGCTCATGAGTATAGGAACCCCAATTAAAGTTGACTAAAAAGAGGAATACAAAAAAATCATCTTTTGGAAATTGATCTTAATGCCTTCATTAAAAAAAATTGAGGGTAAATCCGACCTTCAATGTCACCAATTTTCTTTGTGAATGAATAATGTATTGTAAATAAATAAATGTTCTTCCCCCTATGATAAAATACAGGGGCATAAGTATACACCCCCCTATGTTAAAATACAGGGGGCATAAGTATACACCCCATATGTTAAAATACAGGGGCATAAGTATACACCCCCCTATGTTAAAATACAGGGGGCATAAATATACACCCCCTATGTTAAAATACAGGGGCATAAGTATACACCCCCTATGTTAAAATACAGGGGCATAAGTATACACCCCTATGTTAAAATACAGGGGCATAAGTATACACCCCTATGTTAAAATACAGGGGCATAAGTATACACCCCCTATGTTAAAATACAGGGGCATAAGTATACACCCCTATGTTAAAATACAGGGGCATAAGTATACACCCCTATGTTAAAATACAGGGGCATAAGTATACACCCCTATGTTAAAATACAGGGGCATAAGTATACACCCCTATGTTAAAATACAGGGCATAAGTATACACCCCTATGTTAAAATACAGGGCATAAGTATACACCCCTATGTTAAAATACAGGGGCATAAGTATACACCCCTATGTTAAAATACAGGGGCATAAGTATACACCCCTATGTTAAAATACAGGGCATAAGTATACACCCCTATGTTAAAATACAGGGGCATAAGTATACACCCCTATGTTAAAATACAGGGGCATAAGTATACACCCCTATGTTAAAATACAGGGGCATAAGTATACACCCCTATGTTAAAATACAGGGGCATAAGTATACACCCCTATGTTAAAATACAGGGGCATAAGTATACACCCCTATGTTAAAATACAGGGGCATAAGTATACACCCCCTATGTTAAAATACAGGGGCATAAGTATACACCCCCTATGTTAAAATACAGGGGCATAAGTATACACCCCCTATGTTAAAATACAGGGGCATAAGTATACACCCCTATGTTAAAATACAGGGGCATAAGTATACACCCCTATGTTAAAATACAGGGGCATAAGTATACACCCCTATGTTAAAATACAGGGGCATAAGTATACACCCCTATGTTAAAATACAGGGGCATAAGTATACACCCCTATGTTAAAATACAGGGGCATAAGTATACACCCCCTATGTTAAAATACAGGGGCATAAGTATACACCCCTATGTTAAAATACAGGGGCATAAGTATACACCCCTATGTTAAAATACAGGGGCATAAGTATACACCCCTATGTTAAAATACAGGGCATAAGTATACACCCCCTATGTTAAAATACAGGGGCATAAGTATACACCCCCTATGTTAAAATACAGGGGCATAAGTATACACCCCCTATGTTAAAATACAGGGGCATAAGTATACACCCCCTATGTTAAAATACAGGGGCATAAGTATACACCCCCTATGTTAAAATACAGGGGCATAAGTATACACCCCCATGTTAAAATACAGGGGCATAAGTATACACCCCCTATGTTAAAATACAGGGGCATAAGTATACACCCCCTATGTTAAAATACAGGGGCATAAATATACACCCCCCTATGTTAAAATACAGGGGCATAAGTATACACCCCCCTATGTTAAAATACAGGGGCATAAGTATACACCCCTATGTTAAAATACAGGGGCATAAGTATACACCCCTATGTTAAAATACAGGGGCATAAGTATACACCCCCTATGTTAAAATACAGGGGCATAAGTATACACCCCTATGTTAAAATACAGGGGCATAAGTATACACCCCTATGTTAAAATACAGGGGCATAAGTATACACCCCTATGTTAAAATACAGGGGCATAAGTATACACCCCCTATGTTAAAATACAGGGGCATAAGTATACACCCCCTATGTTAAAATACAGGGGCATAAGTATACACCCCCTATGTTAAAATACAGGGGCATAAGTATACACCCTATGTTAAAATACAGGGGCATAAGTATACACCCCCTATGTTAAAATACAGGGGCATAAGTATACACCCCCTATGATAAAATACAGGGGCATAAGTATACACCCCCATGTTAAAATACAGGGGCATAAGTATACACCCCCATGTTAAAATACAGGGGCATAAGTATACACCCCCTATGTTAAAATACAGGGGCATAAGTATACACCCCCTATGTTAAAATACAGGGGCATAAATATACACCCCCCTATGTTAAAATACAGGGGCATAAGTATACACCCCTATGTTAAAATACAGGGGCATAAGTATACACCCCTATGTTAAAATACAGGGGCATAAGTATACACCCCCCTATGTTAAAATACAGGGGCATAAGTATACACCCCCTATGTTAAAATACAGGGGCATAAGTATACACCCCCATGTTAAAATACAGGGGCATAAGTATACACCCCTATGTTAAAATACAGGGGGCATAAGTATACACCCCCATGTTAAAATACAGGGGGCATAAGTATACACCCCCCTATGTTAAAATACAGGGGCATAAGTATACACCCCCCTATGTTAAAATACAGGGGCATAACCAAATACATAACGATACATTATTCATTCACAAAGAAAATTGGTGTCCTTAAAGGGTGGATTTTCCTCATTTTTTTTAATTAGGGCAATAAGATTAATTTCCAAAAGATTTTTTATTCCTCTTTTATTCAACTTAAGCAAGGGTTCCTACACTCATGAGCAGCACTGTAGCCTTCTGACAACAAGCTTATTTTTATGTATCAGGCTCAGACGTTGTTGACTACTAAACTACATTATTAGTTAATGGCCGTCTACAGTAAGTGATGACCCGATTTACTGCAACAAATAGTAAGAATGTCACCACATCTAGTCAATGAACATTCAGTGTAACTGTGATTCTAGGGTGCTTCTTGTGGTTAAACTTAAAGGTAATCACAATCATCTCCACATAAAGTGACCAAAAAAATAAAGATTATTATTATTTTTTTGTTTGTTTATGAATCTAATCCGGCTCGGACGTCCTGTCAGCGTGTGGGATCCCCCACGTTCTCGGCCCATTGCGGCCTCCGCGGGGCTGTGCGCAGGCTGAGGGCTCCCACAGGGGCCCGGCAGGTCCTGAGGGAGCCTATTAACCCATTATGTTCCCCTCCAGAGCCGTGTTACGGACAACAATCACATACAAGCTGGAGGCTGAGCCACAGGAGGCTACAGCTGCTTAGTACAAGCCCGTGTAGCCCGAGGCGCTCATCAGCACCATTCCCATGCCGTGCCTTGCTCGAGGGCCACATGAAAAGAAGAAGTAAGGTGATATGAAAAAGAGCACAATATCGGATTTACTTGTACTTGGATTTAGTGGGAAATCATGTATAATTATAGTAGTCAAGCATACAACATAGGCAAGATTTTACAAAACACTGGGAGCATTTTCAGGATTTTGTATGATGAGAAGTTTCTCTTAATACAAAAAAAATATTACTGCTATCATTTCACACATTCCTGTGTATATAAGGGGTATAATTCTTTCAATGCTTAACAAAATGTGCACACAGAACATGTTGATGTTGAAGTACTGTGTATTAGTCACTGTTCATTTTATTTCATGAATCCAATTAAAGATTTCCTTTGAGCCACACACAAAGAAAGACAATAAAAACTCAAAAGTTTTCTGATGAAATATGACAAAAAGATATGACAACACTGGAACTGATGCCTAGATTTCAAAATAAAAGTTGATAAAGTCACTGATCAATATGGCAGCAGTTACCAACGTAATGTCATTTTTGTCTTTTAGATACATTTTTGTTGTTATTCTTTTTTCTATATATGTGTTATAGTTTCTTGTGTCATGAAATGTTGTAACATTGTCTGATTTAATGTTGTTTTGGACCCCAGAAAGACGAGGCTTGCCTCATAATAAACTACACTAAACTTTACAATTATTTCCACATCTAATTTCCTCCAAAATAAAGAAGACATGAGCTCAGTTAACAATATTTATTGTCTTTTTTTTCTTTCAGATTGAACAATAGACATTACAGAACAACCTGGATTTGAGTCTTTTTCTCTGTTCTACGCATCAAACTTGTTCGAAGGTCTTCCCTGTATGATAATTCAGGTCAAACTCAAAGACAATTTGTTGTGCAGTATTTAATTAGATGTTATTATGCAGTCATTAAACCAGCCCATTGCAAAATATATCTTAAGCAATAGAAATTAAAACAATTAGCATTTCATCTAGTGTGATGATAGCTGTGGTACACACTTGCAAAAAGATTTTGATTTTTTTTTCTTTTTCAGAGCCTTCAACATAATGCAGGTATGATGCCAAACAAGCACATCTCCGGAAGACACATTAGACAATAGAATAATTACCATAATCATGATTATTTTTTTCTCTGCATTTTAATTAGCCCTATGAAGCTCAATTAAGCTCTTCAATGCGAGCGCCTATTCAGTAAACAGCTGTCCACCTGTCTTCTCGTTCCTGGGAAAAGGCTGCGGCGCCTGTTCACGCCGAGGTACTATCACTAAAATGGGAGGGGGAGATCAGAAGAGGCCCCTGCAGCCTGCAAGGGGCCCTGGGTCTGGGTCTGTATGAGGGGCGATTAATGCCTCCGAGAGGCAGGCAAACAGGAAGGACATCATTAAAGTATGCTAATAGATTGCTTACCCAAGTTAAAATAAGATGTTAATAGAACACAAAAATGAGAAATGGCAAAAACATGCAGTTTTATAAGCAAGAAAGATAGGATTGGGTTGTAAAAAAACAACAAAAAAACATAGGCGACATTTTCACTTCACAGCTCACAGGGTTGATAACACTTAAATGACTCCCATTGAGGGTGGAGTATGATTTTCAAGAGAATATTGATTCTTCTTGTTTTTTCATTCTGGGACGAATATGAATTGAGATTTGGCAACACAGTTCCTATTAAGTGTAATGTTGCCATATTTTGTGCTGGGGGTGCTGACAAATTTTCTAGAGTGACATTTTCAGCCAAAGTCAACCACCACAGTGCATCGATGCAACGCTCCACAAGTGGAAAAAAATAAGAATGAAATCCACAATCCAAGACGGGGGAAAAAAATAGGCACAGGTAACGTAGGATATAGGCTCAACGCTAGGACAATGGTACAGAATAGGCCTACACAAGCTCAAACCGTGAACCACAAAATCCAAGGGTATAAAACACAACACTGAATTAAATTAAATCCAAAGTTAACTGGCCTGTCGTCTGTTGCTAGCGGGCTCAGTGTGGGAGTGACAGGTGGAGAGGTGCTGCTTCTTTCAGTTACAGTTGCTGGGTTTTCTGACTTTGTCTATTGGGCTTTTTAACCTGTGATTGATTTATGAAGAAACCCAAAATGTGCTTTTGTGGTACAGGCAAGCTAACTTCTGTACTGTTGACCCTCCGGGAAAGTTTCCACAACTGACGAGTGTCTTGGGCGCGCAGGGCGCCTCCCTCTTGGCAAAATTGGCATATTCATTTTCATCAAATTATGCATTTATGACTTCAAAACTTAATTTTAAAAGAGAGTAGGTAAATATCAATAACCAATTCATTAAAATAAGTCATTTTTTGTTATGGTTGTAGTTTCCTGAAGTGATGGATGACATGCCTTTGATGTGGGAGATCGGGGTTCAATTCCCACTGTGATATATCCACCAGTGTGTCCCTGAGCAAGACACTTAACCCTTAGTTGCTCCAGATGCGCGCAACCTCTGATATATATAGATGGATAAAAAGCTAAAAGACATGTAATAATAGTTGCCATGGTAGCAGAAAACTTTAATTTTAGTGCTGAAGAAAAAGTCTGACTTTCATGACTGGTAGACAAGATTTTAATTTGAAAGGATTTTCTTTTACATGTGATTTACCCAACCCGCTCGGGCAGTGGCTCTCGGCGTCAGATACACACGCTAGAATCACACTTTAGCGTGTAGTATGGAACAGCAGAGCAGCAGCACGACCGCAGCGCTGTAAGATCACCTAGTATGAAGATCGAGTAGTATGAAAGACCAAAATGCGGCGTGAGGAGTTTGGTTGCGGTGGTGGATGGCTCCAAGGACAGTACTTTCACCCAGGAGACCGGGGTTTGTGTCCAATTCTTGTCCCCGCGTGTCACAGAAACACCTTTTATACCTGTGATATCACTAAAGAAATGTTGCTGTTATCTGTGACAGTTATGATGGAATAAATCAGTAAGTATGGTTCAACGTCTCGAAGTTGCTTTGTAAGACAGTCCTTCACAACAAGAACTGAAGCAGCTATCTCTGCTCTCTTTAAAGCCACCAGACTCCTTTGCCAAAAACAGTCATTTTTATCTCGCAGAACACAGGAGTTGCGGCTCTACCGCTGCCTCCATCGCGCCACTTTGAATTCGAACCAACCCTTTATAGACACCAAAGTCACAATAACACAAACTAACCGATGGAGGCAGCGGTAGAGCAGCAACTTCCGTGTTCTGCGAGGTCAAAATTAATGTTTTTGGCAAAGGAGTCTGGCAAGTTTTGGAAGTGTTCCAGGTAGATCCATTCAAGCGAATGCTTGTTTTCCTTCTCTCTTCCTCAATGACATTACTTACCTGTCACAACCAGGACCTGAGGAGACCACATCCGACAACGACACCCGCTTTCATCGCCGCTTGATCCCGAAAGTGAAACCGTAAATTACGCAGTGAGAGACCAACCCCGTCTGGATTGGAGGCATTAACCCCTTCTGTCGTGATTGCTACAGTAATTATGCCATTGAGAAGAAATTAATAACTGGCCTTCATTATAAGCAGAGACTTAATTGCATTTTCCTCAAATTTTATAAGATTATAAAACCCTGAACAGTAACACTAAAATAGGTCATTTATTTCCATCAATATTGTGATTTATGATGAGGATATCTGATTTCTCTCATTTAGCCACCATAATATATTCACTTTATTAAAACAAAAATTCACATTCAACCATTTGTAGCTCTTTTCATCATTTAGGCCAATCTAAAAATGGTATATTTCTATTGTAAATCAACATGAATTAAATCAGAAAACCCACAATGTGAGATAAAATGCACATACAAAAAAAAAAAGCATGCCTCTTTATGGTTTTGAATAAAAATCCTTTATTGAAAATTAACAGAATGGTTTACTATGAAATTTTAACCATTTTATAAATTTTATATTCAACTATTATCGACTGGCAGTTTCTGGCTCTGAACGAGTCAGTTTCTTTGGTTTGAACCGGCAGCTGAAATTTCATATTTCATTCTGTACCCGTGTCTGGTCTGGTTTAGGGGACAATTAGACAGCATCTTTTCATCAAATACACATCCCTTCCCAAAGCAGCTCCTGCACTCGCAGGCCTGTAGCACGGAGCGGCGCACCTCTAGACCGCCATCTAGTGGCCAAAGCTGTCAATGACACATCACCTGTACTGGAAGGGTTTTACATTTTATTATTTCTTTTAAAAGGTTTTACATATAAAAAAGACAGACATGTGTCAGTTGAATTAATACAATGCCATTGAATTAGTATTTTACAAACTTGAGTACTAGGATGCTAAAACCTCAAAGTGGGTGTACACACTGAGGGAAACAAATTCATCAACGACACGGTCACCCTGACCTGAACGTATGCTCCTGTGTGTGTGTAAGATACAGTCAGAGTGTGTGTAAGATACAGTCAGTGTGTGTAAGATACAGTCAGTGTGTGTAAGATACAGTCAGTGTGTGTAAGATACAGTCAGTGTGTGTAAGATACAGTCAGTGTGTGTGTGTGTAAGCGTTGAGCCTCTCGGTCTCCGTCATCCTCACAGTGGTCTGTTTGTCCTTATGATCCTCCTCCTCGTCTCCAGGCACCTGAGACAGACAGGAAGACCGAGATAATTGAGTTTCTAGACTTTACGACCCATCTGCTCTCAAACATCCCACCATCTTCCAGGCTAAATACAGTCTTAATTGTCACTTTTCAAGGTGCCCCGTTAGTTTTAGGTCATTGCTTTCGTCGCCGTGCCATTTGTCTAAAGGTCAACACCATCCAGGTCTCTTCATGTACAGTAGTGTGCATTTGTCCAGATGCATTTTACACAGGTGTTTTTTAAGGATGAAAAACCGCAAAGAATTAGTCAGAGGATCAATCAAGTAATATTTTTTTTAGTAAATATGGAACAAAAACATTGAGTTATTAAAGTATTTGGTCAGTGTACTTCATTTATCTTTAATGTCAAAGTATTTTTGATGTATTTACAGTTAAGAGTCTTTGTTTTTAATTGAATTCCTTTCTATGAAAGTACAACTCTTAAAAGTAAATTACTGGAGAGGGTATTTTTGTTTAATTATGCCGATTGTTCTTTTGAACAATAGTTATGTGGCGGTGGTGTTATTTTATTGTGCGTTTGTTGTAGTTTGTTGTGGCAGATTTGTATCCTGTACCAAAAATTATATATACACAATATAAAAAGGCTTCTTTTGTCATAACCCCTTAAGAGGCATACATCTGCATTTCCTTCAATGAAGTTCACATAATACGCATATATCAGATGTTCATTTCTACCTAACGTAGAAAAAACAAGCATGATGAGCTACAGATGTGCGTGTGTTGCATTGTGGGGAAATCTAAATGACGTCAGCCCAAAGCGAAAAGGTGTGACATCACCCAGGACGGACCTGTGTGATCACCTGGTTGGTAACATGTGTTGTCAAGTGGCTCCACCTGGTGGTCACCGTCTCATCAGCATCACAGTTACTGATTATCTGACTCAGTGCGACGGCGCCATCTGGTGTGGACTCTGAACGTTACAACGTGAAGGACTCAATAACTGGAAAAGATGCTTCATCTACTTCATTTTTGTAGTGGTTGAAAAGCCACATGCGACCAAAATAACACGGTACATTGCTAAATGTCTTGAGGGTGAGGTTTTTTTTCTTTTAATGTGCTTTTAAAATACATATGGAACTATGTAATTTGGTCATAAAATAAGGGATTTCCTTGAAAGACCTTCCTCTTTTAAACCCAAATACATTTTCAATGATCATGCATTATTGAAAAGCTCATTTACCATATATGGAGAATTTAGGGAAGTGGAAAATCTTCTACCTCTTTGTGGTATTTAACAGCCACAGTGTCACCAAAATAACTAGATTGCATAATGTCTCAATGGTGACGCTTTATTTTATAGGTATTAAATTTCGTAACACAAGTTTCTTAACATTTCAACCCAATTAAATAAGTCATGATGAAGAGTATTGGAAAGTTTATGGTCTTGCCTGTAGAAAAAAAAAAGTCAAATCTTTAAATTTTCAGCAGATTTGTACAGACTTGATGACCATTTATTTGGAATTAATTGGGAATGCACCAACACCGTCCAAATTTTCCCCAATAATTAGGTAAAGGCTACAAAACCACAGGCCTCTTTCCAAGACATTAACGGGGAACTAATAGAAAATAAACCCATAAAGAATGATAACACGTAATTGCAGGAGTCAAAACTTCATTTCCAGGACAGAGCTCAATAATTTGGTACTAATTACAGGAAACATTTTCATTTCCTTGACAGAATGGTTCCATTTAAACCAATATGTATTGCTGGGGTATATTCTCCATTGACAGCAGCCTGTGTTATATCTGTAGTTACATTACTGCATGTCCAGCTGACTGTGCTATAACTAAAAGACTCTTTAGTTGAAGTTTATAAAATAACTTGATAAAAACGACTTAATTGGGATAGTAAAAACTGAACACTGATGTAATTATAGCCAAAATAACAAATTTTTCCATGGAATGTCTTGGAAACATCCAAATAAAGAAAATTCACACCAATGCAAAAGTGTGCGGGAATGTTCTTATACTTAAGAAATGAATTCCCTGCACCACAAAAGAGACAAAGCAAGTGCTGTGTGTATGTGTTTCTACTCAACTTCATGAGAAATTAGAAGGAAAATGAATTCCAGAAACTACAGATTGGTAAAATAAAAGGGTTAACATCTGGTCGCGTGGAACTCACCTCCCAGTAGATGTTGTCCTCAAAGCAGATGGTGTCAGGAGGAGCTCCGTAGATAGGAAGCTTCAAAAGGAACCCTGCGTGAGAGAAGACAACTTGGTCTATTATATTTACCTACAAAGACCTCGGTTTGGAGAAAGTATAATAAAGAGTGAGCTGATGAGAGCTTCAACAAAATGATGAAGAGTTTCCAAAAGACAATCCTGCCAGCGGAGGAAGTAGCACCGGCATGCACAATAAAATTATTTCAATGAATCTTCCCAGCAAGTGCTGATTTGTCTAGATGTTGAAATTTATTAGCATCAAAATATGATTTTAACCTTCCGGTTAAACTTGGGTCAAATTTGACCCATTTTCTAAAAGTTTTTATATCAGAAATTACAGTTTCTAGCAACCAAAATGTCCAAAAAAGGACAAAAGAAAAAAAAAAAAAAAACACTCTTTACAAGTAAAATAAATTAAGATAGGTTCACTACTTTCATTGAATTTGTTATTTTATTCAATTTTATAGCAATTTAACAAAAAAAACTTTGAAAAAAGCTTAAAAATGTTGAGAAAAACAAAAACGTCTAAAAAGTGCAGAAAACAAAAAAAATGTGGTACAAGTTTTTTATTTGGATAAAGAAAAACCAAAAGTTGCATAGTGGGCAGGAAGACAAGGGTTAAATGAGTTATTTTAGCGTTTCAGTGATGTATTGTATGTGAATGTAGCGTTATGATTCATATTGAAATACAGTTGAGGTGCTTTTAAACCGCCCTTATTTTGAAACAAGAACTCTAATATACTCCTAACCATGTAATGCCCAGACTTTAAACTTGTTTCTGAATCAATGCTGTGTTGTTTTTACTCTTTCAAATGTAAAGTTTTAGAGGTCTTTATCAGAATAACAAAGACGTGACACGTACCGACAATAAGCCCTCCCCCCAGGGCCATGCCGAGGGTGACAGCGAGGGAAATGGCCTGACGGACACCCTGGTAGGACGCTGTGATGTCTCCATTTGCCACATCTGGGAACACATCTTCCATACTGAAACAGGAGAGAGAATATATATAGACATATCTGAGAAATATATGGATAAGGATTAGTCTGGCTAGGGGTAGTTTTCACTCAGATAACACTGAAAACATAACTTTACACAACACTGATCAATGCATTCTTATGAATGAAAACCTATGCACAATTTGTATTATATCCTACAAAACTACACCTGCTGGTCATGTCACATGATAGTTCATAGGAGTCGGTTACCTGCAGGATCTGTGCTAGGCTAAACTAATGCTGGGGCGTCAGAGCACGCACGGAGATGAGAAGGGTATGTATGGACTTGTCTAACTCTGGGGGTAACAGTGAATAAGCTAAAGTCCCAATAATCGGCGTGTTCCTTTAAGTAGTGCTCCCGGGACACAAACATTTCCTGGGTTTAAGTTGTGTTTTCCCCTCAACTTCTAAAGCACGCACTCTGCTCTCCTGCCTTAAAAAAAGCACTGGGTTTTAGGACCCCACCCCCACTTGCTCCCAATGCAGACCTTAGCAAGTTTTACAGCAGCAGTCAATGTGGTGCATGAAGTAATAAATATGTGGAATACAGATGAATTACAGTGCATTGCTTTTCTTGGCGATGTATATGAATGGTTCATGAGAACAGCCTGCACTGTCACACAGATTTAGTGTCTTTTAGCAGGGCCTTGCATGTTGACTTTGCAGTAAATGATGAATGGGAGAGAACCCTGAAGAAAGCTGCCATCTGTCAGCAATGTCAAAGAGATAGCATCTGCAACTGAGAACTCCTGCAGTAAAACCCGTTTAGGCTTCTTTTGGCACACATGCTTGAGGCGGTTATTGTAATTTCTATGAGAAAATGCATCCAGCGTGAGGCCAAAGCACGGGACACAGAGCCGACCAAGCAGAGATGTACCGAACATAACTTTGATGCTTGATTTTAGACAATTTTCGGCTTTTGCATTCATACAAGGACACACAGACAGACACATTTGTTCATGCAGCAATTACACCTTATAGCCACAATAGTGATGGTGCCCTCTTGTGGCCGTAGTAATTATGACTGGAGCAAAGCAGGAAGTAAGGTGATAAAGTAGCAAGGGGTCAGCCTCTCCTCTCTAAGCGAAGGTTCCCATGACGTAATGCTACGAAGGCATCACCTGCAGTTAGCATCCCATTGACTGCCGTTCATTTTGATGTCTTTTGACAGCGAATAACTTTACATCTGAAGCGTTTCAAGACTATTTGTGCATCGTTTATTTCTAAAGAAACAACGATGTATAAAAGGCTCCATTAGCTTGTATCTAACATTATAGCTCCGTAGCAGACATTTGTGAAAATAGGCTAATGATTGCATCATGACCATGCAACTTACTGTCCCATATTTGACAAATCACTGTATTGTCAGGAGAAGCACGCAGACAGTTTGGACTTCCATCAGCTGTTTAGGTTTAGCTACTACTGTTAACTAGCAGTAGCAATAATTAGCCTGTGTTTGTTATCGCTTTACATATACGCACGCTTGCTGTATCTGCTGATTAGTATTGATTGAGATTTCTCTTGCACAGCTACCAGAAGACTTCTAACTTCACAGGTTGCTCACGTCATATCTACGTCTTCAAGCTCAGTTGGAGGCTGCACAGAAACTCAGCATCACCGGGAAAGTGCTTTCATTTACCTTCACTGGTGTTCGTTGATAAAACAACGAACAATTGTCCGTTTCTTATACTGTCTATGTAAAGTAGTAGTAACTTCACTAAGAAACACAGCTGCATCTTTTAAGTATTTTAGCCCAAAACCACAATCTTTTCCTAAACTTTACCAAGTAGTTTTTGTGCATTATCTTGGCCAAACCGACCGTTTAAAACCACTACGTTCTCTGGTTTAGATACCATACCAGTTAAGTTTGGCCACACTTTCCCATTCAAGCAAATGAGGCAGCACATTTTAAAGGATTACCCTTTTCCATAGACTTCTTTGGAGGCCACGGCTGCAGTCACAGCTCCCACAATAGCACCCATGACTCCAGGCATGCCGTGCAGGTTGTTAACCCCGCAGGTGTCTTGGACCTTCAGTTTTTCCTCCAGTATGGGCTGGGGGGGTAGAAGAGACAGTGCTGATCATATTTGACTGTTGTGGATAAAACTAGAAAAATCAGCCAAAAATACATATCTGTCTTCAATTTATAACATTTGGTGAACATTTATCCACCGTTAACCAGGGATGCAACTAAAGATTATTTTCATTGCGGATTAATCTGGATTGTATTCTCAGGTAATGGAATAATGGTTTGGTCTATAAAATGTCAGAAAATTAAACATGTGGATCAATGTTCCCCAAAAAGCCCAAGATGACGTCCTCAAATGTCTTGTCCACAACTCAAAGACATTCAATTGACTGTCACAAAAGGAGAGAAGAAACTAGAACATATTCATTTAACAAAGCTGCAATCCACAGTGAGAAAATGACTCAAACCAACTTATCAATTATCAGAAGTTGGCAATTAACCTAAAGGTTTCCAACTGATTAAACAATTAATCTTTGCAGTTCAACTGTTCCATGAACACTAATATTTCTGTGAAGGTGGCTCTCAGTGGAAACACTACATTTGAGGCAGTGAGTGGTACAGCAGATAGGCTTTGATTGCAGCAGTAATGACATGTACGACTACATCAGCTCTAAAATATCCCAGATCCATTAACTGAAACAGGCTTTCCGGGTGCACTGCTGCCACTTTGGTATTGTTAATAGATTTGATCATTTCCCAGATACGACAGCAGAAACAATTGACACTAATAGAATTTTTTTGTTTTACCCATTAGCTGAAAATGAACCATTTAAAGTCTCTCCTTCCCCCCCTCCCCCACAAGATCAGCCGCTATGAGTTCATATCGCCGTTGACTTAGTCATAAAATGCTGAATCATCCTTACTGAGAGGTACTTGTAGCCCAGAACAGAGATGATCCCGGCCAAGAATCCAACGATCATGGAGCCGACCGGCGTCAGCATCATTTCACCAGCTGTTCCTGCTGCGACTCCGCCGGCCAGGGCAGCATTTTGGATGTGGACCTAGGGAGAAAAAAGGGTGAGACTTCATCTGCTACATGTTTAGGTCTTTTATTTAAGCATAATACATATAAACATACAGCCCTGCACTGTACCTGGAACTACTGAGTTTTAGTAGCTGAACAGTTTACCTGGGATTTGATATAACTGTTTTATAATTTCAAAATATGGACACTACAAAAAAAAATTCATTGCCTACACAGTTTAGTAAACATACGAGTCAGAAATAAATGAAGTATAATTGCCAACGAGACTGTCGTGGCCCAAAGAACAACCACACAAGTTGTTTGTTCAACAATTATGACCGTTACATTTATAGTGGTGGCACCCTCTACTGGCTGTAGTAAATATGGGAACAAAGCAGGAAGTGAGGTGATGAAGTATAAGATGCATAACCAAAGTGATGTTTATATAAATAAAAAAACAATCTCTTAACTTTACCAAATAGATTTTGTGCTAACCAAACTTGACCGTTTCACAATGCTAACGATGCATTTAAACCGCGACCATTACGTTCTTTTAGATGGGATGAAAAACTGGTCCTGTGGGTCCCATTTCCTGCCATAGATCAGGGCCATGCTTATTAAACTCTCCTGTGGGTTGCATTAGTGGGAGAAATAACCTTTATTAACAAAGAACTTTGAGTTAATGGTTTCAAAACAGTATGGAAAAAAACCCCAATGTAGAAAAAGGGAGACTTTATGGTCTCTGGGTGGGATTCATTAAGAGACTTGGACTTGTGACCTCAGTATTTCTAGAGTCCTGCAATGGTCCCAGTTAAAGGCTGACTCAAGTAGTTTAAAAGTCACAAGGTGGCTAAGTGCTTGGCACTTCTGCCTTACAGCAAGTTGGCTCAATCACTGGTCCAGGCAGAGTTTGATCCCCGGTCCAGGCAGAACCTCTATATAGTGTTTGCATGGGGTTTCCTCCCACCACTAGGACTACAGCTACAAATTAACCACCTGGCTAACACTGATACATTTACAGAAATGTTTATTATATGCATTTTCCTAAAGGACTTTATGGTGCTACCAAAGGGAGTTTTGAGCTCTTTAGTCATAGACTAGTCTCTCCCTTTGCCAGCAATACATTTTTTATGTCCCTTCAAAATGATTGGGGGAAAAGGCATAAACCTCTGCAACAATGTATTGACGCCCTCTGCTCTGGTTTGTGCTTTGCAAAGATTTACAGACAGCCACTGTCTTAAAACCATGACCAACCTCAGCTTTCTCATCTTATACATCACTGTTATGGGGCCATTTCAGTAGATTTACTCACTAACATTGTTGTGGAAACACTAAGCATGGATACTAAATGCACACTTCCTGCATTACTTCAAATACTAAGTTACTCCTCTAGTAAACTAGTATTCACATGAAATAAAATAACATTGAGACTATTCAACAAAGCACACTGGGTAATAAATCAACCAAAAGATCAACACATGAACTGGTTGCTATGGACCAGTTACAAGGCTTCCTCAGTCATATACATTAGCATAGGTAAAGCTGCTGAAGCTGAACATTATCCAAAACTCCATTTCAATTTGGAAGCTTGCATGCTACCACTCCCAAAAAAAATAAATAAAAAAAGGCTATTAAAAGATGTTTGAACCTTAGGAAATGGACGGCAGCCAACACACACCTATTAACTCAATTGTAAAGCCGTAAAGTAGGCTTTCAACTCAGGACAGCACCACTTCTCACATATACAGATAGGATTGGTGATGACGAGTTGAACTGACACGTAACAGTGATCAGAGCTCATACGCTCCACTTAGCACCAACTGTAAGGTTTCATTTTAATTTAATGTAGCCTACAGGCAGTCTGGCACACGTGGGTGGCTCAGTATTCTCCGTGGGTGATCGAGCTCAAGGCAACATGAAACATTTGAGCTAGTCAGCTTCATTATATTCCATCTTCATGTCAGTAACAATACTTTGGCAATGGGTGGTGTTGTTGACTATAGGGTTGCATTCTCAAAGAAAGCAACTCCCAAGTTGTTTTTGTTGGGTCAGACCCAGCGATGGGGGCCGAGGAAGGGCTACATGGAAAAGTATGCACCAAATAAGTCACTTTGAAATGTTGCTGTTTTCATTCATACAAAAGTTGGGTGACCTTCCCAGACTAATAACATTGGGTGATCCTCCCCATTTCCCTCCTGCGGTCCATCCCATAAATACCGAATGGTCCCTAATCTAAAATAAATCTTAATTAGACAAACTAGATCACTGTGGCTTAAAAGTCACAGAGAACAAAATATCAGCCAACTTAAATATTTCACTTTAGATAATCAGCTCAGTTACATTAAATCTTGCATGCTGCACATAAGTTAAATGTCCAAGTACATTTCTTTTTAACTGATCTAAAAATCAGATGGGAGAGTACAATGTTCCGTGCCAAAGACCCAGTGATGATAAGATGAAGTACAGGAAGACAAAAACATGCCGATATCATGAACCTCTGCAGCAGGTGATCAAAACCACCCAGAACACTGCTGGTACCCAGGGTGCAATTTGTCCCTGGAGGGTGGGGGGGGAATGCGTGAGATTTCCCCTTCCTGGACTATATCATCCCTGCCTCTACTGAAGTATTTTTCATTTTCAGATTCATCGTTTCCCATAATGTTTTCCCTAAGTTTGAAATGATTTAGAGGCATTAAAATCAATTAAGTCCTTACTGGGGAACAATGAAGGAATGAATAAAAGACTTACAAAATGACTCAAATTCTTCACAATACATTTTTTTCCACATGTTTTAAAGACCATGTGGGGAAGTGGCTTTTTGTAATATATCTTTGTAACCATTTTACCAAAAGTTCTATCAAAATCCCACAAAAAAGCGGAAGAAGCCATTTCTAAAACCAACATGACTCATACGGACACAGCTCCACTCATGCGTGTTACTGCAGCTAGAAACGCTGTAGGAGTTGCCCTGAAACTAGAAATTCAGGTTCATTACCCTCCATGCATGACCTGAGTTGTTGATACCTAGAAAGAGTTATTTGAATGACTTAAACATGCGTGTGTTTTCAGCATGCAGAAGAAAGGCATCTTTTTGGGAAAGGTCAATTTGGTATTTGTCAAAGAAAAAAAAAAATCATCTTATTAGCTTTTGAGTAGAGCTGTAATGATTAAATCGATTAGTGTCAACTTTTACATTAATCCCCAACTTTTGATAATTGATTATCCGGTTTGAATAATTTTTTCAATAAAAGACAAAATGTAAAAATTCTAAATGAATATTTTCTAGTTTCTTCTTTCTGGGACAGTAAATTGAATCTTTGAGTTGTCGACAAGACATTTAAAATCGTCATCTTGGGCGTTTTGGAAACACCGATCCACATTTTACCATTTTAGAGACCAAATAACTAATAGATTAATCAGGAAAATAAACAGACTAATCACCTATGAAAATAATCATTAGTTGCAGCCCTACTTGTGAGTAACTGTTAAGATGTACCCTGTTGACAAGATTTCAATATGTTACCAAAACCTTTCTACGGTAGTTCTTTCTAATCGGATTCTTGTCTTTTGCTTGAAAGAATTATATTCCACCTGCTGTCAGGCTGCTATATTTTTTCTGACTTGGTTGTGAATTGGAAGCAGTCATCTTCTATTTCACCAGAAGCACTGCTGATTACAAGAAGGGACAAGAAGCTGACTATTTCCTGAAAAAAGCTGAGATCCTTCAACATGTGGAGCAGAATTTTGGAGATGTTCTACCAGTCGGTTGTGGCTAGCGCTCTCAGAACTCTGCTGCTCGTGTCCTCGCTAACACAAGGAAAGCTGATCGCATCAGTCCGATTCTGAAGTCTTCACACTGGCTTCCTGTGCCCCAAAGAATAGATTTCAAAATTCTGCTGGTTTATAAATCGCTAAATGGTTTAGGGCCAATCTGTCGGATCTAGTGATTTATGAACCGCAGATGCCTCTAAGGTCAGAGACAGGTCTGCTTGCCATCCCCAGAATGAAAAAGGGGGAAGTGACATTCAGTTTCTATGCTCCGAATATCTGGAACAAACTCCCAGTAAACTAGATCAGCACCATCGCTGCTTTTAAAAAAAAAAAAGGCTGAAGACCTTCCATTTCAATATTACCTTTGTTTTAATTATTTTCACTGCAAATTTTATTCTGTATTCAACCGGTTTTTAATTAATGTTTAATTTTGTATTAATCCTTTTTTTATTTACCGTTCTTAATTTTGTATTATGTACAATTTTTATAATGCGTTTATGTAAAGCACTTTGAATTGCACTGCTGCTGAAAAGTGCTATACAGATAAAGTCGCCTTGAGTTTTTTTTTTTAACAAATGTCACGTTCAGCGTCAGACATTACCTTCAGGAAGTGCCAGTAATGTCTGATTTTAACCCATACCGCCATCTTTTCCTACACATTACCAAGGTTGTTGTCCTAAACCTAACTGCGACCTGTTTAAGATGTGTTCTACTCAACCTTTACGCTCAAAACTGCAACCATTACATTTAGATAGGTTGAACTTCCGCCACCACTAGGGGTGTAATTAATGAAACGCTCCTGTGGGTCTTATTAGAGGGTAGGAACATATGTCTCAAATGGTCGTAAGGGTTGGAGGACCTGTTGAAATCATAATTGTGTCCTCACCATGTCCAGCTTGCCGTCGTGTGCCGTGAGGGCGGACATGCCGTACGTGGACAGAGTGCAGGCTGCCAGGGAGTAGTAGGTGTTCATGGCCGTGCGGTGCTGGTCGTCTCCATGAGCCGTGACAGCAGAGTTAAAGCTGGGCCAGAACATCCACAGGTAGATGGTACCTGAGAAGCAGAGAGATTAAGACAGCCTTCAATTGGTTTATCCAACTTTGAACGAGGCAGAACAATCCAATATATTTAAAGGGAATGAGATACAGCCACATATTTGCTATGACTTTTTGTATTTGGTACAAAGTCCTTGTTTTTCAAAGCCCAAAACAAGTCGTAATCAAGTCAGAGGGTTAAACTGTGTGCTGAACAAGTCATTATGCGCACTTTCACCTCCGGAAGTAGGTCTGTCTGTCTGAAGGACACATGCAAGTTGGCTTGGTCCGTTTTTGAAACAAATAGCTAATTGGTCACATACTTTCTCAAATTAGTTAACAGTACTCTAAAATGTGTTGCTGAATACATTTCAGAAAAAAGGCAGAAATGTTACAGAATTTTGATTCATATGTGATCAGCATTGCCCTTTGACAGTTTGATCTGAGGTTTGTGAGCCTGGATACAGTATGTCAGTAATATTCGGTCACTACGTTCAGTCAGCATGACGCTCTTCTGTCAGTCATCGGATTAGACTCGCTCAGAGATAAATGGTTGAGACTGGTAAACCGTGGCCTGGCCAGCTGGAAATCTGAGTCTGTATGTGGGGGCTAGACGTATCTGCCAGAACCAATGAAACATGAGCTTACAGATTTGTCTGATTCCAATAGGCTAGATAGGCTCACCCTTACCTGCAGTTAACACAATGTAGTTTGCGGTTACGGCTTCATATACACAATATATCTGTTGTCTGCAAAATCAGACTTAATTGCAACACTCTAAGTAACATGACCATTCATCTAAAAGGATGGGGGAGGCCAAATCTCCAAAAGCTAGATTTCAAAAGAAGTTGTTAGTCATTGTTAAGACAAATTCAGTTTGAGTTGAGTCAAATTAATGAGACAAGTTTGACTTGACAAATACCGTGACGCCAATCCACACTTCTGTTTGGTATCAAAGAACACAATGTGAGCAGATTCACACTAAATTGTAAAGAAAAGCATTGCTACATGTATCAATCGTTTGATGGTTTAAGTGTATTAAACCTATGGCCGCACCCTTGACACCAATCTGATGTAATCATGTACAGTTGTATGTTTTGAATTGCTCAACTAGAAACATTGAGACAGCATGAAGCAACCACTTGATTGCAACACAAGCAAAATTGTTAATCTGGGTGTAGTTGCTGAAAAACAATCTGAAAAAAGACTTCTGGAAAGTAGACAGTACATTTCCAGCGTTGGACTTACCGATCATAGCGAACAGGTCCGAATGGTAGACTGAGCAGTTTCTGTGTTTGCTCTTATCCAAGTTGGGCCGGTACAGGATTCGGGTCACCGTAAGGCCAAAGTAGGCTCCAAACGTGTGGATGGTCATGGAGCCTCCAGCATCCTTGGCCTGAAACAAACAGCCACAATCTGCTTTGAAAAATGATAAATTAGATATATTTTATGAACAGCAATGGTTTTATTCCCCAATTTAGTTTTTCAATTTTGTTAATTAGTCCTTGCACTCTGTGCTGTTTCGCACTGCAGATCACACAACAGACATCACATGGCGATATTTAGCCAATTACTGCAACAGTAAGTGTTTTTTGCAACTCACCCCCAGAACAGACAGCAGGATGTACTCGTTGACTGAAAACAGTGTGACCTCGAATATCGCCATGACCAGCAACTGGACGGGGCTGGTTTTCCCCAAAACGGCTCCAAATGAGATAAGCACAGCGCCGGTGCAGAAATCAGCATTAATCATACTGAAAGAATCAGAGTTTGATAAAAGATTACTACAGTAGCTTCTACAAGGCATGGACAAAATAATAAAATGCATAATGTTCCGTCAGGTTTTCACTTCAACTTGATGGATATTTTTTAAGTTGTATAGATTTGGTTATCAACTGACAAAAGCTAAAAGTATGAAGAGAGAGAATGACTTGTTTGTGTCTTTGTGGACTTTCCAACATGTCTCAGGATGTTTGCAGACCTGCTCTAAAATGTAACCGCATACGGTTTGTACAGTATGTATGATATGTGTATTCATACATGTAAAGTATGATTACATACCTCTCAACCCCGATGTGGATCTTGCCCTCATGCATTCCATGGAAGAAGCCTTGCATTAGAGTAGCCCACTGCAGAGAGAATGCTGCGATCAGGAAGTTGAAGCCTACGCTGCTGAAGCCGTAGCGCTGCAGGAAGGTCATGAGGAAGCCAAAACCAATGAAGATCATCACGTGCACATCTTGGAAACCTGCACAACGTAGAGAACACCAGTTGAGAATATGTAGTTCTTAAGTTAGGGGGACCAATTCTTTGTTAGTTGTGTGTTGCTTCATGTAGTAAAGAGACTAAATGGACCCAGAAGACAGAAGGTTTGAGAGAGTATGTTGACTAAAACAAGTAGAATGAAAAACTAACACAAGTGGAGGTCCACAAGGCTCAATTATGGGCCCATTACTTTGAAGCAGCAAACCCTCTGAGAAGTTTGAACAAGATGTTCAGCATTAGGCTTTTAAAAAAAAAAAAAAAAAAGGATGTGATTCATTGAATATCAAAATTGCTAATACATTTTTTGTTGATCAACTACACCTCTTATCAGCTATGTAGTAAATTTTCATTTACTTGGAAAAAGTGTCAAATTCAACACATTTTAATGAAAGCAAAAGAAATATTTTATCCACCCAGTGATATCCTTCCAAGTTTCATGAAAATAGGGCAATATCCATAACACTGTCCTAATAGGCCTAGTTGTTGAACTTTTAACTTCCCTCTTTGTCCCTTTTGATTTTAACCTTAGTTATTGTATACAAATTATTAAAGATGAAATATAAAATGTTCACCAACTCTAACATTTCCTTTGATACCTTCACAATGAAAGGCCTTGTGGTAAAGTGCCAAGAGCACTTAAGTGATGATACCAGTCCTTAGGATTGACCTCATATCTGCTCTTCAAATACCTCTATCAACAAAACACCTGATTACTGCCAACACCACCAACAATGGCGTCACTTGAGGGCTTTGTCATTGAAAACAGCCTCTGAATGAGCGGTGTTGAATAAGATTTACTCAAAGGGGACTTCAGGTTCAGCTGTGACTCAGGCCTGCCCAGCAGTCTTCCTCACTGATATTCATGTTAAGAAACTCATTTTTTCTGAGTCTATTGCCAAAATATAGCTGGTCCACCGTGTAAATGACTGGATAATGAACTCTCAACGTGCAAACTGAAGTCCACTTCCTCCCTCATTGTCTTGGTTAGAACAGTCTGTGAGCACTGCTTTCTACTCTCCTTATTTGTCCCCAACCACACCAGACAATAATGCACTGTGCCGTGGTTGCTGTCACCATGGTGACTGTTCATTGGCAAGGCCGGTGGGAGGTATTGCCAGTGTCCCCATTGGCATTTTGGCCCAGACTGATATCCAGGAGGACCCCATACAATCAAAGCAATGACAGGCTCTGCTGGGCAGAATTAGAGTCTGTCATTTGAGTTGTGATGAAGCTAAACTTGCTGATGCTCTCATTAAATTTGATTATTTTCAGGCCAGGAATTTCAACATGAGATTGTTTTCCTTAAAATTGTTTCACACGTAAGAAAACAAAAAAAGTATAAGCTCATTTTGACTATCATGGGAAAGTAAGACTGATGAAATATATGCTAAATAATTTCTTAGTTGGTCTCTAAGAATAAAAAGAGTTCACATTATCACAAAAAAGCCATGGGGATTAGGTTATTAAAGTCAGTAAATATTA
Source organism: Percina caprodes (assembly GCA_013375575.1). Taxonomy (NCBI): domain Eukaryota; kingdom Metazoa; phylum Chordata; class Actinopteri; order Perciformes; family Percidae; genus Percina; species Percina caprodes. Next base: position 273,356 of record JABXJD010000534.1, read on the forward strand.
AATTAGCATGGCTGGATGCCACTATGGCAAAGAGGTAGAATGCATTTTGTTATTCCAACAGGCTGAGATAAATTAAAACAGAATTGGAAACAAATTGAAATTGTAAAAAAATATAAACTACCCCACTGTGCCATTGAGACTGCCTCCCCCAAAAAAAGCTCCTATGGGTTTGTTTGTTTAATTGGCAATTACGTCCCATATTAACCATTAAAGTGGCGGCATCCTCTAGTGGCCTCTTAATTATTGCAGGAGCAAAGCAGGAAGTTTGTGTCTCGGGTTTGTGTTCCATTTAAAAATAAAGTATGCTTCAGTTTTTAATAAAGTAAAAACAAAACTCAGATGAGTCACATTCTGTGCCACATGCTGTACCAGAAATTAAATAAATCCAGCAGATGATTTTAACCCTAACAAAGTTCTTTTAACCCTGAATTTTGAGCTGATTTTGACCCAACCAATAGTCCAATTAAGACGGTCCTCCCCTGGAAAATGCTCCCATAGTTTGATGTGACCTCCGTTTTACTTCAGATGATCTGCTGCACACGAGACTTGTGAGGCATATCATTTACAAGCTGCCCGATAACCTGGAGTCTGAACTCGCCTGTTTATTGTACAGTTTTCTCAGAGCGTGCAGGATGGAGGTTGTGTAAACAGCACTGAAACATGAAGGTGAACTTCTGTGTCAGAGCCGGTGACAGATAGGGTGTCTGATTACAGATCGTCTATAGCCACTGACCTACCAACTTCCAGTACATTTTTCATCTTTTGACCAGGCAGATAAGGACTTTTGTCTGTGAGGAGTAACTGCAGAAGTGTAGTTTGTTTTATGAAAACATGTTAAAACAGGCTGAAATGTTCAACTTTGACACAAACTGCAGGTCTCATCCTGTGTTCTACGAACTGTCAATACCAAGACCACAGTCCAACTGTCTCAGCAGTTCAGATACGCAGAGCGTAGGCCATCTCAAGTTATACCTGTGAGCTGGTTATCTCTTTAACAGCAGGGCCGGCGTGTATGCTGGCGAGTGTGTAGACAGGGAGAGAGACGAGAATTTCAGACATGCATGTTAATGAACCCGAATTTCTAGTTTCAGGGCAACTCCTACAACTTTTCTAGCTGCCATAAAACTCATGACTTAAACCACGTAGGGCTGTATGAGTTGCGTCTCCCTAACAATGTCAGATGTCTCTCATGTTCATTTTAGAAATGGCTATTTTATGTTGGATTTTGATTGCACTTTTGTAAAATAGTTACAAAAATAAAAACCTAACACCATCCACTTCCCATATAGTCTTCAAAACCCATTTTGTGAATGATGGGAATAATTTTGTGCATATTTTATTCATTCCCTTACAATAAAGTCTTAATTCTTCATTTTAATGCATCTAAATGATTTCAACCAAAGGGAAAAAACAAAAAACATGGGAAACAATGAATCTGAAAATGGTGAAACTTATTACTGAATGTTTGGAATCCATTACATTGCATTTCATTCTGTGAAAACTACAAACAAAGCCTCTCATTCATTACAATTCATATCAAATTTGTATCACAAATCGTTACGCTGTTTGGTTTTTATATAACCAACCTTGAACCAATCCTTCCTCTGGATCCCCTTTCTTATCCATGTACTCACATCATCTGAGTGAATGGAGCGATTGTTAGAGAACGTATACATCCTTGTGTAACTAACAACTTTGGAACATTGTGTGCTAAACCCGTCTTTGTGACGCTTTGTTCTTCAAACTTGTAAAAGCTTTCAGAATTCATTCATAGAGGTCGAGCCAGTAGATAATATGATAGGAGACAAACTACAAAACACTTGAGATCGGATTGTTTTGTCAACCTACAAAACCCTGCAGGTTGTCCAGCCTGAGGTTGTATGCTTTAGTTCCAGTTGAACAATTCAGTGAGTGACAGTTAGCTGCCTGCAGGGCGAAGGGTTGCATGTTGGGAGATTTAAAACAAGGGGATATCCACCTCCCTTTTAGATTCTCTGCATTGTTATGTCTGCCTCGGGATGCCACCCCACCTGGGAGAGAGGCGGCCAGTTAACGTCTGACAGTGTCTGACCTGTTAGACGCACTGCCACCAACCCTCAGTCACGTTATCTCTAAGGTTGATTTGTTAAGGTGGAACTGAAGAGATGAGGGGCTAAGTGAATTGTAGAACAAACTGTCCTAACTGCATTGTGTTTTTCAAATACCATTGTATGTTGCATGATGAGATGATTATCCACACTTAAGAAAAGGGTTGAATAAAAAAAAATACTGACATCTGAAGTTTGAAATTCAAACAGTTCACATATCAAACTACACTATACGTTCATTGTGGGCAGAGCATGCAGCCTTGTATTAATTGGTTAAGATTAGCCAATGCCAGTCATGATGATTATGAGACAATGGCACACAGAGGCCATCTCTCCTACATAAAGACCTTACTTGGGGAAGCTTTTGCCTGTTTGTGAAGAGTCATTTTAACTTCTTCTCACTCCCAACTTGTAAAATACTGTCGCGTACGTAACTAACGTCAAAGGACGCTGACCAAGTCTTGGTTTTGGACGCGCTGCGTCGGGAGTGAGACGTTTGTGTAGTCATTTTGCATCTTTTCATGCTTGTGGTGTGCGTCTCTTCGGGTGACATTTTGTAGGTTAAAGCCTGGGGGGTGAGGGGGCCCTAGGCCTGTGCGGCCCATTTGGTAATCCATTCATGTCAATGTGGAAAAACAACTTGTGTGCAGCAAGTTTTAATATATATCCAAATGTTTTTATCAAAGCTGTAATGAGCATTTTGCAGCCTGTAATCTGCACCCAATCTTCCCCTCTAGCCTGTGAGGAAATAAAGCTCCCCCCCCACACCATCAATCCACAAAAATCATGAAATTAACAATCAAGTGATCTGCCTCGATGGGACAGCAGCGGACTGGAAGTCCTCTAGAAAATGTTCACTGAACAAACTGAAAAAGAATGGGGTGTGTCCCAATTAGGGAAACCAGAGCTTAGCAGCTTCTCATCGCTTCACACAGAATACATCCCCCCCGAGAAGTTTACAAAAACATATCCCAAAAATGTAAATGAGTTTGGGTATGCAGGCAAGAATGGCATACTTACAATATAAATCACTGAGGGAGCATGTAAGAGAGGAAAGCATCAAGTTACTGTAAGAGAAGTTCGTTATAAGACAAGAGCTATTTGGAAATTACAGTAAAAATGTGATTCTTCAATGTTAAAAAAGTACACAAGAAATGGTTCCTGCCAAAAAGACAACAGTATTTGCTTCTACTGCTAAAGATTAATCCAAGCTCAAGGTGTAAGAAAAGTTAGCACCCCCTCCCAGATTTAACAACTTTGTGTTGTTCTTATTTTAACTTAATCATGATGCTGGGATTATATTTAAAGACTTTGCCCATTGTTTAATTTTTTTCTCTAGAGGCTAAAAGTTGCATAATCCACAGAAACTAAGAAAATTCAGACTTTCCAAGTTGTAAAAAAAACATTTGACTTTGTTGTGATCCTCGTTTCTGTAAAGGTACAGGTGGAAAGGCATTGATTTTTTCACTTTTACATCACTTTCTCTCCAAAAAAGTAAAAAACAAACACTGATAGAGTAGTTTTACTGTGATTGGTTAAATGCCTTTAGTATTTTAGAATATGTAACGTGCTTGAAGCCTGATCACACTGATCTGAAAATCTACATTCCAGTTTTATTAAAGCACCATTCCCATCAATGCTGCTGTAGATGTTAGATGAGAAACCTTACATTTAAAAACTCATTAAGACAGATTGAAATCAAAGCATCCTGACCCCTGAACCTCAGTGAAACCTCTGACCCCCCCCCAGCACCTCTTGACGTCTACTCACTTGGGTAGCGGTAGTAGAAGTCGTTTTCATATTCAGAGTGGCCCTCAGACGCGGCGTGGCCCTTGTGCTCAGAGTGGCTCTTGTTATCATGGTTGACCCTGTTGTGCCATTGCCTGGCGTCCGTCTCCTCGTCGTACTGCACCAGAACGCCGAAGAGGATGATGAGGATGATCTCCAGGATGAAGCAAATGATCGGCAGCTTCAGCCGCATGTTGGTCGCCGAGTCAGTCATGTTTTCCTCCCCGTTGAGCTGAGGAGAAGCTGCCTGAGGCTCGACCTTAAGGGACAAAAGGGGATTAAAAGATCCAGCAAAAGAAGATTTAAACTGTCCGTCTCTCACTCTCACACACACACCCCCAGGGATGTCCTCGGTGCAGAGACAGGAGGCTGGTGTGTGTGAGTGTGGAAGAAGCTCAGACACACACACAGCTGGTCTTACATTTGTTTTTGTTGGGTCACACCTACTGTAATAGGCCTGCCTCCTCCATGAATAATGGGGAGAACCTTTTAGGCCCTCCCCACTACTACAGAATTTAAGGTGGACTAGTGTACAGTAAAGTTCTTTAGCTCATCTTATAAGACAATATAATCCATCACTGTGTGGCCACAGCCAGGATTCTTCTTCATAGTATGCACAAAAACTGCCAATTTACTGCACAAGTATTCACCTGTTCTTATAATATTATGAGAGTGTGCTTATTTCTTTTGAAAAAGGTCATGAAAATATTTTACTGAAGCGTTTGGTGAGAGAGAAAGGTGCATGCGCTCCGAGCAGACAGCTGTCAACGAGCCTGTACGGAGATGTGAACAATCTGTGCGCCATGTAAAAATATCCCGAAAGACATCCAAACCGGATGAGCCTCATAACTCCGATCTTCATGGCCACGATAACACAGTCAAACAATCGCATGCTTCGTCCGTGGGTTTAGCCGATACTCTGCGTCCACAGCAACCGGTTTATACCGATCGAGTCATAAAAATTATTATTAACAGTGGATGGGTTGTTGGTGAAAGAACGTATACTTATTGAGAAAGCCTGTACTGCGAACAGAGCAGAACTGGGCTGCTGTCGGCTGCTGCTCCATGTGCGCATTTACGCATCGTTATCTTAAAAAAAAAAAGTCCGCTACAGCTCCAGTGATCGTTAATTTCACGATGTTTTATTGATTGACGGTGTGTTGGGGGAGCTTTATTGCCTCCCAGGCTAGAGGGGAGAAGACGGGGCGCAGATTACAGGCTGCAAAATGCTCAGTAGAGCTGAAAAAAAACAATAAAAACGCCACTGATCACAGCCAGCTTAATATAGAAGTCACCTCATGCGATCACGTTGATTTTTTTTGCCTATATTTTCCACACATGCTGTCTTTTTAAACATCATTTTACCTACAAACAATTTAAAGGGTCCCAAAGTCCGGACTCACAGACTCACACACACTAAGTTGCTTTTTGTGTTGCATAATGGATCTTATAAGTGATTTCTTTTGCGCTCACCATTTTTGCGGTCTGCAGACGGCGAGGGATCTGGACAGTGACCCAAAGTGGAGAGCTGGAGAAAGAGCTGTTTTAAAGGGGATTTGGCCTAATTGGACACTACCACTTCTCGCCATGTCATGGGGGAGCTTTATTCTTTCTTTAGATAATTTTTCTCCCTGATTAATGTTATATTAAGTCATTCTGTTTTGGTTACTGTTGAGTAAGGTTTATATTTTGTGGAATAGGTGTTTGTTTTGTTTGTATTGTTGTTCGTAGTTAAATTAGTACTGGTTCTGGTGTTCGTTTACCCCTTTGTGTTCAACCTGGTAGATACAGTATGTCCCCTGTGTTTCAGGTCAGGTGCTCACCGTTTTCCCAGCTAACAGTGTTTGGTTCCCAGAGCATTCTGCTTTGGAGAGCCAAAGTCCAGAAGACAAGTTTGACATTTCCTTGTTCCTTGTAGAGCTCTCTTGTGTGAGAGTTGAGTTATTTTTATCATTTCTAAGCGTGGCAGCCACAGATTGATATAAGCTGTCATGGCCAAACATACAGAGAACGTCATCAACGAAAACAGTACACACCGAGAAATATGACACCTAATGCAACCTTGTGGTTCTTTGATGCGCTTTTAATCGTTTAACAACTGAGTTTTACAGCACATAAGGCTACAAAGACTGAAGATACATTTATTGTTGGTTATAATCTGTCTTTTCTCATTATAATAAAATGATAGAATAATGGTTGTGGTATCCTTTACGCATTACTTGCTGGCCTCAGCTGTTTACTCAACTTGTTAAAGAAAACCACAATAGCATAGACCATTTACTCTGACTTCTACAGTCACAATAGAGAGAGGATGAGGGCATGGCGGAGCCTCTGACGATTAGGAGACGACTAATGTAGATGTTATAAGCTCATTACAGTACAGGCTGGGGCTGGGGTTAAAGTAAGGGATGCATACTGTATACGTCTTCATTTCTCTTCTGTCTGTAAAGTTTGAAAAGAGATGTCACTTACACGTGTATCTGCGTCCTCCATCAGCAGACTGTCTTTTCTTTAGAAAGGTGAAAGAACTGACTGGCAGCAGGAATGCTGTTATGATTTTGGGAATTTAAACTATTAATGCTTGAGACCACAGGCGTCAAAGACAAGTCATGAACTCTGCAGTGACAGAAAAAAAGAGTCCAGTCTGTCTTCTCAGCATCCTGCTTCATGTCATGTGACAAACTCTGAGCATATTGCTTTTAATACAGGATAAATCTATGTTCTATATCAGCGGTGGCGGAATCTGTGGCTCTTGAGCCATATGCGCGCAGCTCTTTGGGTTTTTGGTTGATTTTTGTTTTCAGCTGTTTTTAACACACATCAGATAAGTAAAAAAATGCATTTGAATGCATCTGACAATACTGCCAATAAATTTGCCAATTATTTTAAAATGAAAAATAAGGCAGCAGAGTTTTGAGGACTGATTCTGCAACCTGAAGGAAAAAGTGGCCACGGATCACCTTCCTGATTAACCCTTTCACTGCTGCATCAGGTTGTTTGAAAGCCCCTTTAGGGACAAATGAGTGAAATAGTTGCTTTGAGTGGTCACAAGCCAGTTCAAGCAAGACCTGAAAAGGATTGTGAATAACAAAGACTGTCAGGTTTCCCACTGAGTAAATCTGAGTAAGACAAAAAAGTACTATGAAAACTGCCATGTATTATGACTGTCATTAGATCTGGAAGTCACTGTTGTTGTCATGTGTTGTGTGGCTTTTTGTTATGGTGCGTTTTAGGCTTAACCCCTGTTCTACATTGTTGAAAACATCAAAACCAACAGCAAATGTATCTACCTTACAACCAAGCAGGGCTGTAGTACTCGAGTCCGGTCTTGGACGATCGTGTCCCCGCGTGTCACGTGTCCTTTCCCCGTTCTTCGTTCCCTAAACCCAACCTACCCGTTGTTGTCGCACGTCCCCCAGAGACGTGTGGCGTTAGATAGAAAATGAACGTGTCCATTTCACAAACTACCGTGAGACCGTGTTTCTCCTTAAAGTTGATATTTCTGATATAACTTCCTCTCATAAAAACACATAAATGAGCCACAGCGTTGCACCAAAGAGCACCAAACGTGGATTTATCCAATAAAAACGACCAGCTGTGTTGGAAAATTACCAAGACTTTTACAAATTAAGTCATATATACTGTATATATAATATTGTTTTTTGGTTTCAGAAGGGACTAAAAGTCTTTGGGCTGAGAGTATTGACAACGTTTCCACATATCTTTGTTTTGTATTCGTTCACAATAAGAAAGAAAATAAAAATGATGCCAGACATGTCCTTCTGCCTTGGCCTCATTTGTTTTTTCTCATGTATTTTAAGTTTAATCTTATCATTGCTATTTTTATATCATTTTAATGGCATTTAGTTCTTCAGTATGTGTTTTATTGGGCATTAAACATGTCATCATGTTGACTAATGATTTAACAAAAGAAAACATTACCAAATAATCTTCTTTCAAATCACAGATTACACATAGCTGGGACCAGAAGCTTAAAAACGTCAGTCAATCTTACAGTGCATGCGTCTACTTGTCATAAGCCGTACAGTCTATTTGTACTACATAAAGTATAATAACAGGTTTTTCTTTCATTCTAATCCTGAGAGACACGTGCAGGTGCAGTCGTTGGGAGAAGGCCATTAGTTTATGTCACAATTTTAAATTGATATTTCACAGTAATCTAAAATATCAAGCCTTAAGGACCTCTCTCGTCTTCAAGTCTCATCTTGTCTTTTCTCCTGAACGTCTGTCGTTCCTCATCGCTTTATCTCGGCAGTTAGAGTTACAGGTTCCACGTAAATCAGCCTGAGGTTCACACACTGAGCCTGTTGAACTTTTGTCAGGCAATGGTCGCCCAGGGAAAACAGATTAAGACAATGACCTTTGACCTCCCACTTTGTCTTGTATCAGCGCGGTGGTTGACTATAAAACCTGGAAGGTCTTGTTAGAAAGCATTTTGGAAACAGGGAAGGAGATTTGCAATCACGTTAGCAATCAAACAGGATGTCGCCATCACGGACAACGTGTTCTCACGCCCAGCGTGCGTCAAAAGCGACGCTTGGTCAGATGTCTTTGGCGTTTGTTAGCGATGCGAAAAGTCTCCTTCGGCGTCGTATTGGCGTCATATTTAGACGCGCTTGGTCGGGACTCTTTGCGTCACTTTTTGACGCTCTGGTTCAGGGCGTTCTGTACGTTTAACTGACATGTGGCACCAGAACGCAACAGTTAGGGCTCCTGCACGCTGCCTGCGTGGCGTCAGCTGCGTTGCGTGTCCGTTTTTTATTTTTTTAGGTTTTCTAGGTCAGAGCTTGCACACTATCTGCGTTTTCAGCGGCTCGAGAAATAGCACCGACGCTTATTTTTCACGTGACACGCAAGCGCATTGGAAGCGTTTCCAGGCTAAATAGAATCCAAAAAGATGTTTATATGTCCTTTTGACACAAATATGTTCAATAAATGACATTTTGATGTTTGAGTATCTAGGTTTTGACATGAATGCAGATATGAATGTCATTTAAAAAGAATTATAATAAATAATTATCGACTTTCCTTTTTGCCTTTGCTGTTATCAAATCAGTTTATGTTTATATATGTTTAACATGAAGTTGCTTGAGTTCAGTACATTTCCACAACTCTCTCCCCATATTTCGAGCAAGGGGGATCCAAATAGAATAGAATAAATCTTTATTGTCCACCAGGAGAACATTTTTCATTGGCTCACCAGACCTACAGGACACATAAACATACAGACAACGTCTCAGACATAGTAGGTAAAGCATAAAAAAGATAGAATAAAAATATCGGTATAAATATGCTTAAAATCACTAAAATAGCAGCTCAGTTTGATTGTCACTTGATTTGGTCATGGCATTTGTATTTAAAGATTTTTTAAATACACTTTTGGCCCGAGGCACTCTGAAGGGCCTCCCACCTCAGGAGCTCAAACTGACAGGAAAGAGGGTGTGTACCATCTGCAGTGATTGTCCTAGCTTTCTTCCTCATACTGTGAAAAATGAATCATGTGACTGAATCAAATATAGACACAGAAAATCATTGTGATGTCAGATTTTTTGTTTCCAAATTTTGGCAACCATACACCGACTCGTGCTCGCTCTTTAATCTTTTTTCCCCCCTTGTGCAGACCATGCGACTTCATTGAAAATGATCGTTCCGATCCCCCAGCCAGATGACTTTGTGATGCCCTGGTGTGATTGCAGAGGTGATAGGTTTGTCCTGTTAACTGTTGGAGCAATGCCAACACTCGTGAGTTTACTCAGCGGTAGAAACTCGTAACTCGTGAGTCTCTTGATAGTAAAAACACAAAGTCTCTCAGTGTCATGTCACATGTCTTTTTGACATTCATGTCAGATTGTAGATATTACTTAACAATTCCTCAAATACTTGCAGCAATGATATCCCTGTACTCTGTGTTAGTGGTTAGTCCGTTCCATTAAGCTAAAGGTTCTAGTCTCTCTCACCAAGAAAGTGTTTTGCTCTTTCCATTTGTCAAAACGTTGGACTTCAGAATCAGAAATGCATTATTGATCCCCGAAGGGAAATTCTGTGTTACAGTAGCACCAATAGTAAGAAGACAGAGACGCAGCACTGCAACAGGCAGCATGCACGTTAGCGTTAGACTTATGTACTGATTTAGATTTTGTTGGTTTGCATTACTTTTAAAGGGCCCATGGCATGAAAATGTCACTTTATGAGGTTTTTTAACATTAATATGCATTCCCCCAGCATGCCCAGTGGCTAGAAATGGTGATAGGTGTAAATTGAGTCCTGGGTATCCTGCTCTGCCTTTGAGAAAATGAAAGCTCAGATGGGCTGAGCTGGAATCTTGCCCCTTATGAGGTCATAAGGAGCAAGATTACCTCCCCTTTCTCTGCTTTGCCCGCCCAGAGAATTTGGCCCCCCCACGAGAGAGACATCATGGCTTTCAAATGAACAAAGTGGTAGTTGGTCAAGGCCACACCCCCAGCCTCCACCCTCCTCAAAAGCTACAGACTCAGAAATGGCACATACTAAGGAAAGCTCATTGTGGGACTGGCTCTGGTGGCTGTAATTCTGCACCAAGGCTGAAATTTGGGAAGGAGACCTCAGATACAGTATTAGGGGACCACTAAGGTCTATATAAAAGAGACTTTAGATACAGTATTAGGGGACCACTAAGGTCTATATAAAAGAGACTTCAGATACAGTATTAGGGACCACTAAGGTCTATAAAAGAGACTTCAGATACAGTATTAGGGGACCACTAAGGTCTACATAAAAGAGACTTCAGAAACAGTTTTGTTAAGGTGGATGTCTTTTTTAATAGTGGCTTGATTACTGCAGTTTTCAGGGCCTGTGGAAAGAGACCTGAAAGAAAAGACGTGTTCACAATCTGTAGAAGATCAGAAGCCAAACAATTTGGTAAATTTTTGAAAACACCCGTTGATAGAATATCAAGGCAACAGGAGGAGGTTTTCAGATGTTGTATAATGTCCTCCAAGTTTTTATGGTTGATCGTATGAAACTAGTTCTGCTTGAACACTGTGACAACACATATCCTGTACTTGATATGGAGGCACTGACTGTTTGTTTAATCTTCTGAATTTTGTCTTTGAAGAAGGAGGCAAAATCATTGCAGGCCTTCGTGTCTCTACTCTGTGGTCTCCCATGGTCAAATCTGTGCACAGGTGGGGGCTGTGGTGGATCGCTGGCGCACTTTGTTATGTCTTCCTCTTGTTTAGATTGGTCTTGTCTCGTGACCTTGGCAGATGTGTAGCGCAGAAAGTAGAGTAGAATAGATGTTAACAGCTTTACTCCTGGCTTGTTAAGGAAAAGTCCATCTGCTTTAAACAGATGTCTGCGCTCCAGAAAATGTTAAAATTGTCAATGAAGTGCAGAGAATGGACGGTACATTCAGTTGAAAGCCATTTATTTAGTGCCAACAGTCGGCTGAATCTCTCAGCTCCTCTTCTCACTGGTGGTATAGGACCACTGATAAACACGTCTGCGTTTAAGGAGCTGACTATATAAAAGAGACTTCAGATACAGTATTAGGGGACCACTAAGGTCTATATAAAAGAGACTTCAGATACAGTATTAGGGGACCACTAAGGTCTATATAAAAGAGACTTCAGATACAGTATTAGGGGACCACTAAGGTCTATATAAAAGAGACTTCAGATACAGTATTAGGGGACCACTAAGGTCTATATAAAAGAGACTTCAGATACAGTATTAGGGGACCACTAAGGTCTATATAAAAGAGACTTCAGATACAGTATTAGGGGACCACTAAGGTCTATATAAAAGAGACTTCAGATACAGTATTAGGGACCACTAAGGTCTATATAAAAGAGACTTCAGATACAGTATTAGGGGACCACTAAGGTCTATATAAAAGAGACTTCAGATAGCCTACAGTATTAGGGGACCACTAAGGTCTATATAAAAGAGACTTCAGATACAGTATTAGGGGACCACTAAGGTCTATATAAAAGAGACTTCAGATACAGTATTAGGGGACCACTAAGGTCTATATAAAAGAGACTTCAGATACAGTATTAGGGGACCACTAAGGTCTATATAAAAGAGACTTCAGATACAGTATTAGGGGACCACTAAGGTCTATATAAAAGAGACTTCAGATACAGTATTAGGGGACCACTAAGGTCTATATAAAAGAGACTTCAGATACAGTATTAGGGACCACTAAGGTCTATATAAAAGAGACTTCAGATACAGTATTAGGGACCACTAAGGTCTATATAAAAGAGACTTCAGATAGCCTACAGTATTAGGGGACCACTAAGGTCTATATAAAAGAGACTTCAGATACAGTATTAGGGGACCACTAAGGTCTATATAAAAGAGACTTCAGATACAGTATTAGGGGACCACTAAGGTCTATATAAAAGAGACTTCAGATACAGTATTAGGGGACCACTAAGGTCTATATAAAAGAGACTTCAGATACAGTATTAGGGACCACTAAGGTCTATATAAAAGAGACTTCAGATACAGTATTAGGGGACCACTAAGGTCTATATAAAAGAGACTTCAGATACAGTATTAGGGGACCACTAAGGTCTATATAAAAGAGACTTCAGATACAGTATTAGGGGACCACTAAGGTCTATATAAAAGAGACTTCAGATACAGTATTAGAGGACCACTAAGGTCTATATAAAAGAGACTTCAGATACAGTATTAGGGACCACTAAGGTCTATATAAAAGAGACTTCAGATACAGTATTAGGGACCACTAAGGTCTATATAAAAGAGACTTCAGATACAGTATTAGGGGACCACTAAGGTCTATATAAAAGAGACTTCAGATACAGTATTAGGGGACCACTAAGGTCTATATAAAAGAGACTTCAGATACAGTATTAGGGGACCACTAAGGTCTATATAAAAGAGACTTCAGATACAGTATTAGGGACCACTAAGGTCTATATAAAAGAGACTTCAGATACAGTATTAGGGACCACTAAGGTCTATATAAAAGAGACTTCAGATACAGTATTAGGGACCACTAAGGTCTATATAAAAGAGACTTCAGATACAGTATTAGGGACCACTAAGGTCTATATAAAAGAGACTTCAGATACAGTATTAGGGACCACTTTTGCTTTTTACAAAGAAATATGTAAATCAAAACTAGGGCCAAAGTAGGATGTTTGAGCAGATGGATCAGTGCACTAAACATCCGACTAATGTGCACAAATGAGGGATTCCAGTCAGCTTAACATATTTTATATAAAGATTACACAGTGTTACACACAACAGGCAAAGTTAAGCCAATGCTGAAATACATCCTCATATCTCTGTCATAAATCAAAACAAAACTGTAGTAAATTCAAGCTGCTCAGTTAGATTAAATTGTCCATGTCCGACAACTTTCTCTGTTTATTTTCCACTGGATTATGCAGCTAACTGCTAACTATTACGGAAACCACAATAAATATCACAGCTGTAGAAGAAAAGAGTTAGGGAACAGACACAAATATAATGACCGTGATATAATAATGATTTCATATAATGGAGGTAATTCAGTATTTATAGGCAACTCGAAGCCAAAACACACCTGCTAACAGTCTTAATTTAGCTTGTTAGCATTAAAACGTTAGGTTATTGGAATGAAACACATAGGGCAGCTAAGGCTGATGGGTATGTGGTCCAAAACACCAAAGTGTTGGATTGGACAAATTAAAAGTGTGGCTTGATAGTGGCTCTAGAGCAAAAGTCAAGGATAACGGAAGCTATTGACACACACATGAATGTGCGACTCAAAGTTTGACGCTACTCCGTTTACTAAGTTGTTGAGACTTTTCAGTAGAAAACCTAAATTCCAACCTCAAGATGGTGCTAGAGGAAAAGTCAGAGAATCACCAAAGTCAGAAGGCTTCAGTCTCAGGGAACCATGAAAGAAAACATGAAATGTTACGGCAATCCATCCAAACGTTGAGATATTTCATCTTGGGAAATACGGCACATTGCTATGGATTAACCCTTGTGTTGTATTCCCGTCAAAATTGAAAATCAACACTTTTATTGATGCTTTTATCAAGTTTTTAAAACTTTTTCTCACATTTTTGTCCCTTTTTTTCTTTGTTTTGACACTACGTAACACTAACTTATTAACTTTGTTTTACAGTTATTTTTGGAATTTATGGTCAATAAACCTCATTTATAGGAAATTATACCTAATGTTTGAGTTAGAAAAGCAGAAATGAGAAATTATTGAGACTAAAATTAAAGGAACGGATGTTGATGATAATCACAGACTGGAATATGTCAACTTTTACTCTCAATACTATTTCAAAAACACTTCCATTTGTTTTTCAAATGCTATAAAATTGAATAAGCCGCCCCAAAATGAATGAAAGTAGAGATTTGTACTTGGCCAAGAGCCAATCATGTTATTTTGGTTAATTAAAAAGAACATTGATATAGAAAAAAACGGGTCAATTTGACCCGAGGACAACATGAGGGTTAAGGCAGTAAAATGTTTAGCTCCACCTCCGACAGTCACAACATTTAAGTGCTTCTCACACCCTGTTTCATCAGTGAAAATAATACATAATGTGATATGTATATTATATTATATAATGTACCAAATGGCAAATGCCAGTTAGGCTGGAAGTGGGATAGTTCATTTTTGATTTCGTTGCCTAAAATGCATCTGGATGCGACTGGATAGACCTACAACTAATCCGAGAGCTGAGCCACATACCAATGTCAACAGACCACAGCGTGCAGAGATGAGCAGTGATGGTCTAGCATCAACATGTCTGTCAACGAGAGAGAGAATTTGAACATAGTACTTCAACAGAAAGTGTTTCAACGGCACTCCTCTTTGCTAAGATGGCTGAAATAGTGGCCCCCCCCCAAACAGCATCTTGCATAGGACCCGCCAAAAGCTAGAAGTTGCTGGAAACTGTTAGTTATTGTCTAAAACCCACCCCATTTGAGATAAAAGATTGTTATTCGGGTCTGTTTTGGCTGGAGACCTGTCTGAACGGGAGAGGGACCAGACATATCTGCCAGAGTAACAACAAAAACACGAGCTTGCAGAATCGTCTGGTTCCCAGGCTTCAGAACTCCAACGGAAACTCTGATTCATTTTCTTTGAGCACGGTTGTGTCACCTGAGTCTCACCTGGGAAGCTCTGGTTAGCGTGCCACAGATTATTTTTTTTTGGCTGTGGAAGTGGATGCTTCTTGTCACTCGATCAGTGCAGGCTGGCTCCAGGGCCTCACTGATAACACAATCAGCCAATCAGAGGCGAGGCGGGTAGGCATCAGTAGTAAAACCATGGAGGTTGCAAGTGGGTTTGGCACCAGATGAAACAAGATAAACGCAAGACCAAACCTGCCTGTTATGTCACAGAGATAACATACTGTACATTCGGAAGGTGAGAAAGGTATTTCACACTTAACTTGCTAATGGACAGAGGAGCTTTTATACTATACAGTGGGGGCTTTTGGGGGGCCTGCACGCTCCATTTAAACATGTGTATGTGTGCAATGCAAAAACATCAAAAAGTCAGTTTCTCATTTTAACAAATTCCTGTTGAGGTTTTGTGTTGTGGTGTCCGGGAGCCGTAGTCCTGTACATACAGGGGTTACATTTTTTGGGTTTCTCTCTTCTTGTTGTTATTACCAGGGTTGGATTTCACCAGTGAGTGAGAGTGGTGTTTTCTGTGAGACATTATGACACATTTGTTAGTTTTCTTGGCACAGCTTTGTCGAAAGTCACTACAGATATGACATTATGACAGATATGACAGATATAGACATTATTTTGACCATGTGAGTAGGCAAGCTATTCTGATGAGGGAGGAGGCTGGGGTGTATGGCCGAGTCCTTAAACTCAGGGCTTTCAAGCAGGGGTGCTGTCCTTGCTGCATTGAAACCACCTTTTTTTTGTGCATGTGTGTTTCTGTACGTGGCTTGCTGTGTGTGGTGTATTTGGCCTTCTTTAGGACTCTTCTACGTATATGAGCGACTGTATGAGAGGTTTCTCGTGCATACTATGCAATGGAGTCCTGCCGGCGCCACCAGAATGTTGACTTATCTCTCTCCAGGCTCTGCTCTGAGATCTAAATCTACCTGTGTGACGATTACAAAACTAACTCAACTGTAAGTGGTTAAAGAGCCTCAGGCTCATCAGGAAATCACTCAATGTTAAGAACATTAGGTCAAATGTTTGCTCTCCTGTTTTATTTTCAAAGACGCATGCTTGGATTATGTAACTAAACAAAGGGTTATGTTTTCTTATGTACAAAATTTGTAAGGAGGGGGATGGTGTGTCTACACAGGTGACCAAGATTTGAATCCTGAATCAACATTCACACTTTATTTATTTTGCAGACATGAACATGCCATACAATGCAAGCCACAAAAAAATAAAAGAGGACATATTCTGCTCTTCGTTAAGGTTTATAGTAGGTAGTCGGGTTTAGTCGGGTTTCTACCAGAACAAGTTTAAATGAAATGCTTCGTTTTAACGCCTGTCTCCTTATGCCCCCTTCCTGAAAAAGGTCTTCTGCATCTGCGCTCTCTGAGTCTCTGTCATTGCAGCCGGGGAATGACTGTTAACGCACTTTCTACTTATGTGATGTATGGCTGTGTGTATTTTTCTGTGGATTGAGCGCTTTGAATACTTTGACAGTTTTTATTTTTAAGAGCACCTTAACCTGCTTAATAGTGACAAAAGGCATGGAAACCTTACTTTTTACAATATGGGACCTTTAAGGAAGCGCCATGTTTTAGGTAACAAAGAGAATAATTAAGTAACGAATGAATTCTCCAGAATTGCTGTTTTCCTTTTCTTCTAGAAACACAAAAAACTGCGTCCGTATCAATTAATCATACCTGTATCTGCTCCACTGTTGTAGAAAAATGTGTTTAAATGCATAACGAAGGGTCAAAGGTGAAATCCAGTTCTTTTTAGACTACCTAACCTAACATGTTTGAGGTATGCAAAGCTAACAAAGGTACCCGCATTTACCAGCATGAATAGCGGGGGATAACAGGGATCCTCTCAGAGCTGTCAAGTACATTTAGCTTTCTAAAATGTAAAGAGGGTAAATCTTTCACTACGCACAAAAGACTGTCACTTTCAGGGGAAGGGGCAACTGTAAGAAGGTCAAAAATGGCCCAGGGGTTAGCGTTAGTCTTCACAGGAGGATCTTTTCAGAGGTGTGGAAATGTTCTCAGGAAGTATTTTTACATATGAGGCTGCGTTCATGACCTTGCTGCTTGTCATGCCTTGCATCAACAGAGTCACGCACCAGTGCACCACGCAAACTGATACTGATAGGGGCTGCAGACAGGCCCAACCTGCGCCCTTATCAGCCATCGTGGACGGGAGGGACGCCCGGTCATTCAGCACTTCAATAAAAGACAAATGCTGGTAATGGCAATATAGATATTTGCTGAAAATAAAGGCGGCTTTGAGGAGATCTTTGGATTAAGAACCTCAACAGGATAAACAACAATAATCCAAATCAACAAGTGATTCATAGCCCCGCTCTCTTCTTCGAGAGTGTAACCTAAAACCAAGAACAAATGCATCATCCCTCAGTCCATCATCCATCATCCATCAATCCATCCACCAACTGCTTTTCCATGGTTGGGTCGCCGGGGCAGCAGCTCCAGCAGGGGACCCCAAACTTCCCTTGCCTAAGCCACATTTAACCAGCTCTGACTGGGGGATCCTGAGGCGTTCCTAGGCCAGGTTGGAGATATAATCTCCTCCATCATCACATCCATCAATCAAATAGAAATGAAGTGTCAGAGAGCGCTGCAGAGCCAACAGAGTTCCCCTGCAGGCTGTAATACTTTACGTTATGAGAATGAGTGACAAAAAGCTCAGGAATGACTCGTTTCTTTAAAAGAAAAACATCTTTCAAGGCTTTCAAAGCTTTCCCCATCATTCAGGTTAGGGCTTGATTTTTTTTTTTTTTTAAGAATTCTTTAGGCCTTTATTCTATAGGACAGCTTTAGAAACGAAAGAAGGGAGAGAGAGAGAGGGGGAAAGACATGCAGCAAAGGGCACCTGCTGCGTCAAGGACTAGGCCTCTGTATATGGGCACGTGCTCTACCAACTGAGCTACCCAGGCGCCTTTGATATATTTTTTTTTAAGTTCATTATAAAAGATCACAGTAAACATTTTGCATTCTAGGATTTGTGTTGAAGCTATCACATGAGAACACATCCTCATACCTAGACAACATTACAGGTAGATTACCAAAGACTCCCAAAAACGACACATACAACTATTTGATGCCGCACAGTGGCATTTCGATAATGTGACAATTTTATTTAACACTTTTGAACAGGTAATTAAAGTTGCAAAAAGAACTAGTTAAGTTTAAGCAACAAAATCACTTACATTATGGTTAATAAAACCATCAGGGATTGACTTACAGCTATAGTGCGCATAGTTTCTTTCCCCCCTTTGAGAAATTCTAAGTAATGACAACATTTCTGTCAGTGCATCCACATGACACAAGCCCCAAATACTCCTCCTCCTCCTCCTCCACGTAGTTGCTAGTAGCCAAGGAGGACATGGAGGATTTAAAAAAAGCATGATGGACGTAATTATTTTCACTAGAGCACAAAAGTCGCCAGACAACGCAATCTTCTAAACAAAGTCATACTGAGAAATACAAAGAGAGTTGTGTAATTGTCGGTCATTATAAGATGCTTGAACAATGAACACATATGGTTGTTTTTTGGTGAAGACAGTCTCCATATGATGGAGTGATGAAAACATAATGTATCTTACTAAAAAAAATGCTCAGTGCAGGGCCTTTGGCTTAATGATTTCCATGCACATATTACTGAACAGGTTTTTCTTTCTTGCAGAAAAGACGATGGCATCACGATGCAACGTTTTCACCCTGGTGTTTTGTCCTCATGTTCAACTTCTGACCTTACTTGTAAAGATTATACAGGATGAAACCACAGTTCAAACTATGAGCCTTTAGAAGACAAGTGCTTATACAGTCTGCATACAGCAGAGGGCAATGTTTGTGCTGCTCATTCACCAACATGTGTGGTGCTGATTGTAGAGAGAGAAGAGAGAGGAAAGTTACAGTAAAAGAATGAAGTGAAAGGTGTTGATAAACGACTAGGAAATGTAACAGCTGGCGTTCAGAATTGAGAATATGAAAAAGAGATTGGAGACATAGAGAATTAAAATGGTCGTCCAGGAGAATGAGTTATCCGAAAGAACACTAAAAAGGAGTTGTTCTCAAATTCTAAAGACTTCTAGTTTTCAAGAAACAAAGTCTGAAGCCCCACCAAGAGCTCTGTAGTCTCCAGTTCACCTCACAATGCAACAATATTCCAATGGTTTTGCCTTTGAGTTTCACCTCATGTAAAGTCTTGAGGTGAAATACTAACAAAGCCTTTTTACTGGCATGTTTTTAGTGTTTTTATCTTATTTAATTTAACTCACTTCTGTTTTATGCTGCACACCTTGTGGCAATGGCGTCACTTTGGGTTCAAGATTGGGTTGAGATCTCCACTATTGAGTAAAATTTTGCACATATCAAATAATTCATTTCCTGCATTTTGGTGAATTTTTCTGCAACAATGTGTGCCTTCCCTGCATCAAGTTATGATGCAAATGTCTCCATTTACTGTATGTAAATGAAATTATTACAGGTTTTTGGGGGGGGGTTGCATTGGCCAGTTTTCATTATTGTCATCCCCCCTGTAGATTACGCCTATGCCTTGCAGGGTTTCAGTGTTTGCTTGTTTTTTTTTTTCTGTATTTGCAGTGAGAGATCATGGCAAGATCTGGTTGGATTACATGGTACGTCTCTACTGGCGAGTGTGACATCCACGCTTCCCATTCATTGTCAACGGAAGCAGCCGGGCAATGCATTCGGGATAACTTCACAGCAAATTCAAAGAAGCGGGTCGTCGAGTTGCTAGGTTACCTTTTGCACGCGTTATGCAAATAAGGGGCATCCAGCTCGAGTCTCTAAAAAAAAAACTCCTGAAACTCTTTAAACTGACCGTTGTCGATCTAAAATGACGACACATTCAGTAGCTGCAGTATATTTCCCCCATAAAACACATTTTGGTAAACTATTTTCGTAAAATGAGCAAACGTTTCCAAATGAGACGCCATGTTGTTCTGTTTTGAAATTAGCGGCTGTCCAATCAGGTGCAGCCATTGTGGTCGTAGGAGGGTGAAGCCTGTTTTCTTTGCTTGTCAGTGGTTATTGAAGAGAAATTGATAACTGCTAATGGCGACACGTCAAGCATCCAATGCTGGGTAGCGAGGCGATCCCTGCCTTCAATAAAACGCCACAGTGGACAGGTACCATTAGAGTGAATAGATAGAGTGGATAGATAGAGTAGATACATAGAGTAGATAGAGTGGATAGATAGAGTAGATACATAGAGTAGATAGAGTGGATAGATAGAGTAGATACATAGAGTACATAGAGTGGATAGATAGAGTAGATACATAGAGTAGATAGAGTGGATAGATAGAGTAGATACATAGAGTACATAGAGTGGATAGATAGAGTAGATACATAGAGTAGATAGAGTGGATAGATAGAGTAGATAGAGTAGATACATAGAGTACATAGAGTGGATAGATAGAGTAGATACATAGAGTACATAGAGTGGATAGATAGAGTAGATACATAGAGTACATAGAGTACAGAGTAGATAGCAGATAGATAGATAGATAGAGTAGATACATAGAGTAGATAGATATAGATAGAGTAGATACATGGAGTAGATAGATAGATAGATAGATAGAGTAGATAGATGGAGATAGAGTAGATAGGATAGATGGATAGATAGATAGATAGATAGATATAGATAGAGTAGATACAGAGTAGATAGATAGATAGAGTAGATACATAGAGTAGATAGATAGATAGATAGATAGATAGATAGATAGATAGATAGATAGATAGATAGATAGATAGATAGATAGATAGATAGATAGATAGATAGATAGATAGATAGATAGATAGATAGCTGTTTTCACCTAGAGGTGTTTGGCTGAATACTAATTGGTGAGAAAGACAGAGTCCCATTGATGACGGAGCACAATGGAGAAGCAACACAAGCAAAAACAGAACAATCCAATTATTTCATCTTTTTCCACATTGGACCGTGTTTGTGTGACCGCCGCCTGCTGACACTGCGTGGAGGCCGTGACCGTCAACAATGCGGCCCTTGTGCCGAGGGTCACAGCGGCAGAGGAAACCAGGGCCGACACAGCTTCCTCTCCCACTGCCCCCATGGCTCTGTAGGCAACAAACAAAGATGGCTGAATGCACACTATAGTCTGCTTTGGCAACAAGCTTCTGGGAAAGGTTAGAATACACAGTTGGCTTGTTGTCCGCAGTGCTCAGTGATGGCTCATCACCGTACACACTGCATGCTACAATATGCTGTTTGACAACAGGAGCCAATATAGTAACCAGCATGCAAATTTAACCTTTCTATTAGTCAAAAACAAACTATATTAATGTTACATATTTTTGCCCTGAAAGTGATTTTACTAACAAGTTCTCTTGTTACAGATTATTTTAAATGCAAATGAATGGCCTTTGATTTAACCTCTAAAGCAAGTTGATTCATGCAAAACATTGTAAGGTTTTGGGATTAGGATAGACAAGTTTTCAAGTGTTTTGAACTGTTCCCTATTATTTTAAAAGTCCCATGGCATGACAATTTTACTTTATGAGGTTTTTGACGTTAACATGAGTTCCCCCAGCCTGCCTATGGTCCCCAGTGGCGAGAAATGGTGATGGTTGTTAGCCCTGGGTATTCTGCTCTGCCTTTGAGAAAATGAAAGCTCAGATGGGCTGATCTGGAGAGGGGAGGTAACCTTTCCCCTTATGACCTCATAAGATGCAAGGTTACCTCCCCTTTCTCTGTTTTGCCCACCCAGAGAATTTGGCCCACCCATGAGAGAGAGACATCATGGCTTTTAAACAAGCAAAGTGGCCCCCCTCTCTCCTTCTCAAAAGCTACAGACTCAGAAATGGCACATACTAAGAAAAGCTCATTGTGGGACTGGCTCTAGTGGCTGTATTTTCCTAAAATGGGACCTTTAAAGTTTCTTTCCTGCCAGACACACATCTCATCAACATCCACGTCTAATGGGCTTAAACAGGAGGCAGCATGTATACTTTGCCCGTTGCTGGTAGTTGCCATGGTAACATTAATAGCTTAAGGTGTGTGTCCATTGTCACCATAATTTCCCCGCCTTCTGTTTAAGCCCAGTATACAAGAATGTTGATGAAACGTGCGGTTTGGGCGTGTTAGAGATGAATTCTTCTACACGGAGTTCGCTTTTGGCTCAAAACTCTGCTTAAATACCAAAACATAGCAATGTAAATATAGCCCTAGTTAGCTCTGGAAGGAGCAACGAGCTCGGACAACAAAGTGACACGATGCAAAGTTCAGTTCACAATGTTCTAAAGGCTTAAGGATTTATATTTCCAAACAATTTCTCCATTTACTTTGATGACGTGAGAGTTAATCCAAAGATAATAAAGATGCTCCAGAGGAAAGGAGGATTGGTGCACGGTGGGTTCAGGCAGATAAATACATCTCCAGCAGGAAAAACAATTCGCAATTTATGATACAAATTTATGACACCAATTGAAACAGATGGGAAGGGCTGTGTTCAGAAGGATTGGTTCACGGTAGGTTCGCACATCTTCAAGAAGAAAAACACAGTGTAACAATTTATGACACCAATTGAAACAGATGGGAGAGGCTTTGTTCAACAACAAAAATGGAATGTAACATGTTAACAACAGTGTAGAAACTACTAAGGGACCGTTCGGTATTTATTGTTTTTGAAAACAGCAACATTTCAAAGTGACTTGTTTGGTGCATACTTTTCCATGTAGCCCTTCCTCGGCCCCCATCGCTGGGTCTGACCCAACAAAAACAACTTGGGAGTTGCTTTCTTGGAGAATGCAACCCTATAGTCAACTGCGCCACCAGTTGCCAAAGTATTGTTACTGACATGAAGATGGAATATAATGAAGCTGACTGTTTCACTTTGCCTTGAAATCTGCCACGTTGTGTGAAATTTTAACTTAGCGGGAGCACAACCGGTCATTGCATTCTTCAAATCAGCGAGTTTTAGAAGTCCCAAGGTTCAGATATAAATGGTGGGGAGGGGAATCAGGCTTTGCAGTTGCTTCCCGAGACTCTAGATCAAGTACCCCCGATATTCGCACTATTACAGATGTGGCTTTTAATACGTAGCAGTGCTGTGACAACTTCATTCTTTTGTTTCTTTGTAACCTTTTCTGATTTTACTGTTTTCTATCTTCACTCTTTCTATTGTATGATATGTGCTTTTACTCTTGGTTTCTGATGTTAAGCACTTTGGATACCTGCTGATTGCTGTGAAGTGCTATATAAATACATTTTTATTGATTTTGATTGAGCTTGAGCACCCACGGAGAATACTGAGCCACCCACGTGTGCCAGACTGCCTGTAGGCTACATTAAATTAAAATGAAACCTTACAGTTGGTGCTAAGTGGAGCGTATGAGCTCTGATCACTGTTACGTGTCAGTTCAACTCGTCATCACCAATCCTATCTGTATATGTGAGAAGTGGTGCTGTCCTGAGTTGAAAGCCTACTTTACGGCTTTACTATCAAGTTAATAGGTGTGTGTTCATGTCGGCTGTCGTTCATTTTCTAAGGTTCTGAAATGCAAAACTGTTTTGACTAGCCTACTTTTTCTGTTTTTAAAGGCGTGCTGGACAGTGTTCAGCTTTGGCAGCTTTATGCTAAAATACACAATGACTGAGGAAGCCTATTAACTGGTCCATAGCAACCAGTTCACGGGTTGATCTTTGTCACTCGAAGTAAGTCGAGTGAAGATGTGAGTCGCGCATGCGTCACTTTGCGACGAGTAGCATATAAGATGCTAAAGAGAGACTTGTGTAATGTCAATACAGTAAAAATGGAACTACTTAACGAAGTTTGTTCACAAGCTAGCAATCAAACACAACAAAGGCTGTCAGTTGAATGGCGCTTTGCGCTAACGTTAGCAACCAAACAACCGTAGATAGCTAAGACGTTTTAAAATAATTCCCATCTTCTTTTATTGTTTGTAATGAGAAAAGTTTATTATTTTATGGATTTCACAAATTTCAGTATGACACGTTATGTTGTAAACAGTTTAAATCTGAGCGTGCGCGACTCACATCTGCACTTGACTCACATTGGGGAGTGACATTCTTTTAGTTCATTTATTACCCAGTGTGCTTTGTTGAATGGTCTCAACGTTTTATTTCATGTGAATACTAGTTTACTAGAGGAGTAACTTGATATTTGAATTAATGCAGGAAGTGTGTATTTATAGTTTCCAGGCTTATTGTGTTTCCACAACAATGTTAGTGAGTAAATCTACAGTGGAGTATGATGATCAAGATGAAAAGCCGAGGTTAGTCATGTATGTCATGGTTGTAAAATAAAAACAACAGTACATCTGTACATCTTTGCCAAGATCAAACCAGAACAGAGGGCATCAATAAATTGCTGGGGAGGGTCATGCCTTTTTTTTCCCTAATCATTTTGGAGGGTCATAGAAAGATTTATTGCTGGCGAAGGGAGGGTCAAGTCTATTTTTACTAAAGATCCCAAAACTCTTCCGGCAGCCCCTTAAAGAAATAACAAACAGTCCCTAAAACTTTGAATTACATTGGTTTCATTTTGTTTCAAGGAATCAGAGACAAAGACAGAATCAGCGTCAGACTTTTAAATGATTGTCAACAGCTGGAGAAGAGAGGACAACAATCCTATTTACACACTGTTCATAACAGACTGGACCATATGACCCAAGTGAGGGGAGAGGCTTGGGGGTGAGGAAGAGATGAACTGGGTATGGCAGCTGAACATTCAGGGCTCCGACAGAGGAGCCAAGAGGGATGTAACAGTTGCTTCTACTTTCCAAAGTTAGGAATTATCCAGGAATTCTTTGAAGACATCGTCGTCATGTTGCACAACGGAGGAGGATGAGCGAACATCTGCATCTTTTCCACTTCACAGGTTGAAATTATATTTGTCTTCCTTTACAACTGCTGATTTCAGACTGCAGTGAAAAGCAACTTACAATGCACAGAAATGTGTACAATTTAGGATTGTTTATCACATTTAATATATATCCTGTCTGTTAGTATGGGAGAAAAAAGGCAAAGTGTGATTGGTTAGAGCTGCAAAGATGAATAGAAAAATCAATTAGTTGTACACTGATCAACGTTTTTGACCATTTGACATATTTTGAGACAAAACCACTAATTGATTTTATGACCATACAAATAATTGTCAGTTGCAGCCCTATTTTGTGCACCAAAAACTAAATCTTAGTAAGCACTCAGCTCTGTTTTCTTATGAATTGCAGGAGCTGGAGGAGTGACTCCTTCATAATGAACTGTGCTGTGATTCTTCTATTAACATCAAGCTGCTTCACCTGGTCCTCAGCTATATATACCCGACAGGGCAGGTACAGTAATGAATATGATCGCTGAGGTTTTCCTTCTTGTCTGCAGCTAATGAATGAATTAACGATGGGAAATTGAGTGCTGGTCTGATCATCTAACAGCCCCTGAAACACTCTTCTCCCAAATCTTCTCCTGTTTTTTCTGACACTGACGCTCACGGGCCAGGTGTGTGGAGGTATGAAGAAGTAAGAGTGGAGATGGACTGGTATGTATACTGAGAGGCTAATCAGGAAAAGGGGGCAGGTGAGTGAGTGGGTGGAGATGGTCAGGGACGAGGGAGGGCGTGGATCTGCAGGGAGAGACAGTACTTCTCTTGTCCGAGCTGCATCTCATGTCACTTATTAAATAGCTCCTCGACTCCTCGGTCCTCGGCTGAACCGGGAGTTGTTCTGCTCCTCCTCGGTGAAGGGCATCTCAAAGCTCTTATTCCTGCCCTGAGGAGGGATCATCGAGGAGCTATAGCCGAGGATACACGAGGGCAGCCTTCCTGGAAGCCGTGCAGCTGAAGGAGCTGCTAACTCCGCCCAAACAGCTGAGAAATTCATGTGACGCTTCAGAGGAAAGGACGTCTCATGCCTTTAAAACACACTTGCTCTCTCCTCTGATGATTTCCTCTCGTCTCTCCGTGCCTCCTCGGGACTAGGGACTAAGACAAGGAAGGGAGGCAATTGCATCCACTTTTCCTTCACTTGCTTCCAGTGGTGGAAGACGTTTTCAGATTCTTTACTTAAGTCTCCAGACGGCCAACAAGTCCAACAAAAAACAACCCAGGGAGGGCAGAGAGGAGCAGGAAGAGGGCCGAACAGAAAGTTAAAAAAAAGCCACAAAAACAAAATTAGTTCATGAAAACTAAGCCACTGGGCCGTGGACTCAGGCAATTGAGGGCAGTGGGCACTGGGGAACTGGGGAGAGAGGGAACTAGGGACCGAGGCACTGGGAACTGAGGGAACTGGGGACCAAGGGAACTGGGGAACTAAGGACCAATGGCACTGGGGACCGAGGGCACTGGGGAACTAGGGGCCGAGGCACTGGTGTCCGAGGGCACTGGGGAACTAGGGGCCGAGGGCACTGGTGTCCGAGGGCACTGGGGAACTAGGGGCCGAGGGCACTGGTGTCCGAGGGCACTGCGGAACTAGGGGCCGAGGCACTGGTGTCCGAGGGCACTGGGGAACTAGGGGCCGAGGGCACTGGGGAACTAGGGGCCGAGGGCACTGGTGTCCAAGGGTACTGGGGAACTAGGGGCCGAGGGCACTGTGTCCGAGGGTACTGGGGAACTAGGGGCCGAGGCACTGGGGAACTAGGGGCCCAAGGGCACTGGGGAACAAGACATAAAACCAAAATAAGATAAGAATAGAACATAAAACAAAGCAAAATACCTAAATCATAACACAATCCTCACATTTAAGAAATTGGATCAATCCAAACAGTTGTGTCTAATCATTTCAGCTGGACTTGTAGGCTGTTATATTGTTGGGTAGTTTCATTTACAATAAAACTTCTGATAAATTACAGGTGTTTTGGATGCAAAAATCTGAATTTGTAAAGTACCTAAAGCTGTCAGATGAATGTAGTAGATTCAAAAGTACAATATTTCTCTGAATGTTACCGAGTAAAAGTAGAAAGTGGCATGACAAGGGAAAAAAACTCAATAAATCAATATATAATTATATTTATATATAATATAAATCAATAATATCAATAAGCTGAAAAAGCAGCGTACACAGCGGTGCTCGTGCACAACTGTATGTGGGTCGGAGCAGCGCGGGCGGAGCCTCAAGGAGATGCTACTTTCAAATCTTGCCAGCTTTTTTAACATGACCAACCCTGCCTTTAAGCATTAAAGCAGTGTAAAAGTAGCCTAAGTGTATAAACATTCTTGAAGTTGTGACATGTAATACTTATGGATACATACATTCTTGTCCACATACTCGATCAGATTTATCCTAATAATAATGACTTTGCATTGTCCTGAGTCAGCATGTTCAGAAAAGTCCCAATAATTAACCCTCCTGTTGTCCTGGGGTCAAATTTGACCCTTTTCAAAAAGTTTCCATATCAGAAATGTGGGTTTATTTCAACCAAATTTTCAAAAGAAATAACATGGATGGTTCCATACATTGCTCTTCACAAGTTTTATTAAATTTCACAGCATTTGATTATTTTTTTGCTATAAAAGAACATTGAAAAAGTGACCAAAAACACACAAAATCGTCAAAGGATGCCGTGACAAAACGTTGAAAAAGTGACAAAATCATCGGTGGAAAACCAACAAAAGTGTCGAAAAAGACTTCCAAAACCAGAAAAACAAAAAGTTGCATGGTTGACGGGAAGACAACACGGTGGTTAACTACATGGCGTAAATTAACAATGTTATCGGGTGGCATTGACACCTTACGGATCCTCTTTCACCCACAGCACCCAAGAAGCTGAAGTACCTCCTGGAGCCGCCCGTTTACCCCGAGGTGGTTGCCCGAAGGGGAGAAAATGCCACCTTGCCGTGTATCCTGAGAACCAAACCCAGCCATTACAAAGTGAAATGGACCAAGCTGGAGTCAGAACACGTAGGTCAGGAGAATATTATCATGATATCAAATGCGCATGCCTTCAAGCAATACGGCCATCTTGGGCCGCGGGCTTCTCTTCGGAAGGCTCACACCATGGACGCCTCACTGCAGCTCAGCCGCCTTGAGCTGGAAGATGGCGGCACGTATCGCTGCGAGCTTGTCAACGGCATCGAGGATGAGAGGGTTGCCATTACTTTGAGGATTGAAGGTAATTAAATATATCAACAATGAGCCCGATGTCTACTTCAAATGTCAAAGTAAAGGAATGCACAAGTGGAGATGGACTGGTGTAGATACTGAGAGACTAATTAGGGAAATGGGAAGCAGGTGAGGGAGTGGGCCGAGATGGTCAGGTGAAGGGAATGGGGTTACTGCAGGGAAAATGGTCGACATAGTTAATAAGTGGGGATGGGTTAGGGTAAGATTACCAGGGTAAGTCACTGGCCACAAGTCACGTCCTTTGACGTCGACACGTCTAGGGTATCTGATTAAGCATCTACCATTACTGCAGGGCAGGAGAGAGGGGCTGGATTTGTAGTCTATATCCACGACGTTCCACGTCAAGGATTGCTCCGGTGCCGCCGGAAATTTCGCCGTATGTCCGTGAAATGAACACGACCTTAACCCAAAATCTGTGGCAGTTTCACGGAATCGCCAAAAAGGCTCTGATGGGCCCATGGAACAATTCTGTGATATGAACAATTAAAGAAAAGGTCGTAGGTGGGTGGGACAACAACGCGATGGTGTTTAGGAAACAAAGAACGGACGGTTGGGTTTAGGAATCGTGACATGTGGGAAACGATTCTGGTCTCCTGGGTGAAAGTCCTGTGTTGTTTGACCTGTCCACCACCCCAACCATCCTACCTGCGCGAATATTTGGCCTTTTATACTACTATCAACCGTTGTCGCTCTTAATGAGAAATATTGTACTTTTTACTCCGACGGCTTTAGTTTCTTTACAAATTAAGATGTATACACAAAACACATGTAATTTATAAAGTACACTTTCATTATAAATTAAACTACCCAACAATATATGAAACATCAGCTACACAGCTCAATTGATTAGACCATTAAACACTTAGTTGATTGACAGAACTGTTTTTTATGCATTGAGAACTTTTGCTTTTAATACTTTAAGTTCCTTTTTTCTGAGGATACTTAGACTTTTACTTCAGCAACATTTTCAATGCAGGACTTTTATTAGCAACGGTATTTTTACAATGGGGTATTACTACTCTTACTTAAATAAAGAATCTGAATACTTCTTTCAACATACTGGCTCTCAGCATCATAGCACCTCCAATTTATTGTTAATGGAAAAGTCTTAACATGAATCCAACACACTATTAGTGAATATAATTCCCCACTGCTTACTGGCCTAGGTGGTCACTCGGCCATCCACAGATACAGTTCATCCTAAGGGTTCATTCTGCCACATGTACGTTTAACATTAAAACATGATTTATAAAAGCATGCCAACAATTACTGGGCTGATTTAGTAGCTTAGTATTCTATGCAGGAAGTGTATGTATAAATGCTTTAGGCTGCCCTGCACATTATCGTAGGCCTAGTTTATTATGCAGCTTCATTTTATAGAATATACTTGTGACGGTAAGGGAAGGAGGACCCAAACGCCGAGACGGGCAGGCAGGCAGGAGAGAGTTTATTTTACACAAAAAGCAGAATGTCGGCACCAACACAGGGATCCAAAGAGTGCAAAAAACAAAGTTCAAAATCCAAATATCCCAAAATCTAAAAGGGCCCAAAAAAAGGCAAGACAAAAACAGGAGTGCAAAACAGGAGCACCAAGGCAGGGAAAAACTCACAGGGGAATACAAGCCCACGGTACAAGGTACCAACGTAGATCACTCTGACAGGAACACACACAGCGACTCACAAAGGATCTGACAAGAGACAAAGGGAACACAGAGGTTAAATACAAGAGGTAACGAGCTAACAAGCAACAGGTGATACATCAGGTCAATCACATCAGGGCGGGACGACAATCACAGAGGCGGGAAACACAAGGACGGTAGTAAAACTAGACAGGACGAGACCCAGACCCAGACTATCACAATAAAACAGGAAACAGAACATACAGGTACTTAAGGGAAACACAAGACAAGAACAACAACAACAACAACACAAGACCAGGGAGGAAACTAGGGAAAGACAAGCACAAGGAGACAAGACGGAACCAAAAAACCAGAGAAGAAGGAACAGAAAACAAAGCAAAATACCAAATACAAGGACCACATACAAAACAACATCCCAACCCACAACAATATATGTAGTAGGGGTCCCTGCTCAATCTCTTTCAGTTGATGGGTCGTTGGCTTAAAAACCGAAGACCACGATTGGTATAAAAGACTTTTAAAGAATCTGCATCCGGAGACAGGTTAGGGTGGTGTATGGGTCAAACAATGCAGGACCTTTCACCCAGGAGACCTGGGTTTGTGTCAAGTACGTCTTTTAACCCCTAATCCACAATCTTTTCTTAGCCCTAAGTGGTTTTACCTGTGTTAGATCTGTACAATTAATCAAATTTTGATGGACTTTGGCTCCTAAATATGTAATCAAGAAAAACAGTTATCTTGCTCAGAACGTTCTGCAAGTAAACTCTTATTTTGTCGGGGAATACAAAACGTTCAACGGGAAAAGTATTAAGTTGAAATTTCAAGTTCAGGGTGTTTTTACTGTTGATTTGACTGTATTTCAAATTCGAAAAAGGCAACATCTTTCCGATATTCAATGGATTAAGTGTGTTAAATAATCGTAATTTCAATATTAACCAAAGATTTGTGATTATGATTTTTTTCCATAATTGAGCAGCTCTAACCTACGCGTTGAAAAACGACACCAAGGGGTCCTGAACAAGCATCAGTATGTGATGAGTAAGGAGTAAGAATGTTATGTAAAAACTGACTAATGGCTTCTACCTCCAGGAGTGGTGTTTCCATATCAGAGTAAAAATGGCCGCTACAAATTCACTTTCCATGAGGCTAAGGAGGTTTGTGCCGAACAAGACGGCACATTAGCCTCATACAACCAGCTGTTCAGAGGTACAAATACTGTGTATAGTGTCTATTTCAAATCAATGATATGTTGTCTGCATGTATATCAGCTCTCCTAAATCAGCATGTCTCCTCCTGCAGCGTGGACGGAGGGTCTGGACTGGTGCAATGCCGGTTGGCTCCGTGATGGGACCGTTCATTACCCCATTATTCATCCGCGACCCGCCTGTGGAGGGGAGCTGCTCCCCGGCATTCGCAGTTACGGGCCGAAGGATAAGACCAACGACCGGTTCGATGCTTTCTGCTTCACCTCGCAGACATCTGGTAATTTTTTAGTGGCTCGGATCAACATTTGGTCTAGTTCAGGGGTCCTTCTCTTTAGAAACAGGCTGTAACAACACATCTACTGCAGTCAGATTTGCTGTGTTTCCTCGGAAGGAATCACTGCACATGGGTAGGCACTTTTAATGACATTTCGAACATTTTAAGAGGCTAAAAACATGTTTAAAACTTGCCCTGTTTAAGCCTGTTGGGTGCTAACGCTAGCAGGAGGATAACTCTGTGTAGGCAGCACTGATTTGTTTCGCTTTTCAAACAACAGCTACGTGTTGAAATCGACCGAATAC
>JABXJD010003246.1:0-25000 GCA_013375575.1 Percina caprodes
AAAATTAATAATCGCATCACAACATTAAAATCAAATAGCTACAGAGCATATCGGAATATTCAGATCCAGCCCTAGTTGTGTTAACTCAGCTGTACGTTTTTAATCAGCTTTTTCTACGGATAACTTGATCTTGATTTTAAAGCTCGTAACACGCGACGCCTGGTTAATTCTGTCCTGTGACAAACAAGACTACCACGTTCTGAACAATGTTGACAAAAAGGTGATGTGACTTCTATGAACACACAGTATGTCAGGAAGATGCAGCAAACATGGTTCGCAAAGTTCAGTTTAATATCCCAGCTGTGTACAACATGTAAAATAATAATGCAGTAAGATTCAAAACAAACACACTACAGTCTTGAAGAGATGTTTTTACCGCGGCCATGAAAGAAATCAGACCGTGGAACTGTTCAACTGCTGCACCAAATCATTTCTGACCTCCAACTGAGCATCGCGAGCCAGATCGTTGATTTCTCAGCCAATCAATCAGCTGTGCCCCCCCCCGATCTGCACTTCAAACCACAACCGATTTGGCCAAGTCTGCACAGTCTCTGCCCGGTGTTGCAGCAAAATCTGTGTCCCCCTACCTACCTTAACCTGAACCAAACCTTTTCCCTAAAGGCTGCTTTATGCTTCTGCGTTGAATCGACGCATTCCCCCCCAGACCCCTCTGCGTCACGAGGACCCTATGGCGTAGGTTAGGTAACTACACATCCCAGCGACGCACGTCTCTCGCGTCTTGATGACGCGAACAATAATAACTGTGACTCCAGTGAAATGATTTGAAACCTGTTAGTGAGGACTAGATCAGGACTGTATTTAAAGCCAGCTGGGCCCCAGGTGTGTCTGTTAAACACGGACGGAGACTACTTCTCTCTGTTGATGCAACGAGCAACCTAGCTAACGGGTGAAGAACACAAACAAAATCACTAGCTAACTTTAAAATTTGCAAGAACTAGACCACAACAACAGGCTTAATGAACTGAACATAAGTTATACGACTTACAGTTCTCAAGGACACACACACACACAATCTCAGCTGTTTAGCCTTCGGACAGCTAGTCTCTCTTTTCTTTTCTCTCACTTTTTCCTCTGTGTGGCACGCGCACTTGCTCGCTATTCTCCGACATGACGATCTCTTGTACAAAACTAAAGTATGAGCCAATTTTGCCAAATATAAGGAGTAGAAAGTAACGATAATTGTGTTAAAATGTAAGGAGTAGAAGTAAAAGTTGCCACAAAAATAGTAAATCAATAATATCAGAAAAATCTACTTGAGTACAGTTAAGTAAGGAAGTATTTGTACTTCGTAACTTCCCATCTCTGTCAGAAAGCACAGGGAGATTCTTTGTTCCTCTCACTATGACCTAGGTCCGTACTCTCTCTGAAGCTAATCACCATCACTCTCTCACTTCTCCCTAACTCTAGCAAACACTCTCCACACACGCCGGCTCGAACACACACCAGCGCACCAGTATACACCAGGCCGCTTACGTAGGCTACGGCGAAAGCTCTGCACGGAGCCTCAGCAGAAGCATAAAACAGCCTTAATCCTAACTCCGGAGGGGGGTACGACACATTTTAGTAGGAGGGAAACGGATCTTAACCCTTGTGTTGTCTTCCAATGAACCATGAAGAAAAGTTATCGCTTTTTCTGACGTTTCTGTCACTTTTTCAGTGTTGTGGGAGCTTTTTTTTGATGTTTTTTCCAAAGTTATTTGATATTTCTAATGTTGACATTTTCAGCTTATTTCGAAGGCCCATTTTTTGTGATGAAAAAACCTGAAAATTGGTCAAATTTGACCCGAGGACCACATGAGGGTTAAAGGGTCACAGTTTTCCGTGCAACACCGGCTTTACTGTAGGAGTCAGTGCATCGAGATAAAGAGTTGTTGGAGCTAATTCTCCGGTCGGTTGCTATTAAACCACTGTACGGCTGTCAAAATTGGCCAAAAAGTGAAGTTTGAACACATAGGCTCAAATAAATTTAAATATCTATTATTGTGCATAATGTCAATAAGAGGGCAAACCAATACAACAAG
The DNA here is from genome assembly GCA_013375575.1 of Percina caprodes. Lineage (NCBI taxonomy): Eukaryota > Metazoa > Chordata > Actinopteri > Perciformes > Percidae > Percina > Percina caprodes. The sequence goes on from JABXJD010003246.1 coordinate 2,043, forward strand.
AGCCTTGTTGTTAGCGGTGTACCACTTGATAGAAAAACCTCATTAACACGTCCCTTGCTTGCTGTGAATTATCTGAACTGAGGTTTAATCAGACATGGAGATGATCGTATAGGTTTTATTTTCACAATTGGATATTAATATTTGAATGTCTTGTTTTTATTTAATATGTACACATATTTAGACTATTCATAGACAGCCCTAGTGGCACTGTTAAACTTGAAGCTGTAGAGGAGGAGGAGAAGGAAAAAAAAGCAATGCACGGTTCCTGTTGTCTACATAACCCAACACGTAAGAGAAAATGAACAAATTCCATCAAACAGCTTTGAATCTTTAATTACAAACTCTTAAGGCAGGCGTCCTCTGTTCAGCCTTTTTTGGAAGCATCTCCATCGGGTGTACTCGAGCCAAAACACACTTTAATTGAGTGCAGCCACAAAGCCTGTTGACTGCTCCATTTCTCTCCAGAAAGCCATGAGAGCAGTCGACGTGCTGCAACTCTCTGACACGACACGCAGCCTCCGAAACGAAGCCGATTGTAAAGAAGAAACCAAAAAAAAGCAATGCAGTTCAATTCAATCTTTTGACTGTGTAGAGGTACAGATGTCAAAATGACGTGATGCTGTGGCAGTTTTCTGTTAGGGAAATGGTTCAGGAGGAGGAAGCGGAGGGTAACCTCAACCGTCGGATGAATAAACCATGCTCCGGTTAATCATTAGCTCATTAGGTTGTCGTGATACAGTCTCTGTGCTACTACAGTACAAATGATTGATTCATAGCTTTTTATTTTGGATATGTAAATAAAAATAAACTATTTACACGTGCAAAAACAAGTAGGAAGAAGTAAAACTTATGTACTACCACCCCTTTATACCCTTTCTACCATATTAAATGAATTAGCTACCAAATGAGTCTAAAGAGATAATAATGAACACATGACTCTGTCATGACACTGCTGTCATGAACACATGACACTGAACACATGACACTGTCATGACACTGTCATGAACACATGACACTGTCATGACACATGTGCCATGAACACATGAGCTGCCATGACACATGTGCCATGAACACATGACACTGTCATGACACTGTCATGAACACATGACACTGTCATGAACACATGACACTGGCTCTACACTGTCATGACATTGTCACACTGCCATGAACACATGACACTGCCATGAACACATGACACTGCCATGAACACATGACACTGGCTCTACACTGCCATGAACACGACACTGCCATGAACACATGACACTGCCATGAACACATGACACTGCCATGAACACATGACACTGGCACTACACTGTCATGAACACATGACACTGTCATGAACACATGACACTGTCATGAACACATGACACTGCCATGAACACATGACACTGCCATGAACACATGACACTGGCTCTACACTGTCATGAACACATGACGCTGCCATGAACACATGACGCTGCCATGAACACATGACGCTGCCATGAACACATGACACTGGCTCTACACTGCCATGAACACATTATACTGTCATGAACACATGACACTGCCATGAACAGTGCTGCCATGAACACATGACGCTGCCATGAACACATGACGCTGCCATGAACACATGACACTGGCTCTACACTGCCATGAACACATTATACTGTCATGAACACATGACACTGCCATGAACACATGACACGAACACATGACACTGCCATGAACACATGACACTGGCTCTACACTGCCATGAACACATGACACTGCCATGAACACATGACACGAACACATGACACTGCCATGAACACATGACGCTGCCATGAACACATGACGCTGCCATGAACACATGACACGAACACATGACACTGCCATGAACACATGACGCTGCCATGAACACATGACATTGTCATGACACAGTCATAACGCATGAACCCTAACAATAACCATAACTTGTAATGACAAAACCGAATGACACTAAAAAAGCGTTATGTCGTAACAGTTTGACTTGTTTATGTTTTTTGACACGTTCATGACCGTGTCAGGTCACTGTTATGTAGAAACCGTCAAGTAAAGTGTAACCTATAATTTCTTTGAAGATCTTTTTGAAATGGAATTCAATAATAAGGAGCTTAAACACACTTTTTATCATTTTTTTAATGAGCGAATTGAGCTAAAAAGATGAACCAGTTAGTTAGTTAGTTAGTTAGTTAGTTAGTTAGTTAGTTAACTATTAAATTAATCGACTAGATAACTGATTAAATTGGTTTGAGTAAAAAAAGGTTATTACGGGCATTTTAGCCCTTTATTATTATTATTATTATTATTATTATTATTATTATTATTATTATTATTATATAGGACAGCTGAAGAAATGAAAGGGGGGGGGGTGACATGCAGCAAAGTGCCGCAGGTCGGAGTCGAACCCGCGGCCGCTGCGTCAAGGAGTAAACCTCCATATATGTGTGCCTGCTTTACTAACTGAGTTAACCATAACTGCTAATTGTTGCTTCTTAAATGTGAATATTTTGTTAGTTTCTTCCCTCGTCTGACAGTAAACTGAACATCTTTGAATCGTGGAGGACGTCGTGATCTTCTTTCAGAAACATTTTTTCATTATTTCCTGACATTTATATACGATATAAACTATTAACAGAGACAATAATTGTCACATTATTATCCCATAATGAAAAATGATTAGATTAGATTATACTTTATTTATCCCACAACGGGGAAATTTCCTTATTACAGCAGCAGCATTTTCTTCTATACAGCAAAAAACACAAACAAGTAAACACACAAGAAATACAGGCAAACAATAAACAATAATTATAAGGTAGACAGAAAGTAAGCAGAATGGCGTCAAATGAAGGTATTTTAAAGTATATTTTAAAGTGCGGCCATGATACAAGAAACAATATTGCAGTGTAAGTGACGTTAAAATTAAATTGAATGTGTAATTGGAGTAATAAAGCAAGAGTCGGTAGCACAATATAAATTATATTAACCTGTGACTATAAATATTGAAAAGTAAGTACTTGTAGTAAAATAATATAAATACCGATAATAAATATAAACAGAAAGTGTGTGGTGTAGATGGGAGATAAAAAGGAACAGAAACTACAACATTATCAGGTAGTGCGTACAGTACGATCACATTAAACTTCCGCTGTAAAGATTAACAGATTAGTTAAAATTAATTTTAATAAATGTTTTGAGTCATTTCTCTGATTCCAGCTTGTTAAATGTGAATATCTTCTAGTTTCTTCTCTCATCTGTGACAGCAAACTGAATATCTTTGAGTTGTGGACAAAACGAGACATTTGAGGACGTCGTCTCGGGCGTTTTGGGAAACACTGATCCACATTTTTCACAATTTTCTGACATTTTAGATGCACAATTTGGGGAAAACTATAAATCCCAATTTTTTTTTAGCTTAGATTTAATATCACGACTCTCCGCCATGATTTGTTTCTCACGAAGTGTAATGTATTTTGCACACATGGACCATGACAAAACAAATGGGCCGTACCAAACATAATTTATTTTGTATATATAGTGTATATAGCACATTGCTTGTAAACACAGAGGCTTCAATGAAGAGAAGGGAGAGCTTTCCAACCTATTTCATACAGTCTATGTTTAAACTCGTAGCGTTTGGGATGCAGTCGGCTCGTAAAATTAAATGGAAATCAAAGTCATTTAAAAATACATACATAAAAACGTTATTTAAAAATTAAATGGCTAACGGGTGAATTGAGATCGCGATTTTATGACGATTTATCGTGCAGGCCTAATTTTAGAGACCAAAAACGAATTAATTTGTCTAGAAAATAATGCACAGATGAATTGAATATGAAAATAATCGTTAGTTGCAGCCCTAACTATGATCCATTTATTGATGTGGATGAACCTTCCTAACCATCCCAGTAACTCTGCTTCATGTCCTTCCTGCAGCAGCGGGCCCTTCCTGAATGACCCAGTCTCCTGGCAACCAGGCACCAATCAGCACCCAGGATCTCTCTCCGTAGTAACCACAGTGTGGGGCGTGACCAATCCACACACAGTCAGGTAACACCAACACATGTCTCAGCACCCAGGGACATTTTGCGTTTTTTTCTCCTCCTGTTTTATGACACAAAGAAGAGCTTGTACTTATTATTTATGTGAAATGAAGGCTCATATGACATTGAAAACAACATGTTTTTGCCTGTAGTGTCTCGCCTTAAAGAAAGTAATCAGAGGAGAAGATATAAAGCCAAATCCACATGCCTGTTTCTCTCTGATGTGACTAATTTTGAACACTTAAAAGCTGCTCTTAAAGCTCACTCCTACGCCTCAGTGGAAGTATAAGTGAGCTGCCTAATTGCTTCAGTTGGCTCATTACAGCATTTTTTACTTAATTAAATATGCTCCCAAACTTCTCAGATTGATGCATATTTATTCCTACTTATACGTGTAGGAGTAAAAGCATTTTATCGACGTGGGAAACATCTCTTTCAAGATGTAGGACGAGAGCTGCAAAGATTATAAGGGAAGAATAAACGTGTGCACATTCTGGGATGTTCGAAATATTACACACAGAACATTCAAATTACACCAACAAGCTTTATATTTAAACTGTGACTGCCTGTGCAGCAAACAATTTTGTGCATGTTATGCTTGCATAACTGAATATCTGGGTTTTGGACTGTAAATTGAATAAAACAAGCTGTCTAAATACAACACTCTGGGCTGTGGGAAAAGTATAAAGGCCACTTTTCACTACTTTTGGGACATTTTATAAACTACACAATGTGCAGATTAATTGATAAACAAGTAATTGTTAGTTGCAGCCCTATATGAGTCTATGTTTGGGTGTAAATGGAGCTTTTCATTCAAGGTCTTTCCTGTTTTTCCTTATAAGTACCAAATTACAAAGTCTCTCCAGGAAACTTTCTGGAGAATTATTTAAATAAAGTGTGTGTGACTGTGAGTGCAAGACTGAAATCAATCATTTAGAATACAATGTTATTAGTGTAACCGTATCTCTATCAGTCTGTAAACCTTTTGTGTGATTTCACACACCATAACTACTGAGAAACAGACTTTAATGTTATGTTTCTGGGATGTCGGTCTCTCTACTTTATACCCAGTTTAACTTTCATTGTGACTCTGTCTGAATATGTAGAACGTCTCCTCTCTCTCTCTTGCCTTCCTCTCTCTGACTCTCACTTGTTATGGTTCATATGACCGTTGACTGAGGTGACACCTCTCTCTGTTTCCCATGTAGGTGTTTGGTGCACCCATGGGTCCTGGTGAGGGCTCTGGCGGTCACATGATGCCTGGTGGCAGCCCGGTATGGGTCCTGGCATGGGTTCCCAGTATATGGGCCAGCAGTCGTGCGGACGCCGTCTCTAAGGGCTACGGCCAGCCCGTCATGTACGGACGTCCCAGTGCTGCTTACAACCAGTCCTCGGGCTACGGTGGAAGGCGCTGCTCCTCTGGTCACTAAATGTCAGCTGCTGTGAATTTAACACTAAATTATACTCATATCAGTATGACTTCAAATGAATATATACAGTGGGGAGAACAAGTATTTGATACACTGCCGTTTTGCAGGTTTTCCTACTTACAAAGCTTGTAGAGGTCTGTACTTTTATCATAGTTACACTTCAACTGTGAGAGACGAAATATAAAACAAAAATCCAGAAAATCACATTGTATGATTTTTAAATAATTAATTTGCACTCCATTGCATGACATACTGTAAGTATTTGATACATCAGAAAAGCAGAACTTAATATTTGGTATAGAAACTTTTGTTTGCAATTACAGAGATCATACATTTCCTTTAGTTCTTGACCAGGTTTGCACACACTGCAGCAGGGATTTTGGCCCACTCATATATATAAAACCTGTTGTAGGGTATCTGTATGTAGTTTATTGTCCCTGAAGTCCAAACGTAGGGATATTACTATTCTACTGAGACAAGCGCTAGCCCGCCAGGCGTCGGTTAGCCTTGATGCTCTGCTGTAAGTTCATTTGTAGACTCTTAAGATATGTGAAAATAGGATTTGTTCGGCATTACAAAACACACGGCTTTCTTCACGACTGTCACTGAGTCTGTCCTTAACCCGCCTTTTGGAAACTGGACGCAGATGAGCGCACCCACCTCGGCCTGGCGGTAGGCCAAAACAGCCAATCGGAAAAGACTGTGCCGTGACATTATGTAACAAGACCAAAAGGTTTGCAGTCAAGCAAGCGGCTCTGTGAGGTGGCATTTAGGAAATGTGGTGATTTAGATTAGATAATAGATTAGAGAACACTTTATTCATCCCACAGTGGGGAAATTCCCTTATTACAGCAGCAGTTATCTACAGTAAAAAGCAAAAAACAAACAAGTAAACACACAAACATCAGGCAAACAACAGACAATGAGCAAAAGGTATTGAATGCATGTAAAGTGGGATTAAATAAAAGGTAAAGTGTGGTTGCCATAGTACAAAAGAAATATTTTGAGCTAAATGCCACTATGCTAACATGCCAATGTTTAGCAGCTGTATCACCACCTTAGTTTAGCATGTAAGCTAAATTAAATACATAAAAGCTAAAATAACTCAAACTACAGCTGAGGCTGATGGGAATGTCATTAAATTTGCAGGTGTTCGTAAAATTAAAGTATTGGACAAATTGTAAGTTTGACCTGAGGAGGGAACTAGATTGATAATTAGTAATAATCACTAAAGTGATTAAAATTCATCCTCTGGGGAACAGGAACGTCGGAACCGAAATTAATGACAATTTATCCATTATTTATTGAGATATTTCACTTAAAAATCCCCAAAGTTTAACCTCATTGTGGTGCTACAGGAAAAGTTGGAAGCTCACTTAATTCAGTAGGATTCATCCTCTGGGTACATGTATATCTGTTCCACATTTCATGGCAATCCATCCAATAGTTGTTTTATTTTACTATTATTTTATTGTAGACCGCTGCCATCTCTTGAACTAAGGTGCTAAACCTCACCTGTCACAGAGCGCCACGAAATTCCAACTCCAGAGTCACAATACTGCCTCTTGAACTCAGTTATTTACAGTTTGTTGTTACACACAGTTGTACTATCTCTTTGCATTTTGGAGTGAGCTCTGTGGAATTTTTTTAAAGTGGAAAATTATCAAGATACCTGTTTTACCTGTTAGTCTTTGCCAGTCAATCACTCAACAAAGGAGACACCCAGGTAAGATGTTCATTATGTGGACGTTAATGTAACAACAAAAAAGCTACTTTACAGCAATTAATGTTATTTCTAGAAGCTGATAAACATAGATAACACCTATTTAGAGAATAATTCACAACCTTGATTGGATGCTTTTATATATATATGTATACACCTTTAGTGGTCCCCTAATACTGTATCTGAAGTCTCTTTTATATAGACCTTAGTGGTCCCCTAATACTGTATCTGAAGTCTTTTATATAGACCTTAGTGGTCCCCTAATACTGTATCTGAAGTCTCTTTTATATAGACCTTAGTGGTCCCCTAATACTGTATCTGAAGTCTCTTTATATAGACCTTAGTGGTCCCTAATACTGTATCTGAAGTGTCTTTTATATAGACCTTAGTGGTCCCTAATACTGTATCTGAAGTCTCTTTTATATAGACCTTAGTGGTCCCTAATACTGTATCTGAAGTCTTTTTATATAGACCTTGGTCCCTAATACTGTATCTGAAGTCTCTTTTATATAGACCTTAGTGGTCCCTAATACTGTATCTGAAGTCTTTTATATAGACCTTAGTGGTCCCCTAATACTGTATCTGAAGTCTCTTTTATATAGACCTTAGTGGTCCCTAATACTGTATCTGAAGTCTCTTTATAGACCTTAGTGGTCCCCTAATACTGTATCTGAAGTCTCTTTTATATAGACCTTAGTGGTCCCCTAATACTGTATCTGAAGTCTTTTATAGACCTTAGTGGTCCCCTAATACTGTATCTGAAGTCTCTTTATATAGACCTTAGTGGTCCCTAATACTGTATCTGAAGTGTCTTTTATATAGACCTTAGTGGTCCCCTAATACTGTATCTGAAGTCTCTTTTATATAGACCTTAGTGGTCCCCTAATACTGTATCTGAAGTCTCTTTTATATAGACCTTAGTGGTCCCTAATACTGTATCTGAAGTCTTTTATATAGACCTTAGTGGTCCCCTAATACTGTATCTGAAGTCTCTTTTATATAGACCTTAGTGGTCCCCTAATACTGTATCTGAAGTCTCTTTTATATAGACCTTAGTGGTCCCCTAATACTGTATCTGAAGTCTTTTATATAGACCTTAGTGGTCCCCTAATACTGTATCTGAAGTATCTTTTATATAGACCTTAGTGGTCCCCTAATACTGTATCTGAAGTCTCTTTTATATAGACCTTAGTGGTCCCTAATACTGTATCTGAAGTCTCTTTTATATAGACCTTAGTGGTCCCCTAATACTGTATCTGAAGTCTTTTATATAGACCTTAGTGGTCCCTAATACTGTATCTGAAGTATCTTTTATATAGACCTTAGTGGTCCCTAATACTGTATCTGAAGTCTCTTTTATAGACCTTAGTGGTCCCTAATACTGTATCTGAAGTCTCTTTTATATAGACCTTAGTGGTCCCTAATACTGTATCTGAAGTCTCTTTTATATAGACCTTAGTGGTCCCCTAATACTGTATCTGAAGTCTCTTTTATATAGACCTTAGTGGTCCCTAATACTGTATCTGAAGTCTCTTTTCCCACAATTCAGCCTTGGTGCAGAATTCCAGCCACTAGAGCCAGTCCCACAATGAGCTTTCCTTAGTATGAGTTTCTGAGTCTGTAGCTTTGGGGGGCAAGGTGGAGGCTGGGGGTGTGGCCTTGACCAACTGCCACTTTGCTCGTTTGAAAGCCATGATGTCTCTCTCTCATGGGGGGGCCAAATTCTCTGGGCGGGCACAGCAGAGAAAGGGGAGGTAACCTTGCCCCTTGTGAGGTCATATTCCAGATCGGCCCATCTGAGCTTTCATTTTCCCAAAGGCAGAGCAGGATACCCAGGGCTCGGTTTACACCTATCACCATTTCTAGCCACTGGGGGGCCATAGGCAGGCTGGGGGAACTCATATTAATGTTAAATATAAATATAAATTCTCATGTGTGGGTTTGACCATGAAAGACAATGAGGGTATAAAATGGAAATGAGTTTGATAATTGAACAGTGTTGTTATGTAGCACAACGCTTTGTGCTACTTCTGCGGGGTTTCAGCATCAACATATGTCAGCGTGGCTGCTCTCACCCACCGCTCTGACTCACGCTCATGACGAAACCACACACACTCACGCTCATTTCATTTAGTTCACCGCCCACTCATCTCCACGTCGTCCTCTTCTCCCTGCAGTTACTCTGGTAACAGTGGAGGTGCCGGTCTGGGCGTCGTCCTCCCTCAGACTTCACTCAGGCTGCTGCCGCCGTTGCCGCCGCCGCTGCCACAGCAACTGCCACTGCTACGGCAACTGTTGCAGCAATACAGGAGAAGCAGAACCAGGAGATGAACTATGGCCAGGTAAATGTGTCGGTCTGTACGGGGTCTGGGATCTTTTAACCCAATCCAGAGTCATTTTATTCATCTTTTTTGCCCAATCAATAGATCCAGTGCAGATCTAGCCTGTCCATGTGTGTTTTCTAGCAGATTAACATGTTTGAAACCTTTTCTGGCACTTTCTTATTATTTTGTTTGACATCATAATAACAGTATCTTTTCACAGGATGTGTTCAGTTTCCAGTCACAACTTGGGCCAGTGTGTATAAAGTCATTCAGAGTCATTTATTTTCAGAGTTGCATCAAAATGTGCATTTTTTTTTTTAACACAGTCAGCAAACAACAATAAAACCTGTCCATGCAAGCACTCTTTAAAAAAATATATATATCTCTGTCCAATTCCTGACTGAATTTTTGGTATGAGTATTGACTCATAAGTCAAAGTTCAGGACAGTTAAAACAGGTTTTACACACGCGGGGTTTGGAGTTGTGCTGTTTGGGTGCAGGTCCTTGGGTGCAGGTCCTTGGGAGGTGCAAATCAGAAGCGGTTTTTCTGCTGCTTCCACAGATTCATGACACATGTTTCTTATTAACAGCAGAGACATGACCTCATTTGACACGGCTCTCTCTTGCCACACTATTTACTCTCTAGAACAACAAAACCAGAGTCACTACACTGTAGGAGCTTTGCACACACTATCATCATTTCTGTTTCCACTTCAAATGAACAAAGCAAACACAGGCTGTACAACACCATGCGTCTCAATGGACGTTTAATGCTGACAGTGCTTTAGATTCCCTTTTAGAAAGAAGAAACAACAGGATGTGAGATTGTATTTATTGAGACGTGGAAATCAGCCCAAACTGGCCAAACCATTTGTTCATCTTTGGTTCTACTTTTAGACCGAGAAGTAAAAATACCGACTTTCAACACTTGTGGAACGACTCTTGTCTTTAGGAGATTTTCAATCCGAGATATGCACACATTCAGTGGTAGGAGAGCTTTTAATTAATAAACAATGCGGTTATTAAACGATAATAATGAAATAATTTTGACTGACAGTGTGCAGGATGCAAAAGAGAGCGAATGCTCACTGCATAAACCAAGGTCCTTGCAACCTTAAGGGGGGAAACTTGATGATTTAAGCCTGCAACTCTGCATAATTTAACAGTGACAAATCCAACTTCTCCTACAACTCGTCAGCTGAAGTGCAGATTCATTCATTTCCAAACAGCTCACAGTTAAGTTGTGGAGAAACGAGCTGCATTCAACCCTTGACATAATAGACACATCATTTCGCCACCTGTAAGGAAACGGCATTGGAAGGAGGTGTAGTTGATCGCGAGATGTCCATTTGCAACCTGATCACTCAGCAATTTTTGACAATCTATGCAAGATGCAGCGCTAATTATACATCTTTATTATCTGTATTTATATTTTTTCATTACAAGTACTTACTTTTCAATATTATTTATGGTCACAGGTTAATATAATTTCTATTAATGTTACCTACTTTTTCTTTCATTACTCTAATTACACATTCAATTTAATTTTAACGTCACTTACACCGCAATATTGTTTCTTGTATCATGGCAACAGCACTTTATAATACCTTTTATTTGACCCCACTTTGCTTACTTTCAGTCTACCTTCTACTCATTGTCTTGTGTGCTTACTTGTATGTTTTGCTGTTAGTGAAGAAAATGCTGCTGTAACAAGGAAATTTCCCCGCTGTGGGATGAATAAAGTATAATCTGATCTAATCAGGGCTGCACAATTAATTGTGCTTTTATTGAAATTGCGATATGGACTGGTGCAGTATCCAAATCGCAGAAGGGCAATATTTGTTAAAGGCAAAATATGTGTCAACCCGTTCTAAATGAAGTATTGTGGCGCTGCAGAGACGTCCCGCCTACAACTCCCATAACTACAGAAAACATCTTTGTTTGGTACAGATCCTCGGAGAAATCACACTTTTAAAATGTAAGTCAATGAAAATGAGACAATGATACCAACATGATCATTCTCTTCAATATCGTGAATATTATTGCGGTCATGTAAGTGTATGACAGTGTGATCAGAGAGCGTTAGGTGTTGTTTATTTACAGTCTGGCGTGAACGGCTTACCGTTTAAAATCCTTATTGATCCTTTACCAATTGGACCTTAGATGTTAGAGGATCTTAAAGAACACAACAGGACTTCACACAAATGGACCATTTATGTGACACTCCCACCGCCGCACAACCCTGCGGCGAATCGCCGGGTTGCTTTTTCTTGACCGAATGTGCCTTCACAGCGTTTTAATAACTTTGCCCTCTCTGACACACTGTTCACACTCCCCTGTACTTTGTGTCAAATACCCAGCGAGCTTTGTTTTTTAGCCCTGCTGTCGTACTTCCCTTTCCCTGCCAGATGGGTGGAGCATCCTCTTACAGCACCCAGTTCCTGTCTCACGCGGGCCACCGCGGCCCTCCAGGGATGGTCTCTTCCAGGCCGGGACCTCCACCTCCCGGCGGAGGCCTGTATCCTTCTCACCCTGCCCAGGCTCAGAAGATGCCCCAGCACGGAGGTTATCCTGGGCAACAGCAGGGGCTCAAACGGCCTTTCCATTCAGAGGTCAGTGAGAGACGTTCAAAATGCAGAAGGCTGACACACTAAAATCTCATTAGGTGATTTCTCTGCACTGGTGGGGTTTCCTCAAGCCAACAGCAAACACACGGCTCACATTTAGAAAAAGAAATGTAAATATAATTCCTGTTTTTGATGGCATGGCATGCCGGCCGGCTCTGACTGGATGTCTTGTTTGAGAAGTTGCGACAAACTGGAGAGAAGTTATAAACATCCCATCATTTGTCAATTAACAGAAAACACTGAATCCCCATTTTTCACCATTTTCAGACATTTTATAAACAACAAATCCATTTATTTGTGCGAGAAAATAACCAACAATGAAAATAAAACCTTAATAGCTTGTTTTTCCTGCTCCGTAAATGTGGAAGTTATGATTCTAGCTTGTTTCATCACTATGTTTAACCCTTGTGTTGTCCTCCCGGTCAAAAACAGACAACAATTTGACATTTTTGTCACTTTTTCACACTTTTTTAACACCACCTTACTAGTTTTACAGAACTTTTGGAATTCATGGTCAATAACCCTCATTTATATAGAATTATACCTAATATTTGAGTTAAAAAGCAGAAATTATTAATTATTTTGACTAATAGTTGAGATCAGAGGAATGAAAGTGATTAATTGTATTTGCAAAGAGCGTTGGAAGGAATCCAATCCATTTTTTGTGGTAATTTGGTTAAAAAGAAACTCATATTTCAGATATAGACATTTTTTAAAAGGGTCAAATTTGACCCGAGGACACCAGGAGGGTTAATACTACATTGCACCGCCAGATTGTTTACAATGTGTCATCGCTGTGCTCAATATTTCTTATTTTTTGGGCGGCTTGATGTTGGGCACTTTTTGTTAAATGCATGTTTGACGTGATTTTACCTTAACCCTTGTATTGTCTTCACTTTCGGGCCCCTCTTGTTTCCTCGGGTCAAACTGACCCGTGACTTATTTGGGGTTCATAAAAGCAATTCTGAACTTTCTTCAGAATTTACTTCGTGATCTATTAACAAATATTGTCTTACATATACGTTTAGGGAATGTGTGTGTGTTTTTGTTTTTTTTTCATGAATCCACTATGGAAAAAACATAAGTGGTCATATCCAAAATAATTCTCTGAATTGAGTCAGGAATACATGTTTATCACCGAAATATGATTTTCAGGTAGAAAAAATGTAATTTGGACCATTTTTCTTCTTGTTAAAAATTTGAAATGGGTCAATTTGACCCAAATACAATACAAGGGTTAACACATAATAGAGGACAACTAGCAACACAATATGTATTAGGCAAAGAAGCAATGAGGCGCCTCAGTGGTTTGTGGTGTTGTAACACAGGTCTGAGGTGCAGCTTCTGTTTGAGTTGTAATTTGACCCGTTTTCCTTCTGCTGCTGGTGTTTCTCAATAAACTCTCTTCCTATTCTTGCGTTCAGGGTTTTCCAGTGCAGCAGTACGGCTCTGGTGGGATGTCGGGGTACCCTACCCAGCCCCTGCAGTACCCCACTGGTCCACAGCAGCGATGCCCCCCCTCGCCCTCTTACCCCTCCAGTCGGATGCCTCTCATGGGGCAGTACACTTCTGGATCACACAACCCGGCAGTTCCCCTGGAGCCGGCCAGCCCAATCCTCCACAGTATTATAAGGTAGTCCACTTCTCTTTCCTTTTAGAAACCAGAGCCTGGCTGATCCACATCGATACTTGAGTTTAACTTTAAAAACAATTTAAACGACAAGTATAATAAGAAATAATGCGTATTTGTGAATTGTTTTCAGTCCCGTCTGAAGACCCATCTCTTCTGTTCTGCCTATCCTTAGTTTATTTTTAAATTTTTTTATTATATATATATTTATCTGTTTCTACTCTGTAAAGCGACTTTGAGCTTGGGAAAAGCGCTATATAAATTCAATTTATTATTATTAATTGGGACACACTGGTAAGCTATCTGAAGCTTGTATATAATAATAATAATAATAATAATAATCTTTATTGTATATAGAGGCCCAACACTTTGTCTAGATAAAACCAAAATGATATAAAGTACGCACAATCTACAGAAACAGTGAGATGCTTATCGGCCTCAAACGTGCATCCAAAGTAACAAATCAGCCAAAATTCTGTGTTTTAAAAGAAAAAAAAACATAACAAAAAGGTTCAGTAGCAAGCCCTTAAAGTTTATTAAAATATTTGTACGTTGGTAAAGATTTCTTTATGTGGAACTTCTCAAAAGTTACAAAACGCTTCACAATAAAGGCAAATACTGAAAAATGGGTGTGCAAAATAATGTGTTCACCTTCCTATCGCGATTCAAGCTCTACAGGTTTTTGTTTTGTTGGGTGTATACGACCTCACTAGAAAAGTAACTATTTACATCCTCTGAATCATTTTTGAATTAAGAATCGGGTTGTTTTTTTACAATGAATTCTTTTTAAATTGAGAATCGTTTTCTTAATTGAGAATCGTGACATTTTCGTGCGCTTAATAAAGAGTTGAGCGAATCAAAGTCAAGAAAATCAAATGTTGGAGCAACAAAATAGATTTTACAAAACATAACTCGCTTAAAAAACAACAAAGATTAATACTTTATAAGGTATCAAAAGTTTCAGCTTCTCAAATATGACGATTTGCTGCTTTGCTTAATCTTACGTAATAACCTGAATATTTTAGGCATTAGAAAGTTGGTTGGACAAAACAGGTTAGAGCTGCACCGGGTATTATTTTGGTAATCGGTTAATCGTTTTAGTACTTTTAAAGCAAAAACGACAAACTTTTGCTGGTTTCATTCGTCCTAAATGTTAGAATTCCATGCTTTCCTTTGTCATGATAATGAGATGAATAGCTTTGGAGTTTTGTGCTGTTGGTCACATAAAACATACCATTTAAAGCCGTCACCTTGGGCCCTGGGAACCTACGCTGTTATATTATATATTATATATTCACTATTTTCTGACATTTGTATTGCCCAGTCAGTTAAACACAATGACGCTGTCTTATAATTGCTGAACTTCAGGGTAGAGGACTGCATTGGGATTGAGATCCCGCGGGACCCAACACACACATCGTGGGGAGAGGGCAGTTTTCACGGGGCTGCAGACGGGAGCGGGCGGCCCAAAAAAAGACAGCGGGTCCCGGGATTTAGGAGCGCTGCTCCGGATCAGTGCTGTAACCGACTGTTAGGTTCACAGGGCTCGGTTTCAGAAGAAACAGCAATGCACACGGAGCATCCAGTTAAAACACTCTTGTACCCTCCCCTCTCTCTCTCTCTCTCTCTGTCTCTCTCTGTGTCTCTCTGTCTCTCTCTCTGTCTCTCTCTGTCTCTCTCTCTGTCTCTCTCTGTCTCTCTCTGTCTCTCTCTCTCTCTGTCTCTCTCTGTCTCTGTGTCTCTCTCTCTCTCTCTCTCTGTGTCTCTCTCTCTGTCTCTGTCTCTCTCTCTCTGTGTCTCTCTTTCTCTCTCTGTCTCTCTAGGTGTCTCTCTCTCTCTCTCTCTCTGTCTCTCTAGGTGTCTCTCTCTCTCTCTGTGTCTCTCTCTCTCTCTGCCTCTCTGTCTCTCTAGGTGTCTCTCTCTCTGTGTCTCTCTGTCTCTCTAGGTGTCTCTCTCTCTGTGTCTCTCTCTCTCTCTCTCTGTGTCTCTCTCTCTCTCTCTCTCTGTCTCTCTCTCTCTCTCTCTCTCTCTCTCTCTCTCTCTCTCTGTCTCTCTCTCTCTGTCTCTCTCTGTGTCTCTCTGTGTCTCTGTGTCTCTCTCGCTCTCTCTGTCTCTCTTGCTGTCTCTCTCTCTCTTCTCTCTGTGTCTCTCTCTCTGTCTTTCTCTCTCTGTCTCTCTCTCTGTCTCTCTCTCTCTCTCTCTCTCTCTCTCTCTCTCTCTCTAGGTGTCTTTCTTTCTCTCTCTCTCTCTCTCTCTCTCTCTCTCTCACTTCTTTCCTGTGCCCCCTTTCTCCTACGGCGACCTGAGGGATCCAATCAACAGGGACTTTAACAAGAATATCTGTTAGAGTGCGCTGAAAGACAGAAACGAAAGGAAATAAAACCACCAGAGCAAAACAAACAACATCAACAACAAGTTCTAAATTAAGTGAAATAAATACATGAATATCATGTCATTTTGCCCTGATATTGCACTAGAAAAACTTCTTATTGCACTTCAATGTAACTCAATGATAAAATAACTAGTTTCCCTGCAGAAGGGAGAGACTCAAAATCAATGGTCAATCTATTGAGAATCAATCTAATGTTTGCTGTGCGGGCGGGACAACACACACTGCAGGAAGCAGAACACACACACACACACACACACACACACACACACACACACACACACACACACACACTGTGGGAGCAGGTGGTAATGGTCATAAATCCACCGGGCAGGAGCGGGATCAACAAAACAGTCCCGCACAGGGCTCTACTTCCTCGGCACACAGATCTACTTTTTTCAACACTCTTTGGGGTCCAGATGGATGGATCATTAGCTGAGTGTCTGGTTTCCTGTCTGTGTTTTCCAGTCAGAGCCGTTCAACGGTCAGGGCAGTCTGCCACCCGGAGGAGCCGGAGGATACAACGCTTTCACACAGGCTGCAGTCAACGGGGTAAGTCATGTATGCACTCAACTCCTCCCCTCATAAATGACTGAGGAATAACACAGAGAAGTACACCGTAAGGTGCTTTTTAAGGATATACTTTGGAGTTGTAAACACCCCTTATCCTCGTCTCTCAGCCAGGTCGGGGTGGAGTGATGCCCGGATATCCCAGCTCCCCGATGGGAGGGAATCCCACGCCTCCGATGACACCCGGGACGTCCATACCTCCCTACCTGTCCCCGGGCCAGGACACAAAACCCCCGTACCTCCCTCCGGACACCAAACCCAACATCAACACCCAGCAGGTCTCTACAGGTGAGACACAGCTCTGTCATCCTTTACAGTCGGTGCATCTACATGCAATTTTCTACGGTAAGCAGATTTCTTAAACGTCATTAAAATGTTATTGGATTAGATAATCTCAGAAACCTACGACAGCGTAGTAGGGCCTTTTTGTAGGAAATAAATACACTATATATATTACGGAGTCAGAAATTAGAATATTTTGAATTTGTGAGGTTGAATGTGCAAATTTAGAAGACAAAAAACATGTTTTTTTCCCAGCCTGCCTATGGCCTCCCAGTGGCTAGAAATGACCATAACTGTAAACCGAGCCCTGGGTATCCTGCTCTGCCTTTCAAAATAAAAGCTCAGATGGGTCAAGCTGGAATCTTCACCTTATGAGGTCAAAGACTTCAGATACAGTATTAGGGGACCACTAAGTTCTATATAAAAAGACTTCAGATACGGTATTAGGGGACCACTAAGGTCTATATAAAAGAGACTTCAGATACAGTATTAGGACCACTAAGGTCTATATAAAAGAGACTTCAGATACAGTATTAGGGGACCACTAAGGTCTATATAAAAGAGACTTCAGATACAGTATTAGGGACCACTAAGGTCTATATAAAAGAGACTTCAGATACAGTATTAGGGACCACTAAGGTCTATATAAAAGAGACTTCAGATACAGTATTAGGGACCACTAAGGTCTATATAAAAGAGACTTCAGATACAGTATTAGGGGACCACTAAGGTCTATATAAAAGAGACTTCAGATACAGTATTAGGGGACCACTAAGGTCTATATAAAAGAGACTTCAGATACGGTAGGGGACCACTAAGGTCTATATAAAAGAGACTTCAGATACAGGATTAGGGGACCACTAAGGTCTATATAAAAGAGACTTCAGATACAGTATTAGGGGACCACTAAGGTCTATATAAAAGAGACTTCAGATACAGTATTAGGGACCACTAAGGTCTATATAAAAGATACTTCAGACGTTCATAACGTTAATAAATAACAATTAATGCCATTTTTTCCTAATATTGATACTAGTTGCACCCAGTACATCCTTATTTTGTGGATCAAGTTGTAAACAAGTTGAAGCAAACACACTATCCTGATAGATATCGTAGAGGAATTAAATTAAATTTAGATTTTGGTGCTTTCCAAAGGCATGTTAAGTGCCTGTAAAAGTATCTCAGTTTTCATGTGGAAAGTACCTGCGGTGGAAACGCCTGAAGGCAGGCTCTGGTTTTCATTACAGGTGACCCGAGTGACGACCTGCGCCTGACGTTCCCGGCACGAGACGGTGGTGTTGGAGCCGTTCAGACTGGAGCACAACCTGGCCGTCAGCAACCACGCCTTCCAGCTGAGAGACTCCGTCTACAAAACGCTCATGTTGAGGTAGGAAGACTTTCCAGTCGCACACCCTCCCCTCTTCTGTTTGCTTGTCGTTACTAATTATATACACAAACTGTTGTTTCCATATTTTTAAGCCTTTGGCCTGTTTGTGAGCTCCTCATGATAGTTGCGATCCCCATATGTGCATCATTCAGAGCCATCGCAGTGGGGTGCGAGGCCCCCGTGCAAACTTAACATGCGAGGCCCTGCTCATTAACCCGTGATGCACGCGCAAGAATCACTGTCAACACTGTCGTTATTCAGACAAATAATCTTCTATTCTGGTAATAAACCCTGCCTATGTTATATATGTTGATGTGTATTTACATCATCCCAAATGTTTCCAGTGTCATTTCATTCAAGGTAACGCTCCGTTACATTTGGTCGCCTGTCGGTGGCGTCATGTCTGTTTTGTGCATGTGTCAGCGTTGTGGTCGTAGCGGTCATAAATGTACTTTTTATCCAGTTTTAAAGCTATAGTGCATAGTTTCTGTCGCCCCCATGAGGAATTCTAAGTTCACAGTAACTAATTCATAGTTGCTAGTAGCCAAGGAGGACACGGAGGATTAAAAAAAACATGATGGACTCTTCAGAAGAGGTCATTATCTTCACTCAAGCTTCTGAGCGGGCAAGTCACCGGACGCCAAGATCTCCTGAACATAGTCAGACTGAGAACTACAGAGAAAGTTGTGGAGCTGAGAGTCTTAATTAGCTTTGGAGCAACTCATTTGGCGACGGACGTTCATTAATATCAAAAAGTTACGCACTAAAGCTTTAAAAGACATGTTCTTGTTTTTAACTCAATATTTTACCAGGATGTAGGATTCTGGTCATCGGACGTCTGGATGTTAAGTTCTCAGAGCAACCAGCTGGCCCTCCGCGGTCGAGCCGAACAGCGTCGGGGAAACTTGAGTGAAACTGGTTTATTCAGTGTTTTTACGGTTTCAGTTAACAGGGCCCGTTTGTGTTGAGGGGAAGGTGACCTCTGCGGATAATTTTGCTCCTGGTTTGTGTCGTTTGGATTGTTGAGTTTATCGTCAATACGATTACAAATTATTATTTTTTTCAAAGATTATTTTTGGGGCTTTACCGCCTTTAATGGACAGGACAGATAGTTGAGAAAGGGGAGAGAGAGGAGGAAGACATGCAGGAAGTTGTCACAGGTCGGACTCGAGCATAAACCTCCAACTGAGCCAACCCGACCTCGTCATTACAGTTATATATGTGTGAGATCTCAAGGGATGTTTCCTCAAATAAAGATTCAAGATAATATTCGCTCCACTGTCTGGACTCCAAACTAGGCTTTTACTCCCTAAAGAATCATGGAGGCAGGAAAGTAACCTTGTTTTCAGGGGTATATATTTGGGGGATTACTATAGAAGGGTTTTATAACTCCGTCTGTAACATAAAATGTAGCTTCGGTGTGAATTCAGAGCTCTCTGTTTCTCTTCCTGAGTGATTTTAAAAACACCAGATAAAGAAAATGAGGAATGTTTGACAACCCCACCCAGTCTCTCCCTCACCCTTGTGTTGTGTCGCCCCCTGCAGACCGGATCTGGAGTTGCAGTTCAAGTGTTACCACCACGAGGACAGACAGATGAACACTAACTGGCCTGCCTCTGTTCAAGTAAGCATCAACGGCCTTTCTTAACAGTTATTGGTCGAGTCTTTGAGATTAAAGGGTTATATGATTATTTGGGGCCTTTTTTGGCCTTCTTTTCCTAGATTGTGTTGAAAGTGTCCTCACTTGATGCTATTATTGACTGTGAAACTTCAATGTTGCAATAATTTATTTATATATTTTCAAGGATATTATTTACAGCAGTGTGTTTTTAAGTGTTAAAAGTCCATGTTGTAATACCTTTTTTTTGGTTCAGCCGTCAAAAAACGAGGGTAACCAAAGTAGTATATAAATGTACAGTACTTGTCATTAAAGTCTCTCTTTTTTTTTTTTTTACATCCTGTATCAGGTGAGTGTCAACGCAACTCCTTTGTGCATTGAAAGAGACAACAAAACCTCCCACAAGCCCTTGTACCTAAAGCCAGTGTGTCAACCGGGACGTAACACCGTACAGATCACAGTAACCGCCTGCTGTTGTGTAAGTAGCCTTTGAATGACACATACTAGTCTAACCCTGATTCTCCACCAAGCGCGTCTGTGCATTTTATTGTACTAAATGTCCCATGACATGGTGCTTTTTGGATGCTATATAGACCTTAATGGTCCCTAATACTGTATCTGAAGTCTTTTATATAGACCTTAGTGGTCCCTAATACTGTATCTGAAGTCTCTTTATATAGACCTTAGTGGTCCCCTAATACTGTATCTGAAGTCTCTTTTATATAGACCTTAGTGGTCCCCTAATACTGTATCTGAAGTCTCTTTTATATAGACCTTAGTGGTCCCTAATACTGTATCTGAGGTCTCTTTATATAGGCTTAGTGGTCCCTAATACTGTATCTGAAGTCTCTTTTATATAGACCTTAGTGGTCCCCTAATACTGTATCTGAAGTCTCTATATAGACCTTAGTGGTCCCTAATACTGTATCTGAGGTCTCTTTTATATAGACCTTAGTGGTCCCCTAATACTGTATCTGAAGTCTCTTTTATATAGACCTTAGTGGTCCCTAATACTGTATCTGAAGTCTCTTTTATATAGACCTTAGTGGTCCCTAATACTGTATCTGAAGTCTCTTTTATATAGACCTTAGTGGTCCCTAATACTGTATCTGAAGTCTCTTTTATATAGACCTTAGTGGTCCCTAATACTGTATCTGAAGTCTCTTTATATAGACTTTAGTGGTCCCTATACTGTTTCTGGGTCTCTTTTATATAGGCCTTAGTGGCTAAGGATGCTGGGGTGTGGCCTTGACCAGTTGCCATGCTTCGTTCAGGCTGGGGAACTCCTATTAATGTTAAAAGTGAAATTGTCATGCCAATGGGACCTTTCATGGGACGCGCTGTGGCTCAGCTCGTGAAATATCAAGCTGTCTTGAGGGGCGATTCCTCGCGTGTGCAGCGCTCGGTATGCAGCGCAGACGCGCCTGGTGGCAAATAGGGGTCAGCGATCGGTTCCCACAGCCCAACACGTTAAATGTCTTACAAAAAACAAATAGAAACCCATTTTAAACGCATTTTTTTCCCCCCCTCCTGTCTGTTTCCAGTCCCACCTGTTTGTGTTACAGTTGGTCCACCGGCCGTCGGTCCGGTCGGTCCTGCAGGGTTTGATGAAAAAGAGACTCCTGCCGGCCGAGCACTGCATCACTAAGAGTGAGTTAACGTCCCGCTGCCTTTAATTTTCTTTACTTTGGTTCACAACTGCAGCTGGTTTTTTCATTCTCCGTTTTTCATTCCATCAGTAAAGCATTTTACTTTTTAAAGAACTTTTAAAGGTGCCCTGCCACACAAAACTGTATTTACTTACATTTTTTTAAGTGTGTGTGTGTGTGTGTGTGTGTGTGTGTGTGTGTGTGTGTGTGTGTGTGTGTGTGTGTGTGTGTGTGTGTGTGTGTGTGTGTGTGTGTGTGTGTGTGTGTGTGTGTGTGTGTGTGTGTAATGTGAAAGATGAACTGCTACCTCCTCTGTCAGCTCTAGCCACTGAAAAGAAATAAGAGGAGAAAGCAGGCCAACTAGTAAAGCAGCTTAGCAGGTTGAATATTAATGAGAACTGGCCCAAATACCACGTATACCACGCTAGAATGGCTTGAAACCAGGTAACCATGGTAACCAAGTTACAGAGTCCATGGTAGAACTTGAGACATTACCACAAAGTGATGAAATACGTGTGGCAGGGCACCTTTAAAAGAAACAAAACTTCTTTCTTCTGTGCAGGTGCATTGGAAAATAGTCACAGTCACTTTGCTTTAAAAACAACTTTTAAAGAAGAAAAGATTTTAATAATGGAAACTGAAACAAACTTAATTCTATGCATTGCTTGTGAAAAAAGCAGCACTGTGGTCTAAAACCTTTTTGTGAGCCAGTGGCTGACCCCGCTGATATGAAGACCCGGCTGGCTCCGCCTCCTCCAGGCGTCTGAATCCAGAATATGGATTGTTCTCAGCGACACATTCATGTTTTTCATGAAGCCGTAAAGGAACCATCCTTTCCCCCCCCCCCATTGCCTTTCTGTTTCAGTAAAGAGAAATTTCAGTAACGGCACCATCCCCGGGACCCCTGGCCTCAACGGAGAGGACGGCGTGGAGCAGACGGCGATCAAAGTTTCCCTTAAATGTCCGATCACATTCAGACGAATCCAGCTGCCAGCCAGAGGACACGACTGCAGACACATACAGGTGGGCGTCCCGCTGGTTCAGATCACACAGAAGTACATGTTCAGGATAAAGCCTGACATCCGGTGCGTGGGCCACACACCGGATGTCAGGCTTTGTGCCTCATCTTCGTTCTCCTCTGGTTGCGGTTCTCAAAATTCTTTCGCTACGGGAATCAACAACCTTTGTTTGACAGTTTGGATGGTGGACAAGGCAGGCCTGCTTGGTTCTTATGGGGAACGATTGTAAAGATTTCCAGAGATAATGTTTAGGGTATTTTCTCTCTA
>JABXJD010003246.1:30000-31860 GCA_013375575.1 Percina caprodes
CGGTCCTGTCATAATAAAAGCTTAAAAGTGCCTCACAAAAAAAAGTGTGATATCTGCTTATTGATGGAAAGTAATATTGCTATTTAACAACATTATTGCATATTTTTCTCATATCGTGCCGCCCTGCTCAGGGCTATTTAAGGTATAAAAGATCTTTTATAGACCTGAGTAAGTTTGACTGGTACAGTATGTGACGTGTATATATAATCTATAAATACACGTACTTTGCATAATCACACTTTCCAGCTCAGTCAGTCAGATCATCTGCTCGTAGATAGTCAGTGACCCAGAACAATATTCCAAGACCAGTCCCCCCCCCCCTGTATACGGCCTCTTAAACTCCACAGCTGGAAGCACTTCCCCTCCGTGCTGCACTGCTCACTATTATGCAAGAGAAAACAAGAAGTCTACGCTGAGCTGTTTTTATTTAGACGTAATATGTGTGTTGTTTTGGTCCCGTAGGGAGCCAGGGATTCTCCAGCCAGGCGGGATTCACGGACTTCCCCACTCCTGGCACCCCGACACTCGGAGAGTACGCCTCCTCTGGACCTCCACTCCCTATCAGTCCGAGCAGGTCAGACACCTTCAGTACATGTCTTACATAACACATGAATGAGCGAAACACACAGGAGCGTGTTCCCTTTAATCGACATAGCCTCTGGACCCTGTCGTCTCTGTTCGGTTCACTCTGCCTTTTCCTTAACGGTTGAGTAGGCAACAATGCTGTAGTAGTATAGTTATAGTATAGATGGATCACAGCCAGGAGACATGGAGCTTCCTACGCACAGACCCAGAGTTAGAGGTGTCCATTATGTAACCAGTAGACCTGAAAAAGAGGAAAATACCACACAAGAAACTACGTTTCCTGCTGAAACTAGTTTCTTCAGTACATTGTTGCTGCGTGGAGCAGAGTGCGGAGCTTCGCTGTCCAGCTAAGAGTTGTTGGATGTGCAAATTTGGTCTTTTCAAAAAGTCGACCAGTAAAGGTTACGGAGGAGGATGAGGGCCACATGGGAGAAATGGATTTGAGTTCTGAGATTCAAGTTTTTAGTTAAAAAAAAGAAGTCACAATTAAACAACAAAATCCACAGTAAAGGATATAATAATAATGATAATAATGATAATAATAATGATGATAATAATAATAAATGGGTCAATTAATAATTTATATTAATACATATATTTATATGGATAAATAAATATTAATTAATAAAATCCCCAGTAAAGGATATAATAAATTGATTAATTAATAATTTATATTTATACATATATTTATATGTATTAATGAATATTAATACAATTCACAGTAAAGGATATAATAATAATACATGGATTAATTTATATTATTAATAAATATATTTATATTAATACATATTAATACAATTCACAGTAAAGGAAATAATAATAAATGGATTAATTTATATTGTTAATATATTTATTTATATTAATAAATAATACAATTCACAGTAAAGGAAATAATAATTATAATAAATGTAATTTATATTGTTAATATATTTATATTTATTATTAAATATTAATTAATACAATTCACAGCAAAGGATATTGTCAAACGCTTTTGATATTGATAGTTTACATGTTTGAAAAGTGTTTTAGGGCCGTTGGTTTCAGGTGAGTCCCCAGACCCTGGAACCGTTGGTCACCAACACTGGCTGTCTCGTCCTTCTGGCTCGAGAGTTGATTTAAGAGCCTTTAACTGAGGCTGAAGTAGACAGCGTTGGCTGAGAACGTATTCGCTCATAAACCACACGCCACCTGTCGCGGGCAGCTGCTGCCATGCGCCAATAGTCCTCTGCTGTCACACACTTCTGTTAAACCACTTTTTATTCACAAAAAGTTAAA
>JABXJD010001471.1:0-15000 GCA_013375575.1 Percina caprodes
TGAAGAACACAAACAAAATCACTAGCTAACTTTAAAATTTGCAAGAACTAGACCACAACAACAGGCTTAATGAACTGAACATAAGTTATACGACTTACAGTTCTCAAGGACACACACACACACAATCTCAGCTGTTTAGCCTTCGGACAGCTAGTCTCTCTTTTCTTTTCTCTCACTTTTCCTCTGTGTGCACGCGCACTTGCTCGCTATTCTCCGACATGACGATCTCTTGTACAAAACTAAAGTATGAGCCAATTTTGCCAAATATAAGGAGTAGAAAGTAACGATAATTGTGTTAAAATGTAAGGAGTAGAAGTAAAAGTTGCCACAAAAATAGTAAATCAATAATATCAGAAAAATCTACTTGAGTACAGTTAAGTAAGGAAGTATTTGTACTTCGTAACTTCCCATCTCTGTCAGAAAGCACAGGGAGATTCTTTGTTCCTCTCACTATGACTTAAGTCCGTACTCTCTCTGAAGCTAATCACCATCACTCTCTCACTTCTCCCTAACTCTAGCAAACACTCTCCACACACGCCGGCTCGAACACACACCAGCGCACCAGTATACACCAGGCCGCTTACGTAGGCTACGGCGAAAGCTCTGCACGGAGCCTCAGCAGAAGCATAAAACAGCCTTAATCCTAACTCCGGAGGGTACGACACATTTTAGTAGGAGAAACGGATCTTAACCCTTGTGTTGTCTTCCAATGAACCATGAAGAAAAGTTATCGCTTTTTCTGTTTCTGTCACTTTTTCAGTGTTGTGGGAGCTTTTTTTTGATGTTTTTTCCAAAGTTATTTGATATTTCTAATGTTGACATTTTCAGCTTATTTCGAAAGCCCATTTTTTGTGATGAAAAAAACCTGAAAATTGGTCAAATTTGACCCGAGGACCACATGAGGGTTAAAGGGTCACAGTTTTCCGTGCAACGGCTTTACTGTAGGAGTCAGTGCATCGAGATAAAGAGTTGTTGGAGCTAATTCTCCGGTCGGTTGCTATTAAACCACTGTACGGCTGTCAAAATTGGCCAAAAAGTGAAGTTTGAACACATAGGCTCAAATAAATTTAAATATCTATTATTGTGCATAATGTCAATAAGAGGGCAAACCAATACAACAAGAGCCTTGTTGTTAGCGGTGGCTACTTGATAGAAAAACCTCATTAACACGTCCCCTTGCTTGCTGTGAATTATCTGAACTGAGGTTTAATCAGACATGGAGATGATCGTATAGGTTTTATTTTCACAATTGGATATTAATATTTGAATGTCTTGTTTTTATTTAATATGTACACATATTTAGACTATTCATAGACAGCCCTAGTGGCACTGTTAAACTTGAAGCTGTAGAGGAGGAGGAGAAGGAAAAAAAGCAATGCACGGTTCCTGTTGTCTACATAACCCAACACGTAAGAGAAAATGAACAAATTCCATCAAACAGCTTTGAATCTTTAATTACAAACTCTTAAGGCAGGCGTCCTCTGTTCAGCCTTTTTTTTGGAAGCATCTCCATCGGGTGTACTCGAGCCAAAACACACTTTAATTGAGTGCAGCCACAAAGCCTGTTGACTGCTCCATTTCTCTCCAGAAAGCCATGAGAGCAGTCGACGTGCTGCCAACTCTCTGACACGACACGCAGCCTCCGAAACGAAGCCGATTGTAAAGAAGAAACCAAAAAAAAGCAATGCAGTTCAATTCAATCTTTTGACTGTGTAGAGGTACAGATGTCAAAATGACGTGATGCTGTGGCAGTTTTCTGTTAGGGAAATGGTTCAGGAGGAGGAAGCGGAGGGTAACCTCAACCGTCGGATGAATAAACCATGCTCCGGTTAATCATTAGCTCATTAGGTTGTCGTGATACAGTCTCTGTGCTACTACAGTACAAATGATTGATTCATAGCTTTTTATTTTGGATATGTAAATAAAAATAAACTATTTACACGTGCAAAAACAAGTAGGAAGAAGTAAAACTTATGTACTACCACCCCTTTATACCCTTTCTACCATATTAAATGAATTAGCTACCAAATGAGTCTAAAGAGATAATAATGAACACATGACTCTGTCATGGACACATGACGCTGTCATGAACACATGACGCTGCCATGAACACATGACACTGTCATGACACTGTCATGAACACATGACGCTGCCATGAACACATGACGCTGCCATGAACACATGACGCTGCCATGAACACATGACGCTGCCATGAACACATGACACTGTCATGACACTGTCATGAACACATGACACTGTCATGAACACATGACACTGGCTCTACACTGCCATGAACACATGACACTGCCATGAACACATGACACTGCCATGAACACATGACACTGCCATGAACACATGACACTGGCTCTACACTGCCATGAACACATGACACTGCCATGAACACATGACACTGCCATGAACACATGACACTGCCATGAACACATGACACTGGCTCTACACTGTCATGAACACATGACACTGTCATGAACACATGACACTGTCATGAACACATGACACTGCCATGAACACATGACACTGCCATGAACACATGACACTGGCTCTACACTGTCATGAACACATGACGCTGCCATGAACACATGACGCTGCCATGAACACATGACGCTGCCATGAACACATGACACTGGCTCTACACTGCCATGAACACATTATACTGTCATGAACACATGACACTGCCATGAACACATGACGCTGCCATGAACACATGACGCTGCCATGAACACATGACGCTGCCATGAACACATGACACTGGCTCTACACTGCCATGAACACATTATACTGTCATGAACACATGACACTGCCATGAACACATGACACGAACACATGACACTGCCATGAACACATGACACTGGCTCTACACTGCCATGAACACATGACACTGCCATGAACACATGACACGAACACATGACACTGCCATGAACACATGACGCTGCCATGAACACATGACGCTGCCATGAACACATGACACGAACACATGACACTGCCATGAACACATGACGCTGCCATGAACACATGACATTGTCATGACACAGTCATAACGCATGAACCCTAACAATAACCATAACTTGTAATGACAAAACCGAATGACACTAAAAAAGCGTTATGTCGTAACAGTTTGACTTGTTTATGTTTTTTGACACGTTCATGACCGTGTCAGGTCACTGTTATGTAGAAACCGTCAAGTAAAGTGTAACCTATAATTTCTTTGAAGATCTTTTTGAAATGGAATTCAATAATAAGGAGCTTAAACACACTTTTTATCATTTTTTTAATGAGCGAATTGAGCTAAAAAGATGAACCAGTTAGTTAGTTAGTTAGTTAGTTAGTTAGTTAGTTAGTTAACTATTAAATTAATCCTCGACTAGATAACTGATTAAATTGGTTTGAGTAAAAAAAGGTTATTACGGGCATTTTAGCCCTTTATTATTATTATTATTATTATTATTATTATTATTATTATTATTATTATTATATAGGACAGCTGAAGAAATGAAAGGGGGTGACATGCAGCAAAGTGCCGCAGGTCGGAGTCGAACCCGCGGCCGCTGCGTCAAGGAGTAAACCTCCATATATGTGTGCCTGCTTTACTAACTGAGTTAACCATAACTGCTAATTGTTGCTTCTTAAATGTGAATATTTTGTTAGTTTCTTCCCTCGTCTGACAGTAAACTGAACATCTTTGAATCGTGGAGGACGTCGTGATCTTCTTTCAGAAACATTTTTTCATTATTTCCTGACATTTATATACGATATAAACTATTAACAGAGACAATAATTGTCACATTATTATCCCATAATGAAAAATGATTAGATTAGATTATACTTTATTTATCCCACAACGGGGAAATTTCCTTATTACAGCAGCAGCATTTTCTTCTATACAGCAAAAAACACACAAACAAGTAAACACACAAGAAATACAGGCAAACAATAAACAATAATTATAAGGTAGACAGAAAGTAAGCAGAATGGCGTCAAATGAAGGTATTTTAAAGTATATTTTAAAGTGCGGCCATGATACAAGAAACAATATTGCAGTGTAAGTGACGTTAAAATTAAATTGAATGTGTAATTGGAGTAATAAAGCAAGAGTCGGTAGCACAATATAAATTATATTAACCTGTGACTATAAATATTGAAAAGTAAGTACTTGTAGTAAAATAATATAAATACCGATAATAAATATAAACAGAAAGTGTGTGGTGTAGATGGGAGATAAAAAGGAACAGAAACTACAACATTATCAGGTAGTGCGTACAGTACGATCACATTAAACTTCCCGCTGTAAAGATTAACAGATTAGTTAAAATTAATTTTAATAAATGTTTTGAGTCATTTCTCTGATTCCAGCTTGTTAAATGTGAATATCTTCTAGTTTCTTCTCTCATCTGTGACAGCAAACTGAATATCTTTGAGTTGTGGACAAAACGAGACATTTGAGGACGTCGTCTCGGGCGTTTTGGGAAACACTGATCCACATTTTTCACAATTTTCTGACATTTTAGATGCACAATTTGGGGAAAACTATAAATCCCAATTTTTTTTTAGCTTAGATTTAATATCACGACTCTCCGCCATGATTTGTTTCTCACGAAGTGTAATGTATTTTGCACACATGGACCATGACAAAACAAATGGGCCGTACCAAACATAATTTATTTTGTATATATAGTGTATATAGCACATTGCTTGTAAACACAGAGGCTTCAATGAAGAGAAGGGAGAGCTTTCCAACCTATTTCATACAGTCTATGTTTTAAACTCGTAGCGTTTGGGATGCAGTCGGCTCGTAAAATTAAATGGAAATCAAAGTCATTTAAAAATACATACATAAAAAACGTTATTTAAAAATTAAATGGCTAACGGGTGAATTGAGATCGCGATTTTATGACGATTTATCGTGCAGGCCTAATTTTAGAGACCAAAAAACGAATTTATTTGTCTAGAAAATAATGCACAGATGAATTGAATATGAAAATAATCGTTAGTTGCAGCCCTAACTATGATCCATTTATTGATGTGTGGATGAACCTTCCTAACCATCCCAGTAACTCTGCTTCATGTCCTTCCTGCAGCAGCGACGGGCCCTTCCTGAATGACCCAGTCTCCTGGCAACCAGGCACCAATCAGCACCCAGGATCTCTCTCCGTAGTAACCACAGTGTGGGGCGTGACCAATCCCACACACAGTCAGGTAACACCAACACATGTCTCAGCACCCAGGGACATTTTGCGTTTTTTTCTCCTCCTGTTTTATGACACAAAGAAGAGCTTGTACTTATTATTTATGTGAAATGAAGGCTCATATGACATTGAAAACAACATGTTTTTGCCTGTAGTGTCTCGCCTTAAAGAAAGTAATCAGAGGAGAAGATATAAAGCCAAATCCACATGCCTGTTTCTCTCTGATGTGACTAATTTTGAACACTTAAAAGCTGCTCTTAAAGCTCACTCCTACGCCTCAGTGGAAGTATAAGTGAGCTGCCTAATTGCTTCAGTTGGCTCATTACAGCATTTTTTACTTAATTAAATATGCTCCCAAACTTCTCAGATTGATGCATATTTATTCCTACTTATACGTGTAGGAGTAAAAGCATTTTATCGACGTGGGAAACATCTCTTTCAAGATGTAGGACGAGAGCTGCAAAGATTATAAGGGAAGAATAAACGTGTGCACATTCTGGGATGTTCGGAAATATTACACACAGAACATTCAAATTACACCAACAAGCTTTATATTTAAACTGTGACTGCCTGTGCAGCAAACAATTTTGTGCATGTTATGCTTGCATAACTGAATATCTGGGTTTTGGACTGTAAATTGAATAAAACAAGCTGTCTAAATACAACACTCTGGGCTGTGGGAAAAGTATAAAGGCCACTTTTCACTACTTTTGGGACATTTTATAAACTACACAATGTGCAGATTAATTGATAAAGAAGTAATTGTTAGTTGCAGCCCTATATGAGTCTATGTTTGGGTGTAAATGGAGCTTTTCATTCAAGGTCTTTCCTGTTTTTCCTTATAAGTACCAAATTACAAAGTCTCTCCAGGAAACTTTCTGGAGAATTATTTAAATAAAGTGTGTGTGACTGTGAGTGCAAGACTGAAATCAATCATTTAGAATACAATGTTATTAGTGTAACCGTATCTCTATCAGTCTGTAAACCTTTTGTGTTGATTTCACACACCATAACTACTGAGAAACACACTTTAATGTTATGTTTCTGGGATGTCGGTCTCTCTACTTTATACCCAGTTTAACTTTCATTGTGACTCTGTCTGAATATGTAGAACGTCTCCTCTCTCTCTCTTGCCTTCCTCTCTCTGACTCTCACTTGTTATGGTTCATATGACCGTTGACTGAGGTGACACCTCTCTCTGTTTCCCATGTAGGTGTTTGGTGCACCCATGGGTCCTGGTGAGGGCTCTGGCGGTCACATGATGCCTGGTGGCAGCCCCGGTATGGGTCCTGGCATGGGTTCCCAGTATATGGGCCAGCAGTCGTACGGGGACGCCGTCTCTAAGGGCTACGGCCAGCCCGTCATGTACGGACGTCCCAGTGCTGCTTACAACCAGTCCTCGGGCTACGGTGGAAGGTACGCTGCTCCTCTGGTCACTAAATGTCACCTGCTGTGAATTTAACACTAAATTATACTCATATCAGTATGACTTCAAATGAATATATACAGTGGGGAGAACAAGTATTTGATACACTGCCGTTTTTGCAGGTTTTCCTACTTACAAAGCTTGTAGAGGTCTGTACTTTTTATCATAGTTACACTTCAACTGTGAGAGACGAAATCTAAAACAAAAATCCAGAAAATCACATTGTATGATTTTTAAATAATTAATTTGCACTCCATTGCATGACATACTGTAAGTATTTGATACATCAGAAAAGCAGAACTTAATATTTGGTATAGAAACTTTTGTTTGCAATTACAGAGATCATACATTTCCTTTAGTTCTTGACCAGGTTTGCACACACTGCAGCAGGGATTTTGGCCCACTCATATATATAAAACCTGTTATAGGGTATCTGTATGTAGTTTATTGTCCCTGAAGTCCAAACGTAGGGATATTACTATTCTACTGAGACAAGCGCTAGCCCGCCAGGCGTCGGTTAGCCTTGATGCTCTGCTGTAAGTTCATTTGTAGACTCTTAAGATATGTGAAAATAGGATTTGTTCGGCATTACGAAAACACACGGCTTTCTTCACGACTGTCACTGAGTCTGTCCTTAACTTCCGCCTTTTGGAAACTCGGACGCAGATGAGCCGCACCCACCTCGGCCTGGCGGTAGGCCAAAACAGCCAATCGGAAAAGACTGTGCCGTGACATTATGTAACAAGACCAAAAGGTTTGCAGTCAAGCAAGCGGCTCTGTGAGGTGGCATTTAGGAAATGTGGTGATTTAGATTAGATAATAGATTAGAGAACACTTTATTCATCCCACAGTGGGGAAATTCCCTTATTACAGCAGCAGTTATCTACAGTAAAAAGCAAAAAACAAACAAGTAAACACACAAACATCAGGCAAACAACAGACAATGAGCAAAAGGTATTGAATGCATGTAAAGTGGGATTAAATAAAAGGTAAAGTGTGGTTGCCATAGTACAAAAGAAATATTTTGAGCTAAATGCCACTATGCTAACATGCCAATGTTTAGCAGCTGTATCACCACCTTAGTTTAGCATGTAAGCTAAATTAAATACATAAAAGCTAAAATAACTCAAACTACAGCTGAGGCTGATGGGAATGTCATTAAATTTGCAGGTGTTCGTAAAATTAAAGTATTGGACAAATTGTAAGTTTGACCTGAGGAGGGAACTAGATTGATAATTAGTAATAATCACTAAAGTGATTAAAATTCATCCTCTGGGGAACAGGAACGTCGGAACCGAAATTAATGACAATTTATCCATTATTTATTGAGATATTTGACTTAAAAATCCCCAAAGTTTAACCTCATTGTGGTGCTACAGGAAAAGTTGGAAGCTCACTTAATTCAGTAGGATTCATCCTCTGGGTACATGTATATCTGTTCCACATTTCATGGCAATCCATCCAATAGTTGTTTTATTTTACTATTATTTTATTGTAGACCGCTGCCATCTCTTGAACTAAGGTGCTAAAACCTCACCTGTCACAGAGCGCCACGAAATTCCAACTCCAGAGTCACAATACTGCCTCTTGAACTCAGTTATTTACAGTTTGTTGTTACACACAGTTGTACTATCTCTTTGCATTTTGGAGTGAGCTCTGTGGAATTTTTTTAAAGTGGAAAATTATCAAGATACCTGTTTTACCTGTTAGTCTTTGCCAGTCAATCACTCAACAAAGGAGACACCCAGGTAGAGAAATGTTCATTATGTGGACGTTAATGTAACAACAAAAAAGCTACTTTACAGCAATTAATGTTATTTCTAGAAGCTGATAAACATAGATAACACCTATTTAGAGAATAATTCACAACCTTGATTGGATGCTTTTATATATATATGTATACACCTTTAGTGGTCCCCTAATACTGTATCTGAAGTCTCTTTTATATAGACCTTAGTGGTCCCCTAATACTGTATCTGAAGTCTTTTATATAGACCTTAGTGGTCCCCTAATACTGTATCTGAAGTCTCTTTTATATAGACCTTAGTGGTCCCCTAATACTGTATCTGAAGTCTCTTTATATAGACCTTAGTGGTCCCTAATACTGTATCTGAAGTGTCTTTTATATAGACCTTAGTGGTCCCCTAATACTGTATCTGAAGTCTCTTTTATATAGACCTTAGTGGTCCCTAATACTGTATCTGAAGTCTCTTTTATATAGACCTTAGTGGTCCCCTAATACTGTATCTGAAGTCTCTTTTATATAGACCTTAGTGGTCCCCTAATACTGTATCTGAAGTCTTTTATATAGACCTTAGTGGTCCCCTAATACTGTATCTGAAGTCTCTTTTATATAGACCTTAGTGGTCCCCTAATACTGTATCTGAAGTCTCTTTTATATAGACCTTAGTGGTCCCCTAATACTGTATCTGAAGTCTCTTTTATATAGACCTTAGTGGTCCCCTAATACTGTATCTGAAGTCTTTTATATAGACCTTAGTGGTCCCCTAATACTGTATCTGAAGTCTCTTTATATAGACCTTAGTGGTCCCTAATACTGTATCTGAAGTGTCTTTTATATAGACCTTAGTGGTCCCCTAATACTGTATCTGAAGTCTCTTTTATATAGACCTTAGTGGTCCCCTAATACTGTATCTGAAGTCTCTTTTATATAGACCTTAGTGGTCCCTAATACTGTATCTGAAGTCTTTTATATAGACCTTAGTGGTCCCTAATACTGTATCTGAAGTCTCTTTTATATAGACCTTAGTGGTCCCCTAATACTGTATCTGAAGTCTCTTTATATAGACCTTAGTGGTCCCCTAATACTGTATCTGAAGTCTTTTATATAGACCTTAGTGGTCCCTAATACTGTATCTGAAGTATCTTTTATATAGACCTTAGTGGTCCCCTAATACTGTATCTGAAGTCTCTTTTATATAGACCTTAGTGGTCCCCTAATACTGTATCTGAAGTCTCTTTTATATAGACCTTAGTGGTCCCCTAATACTGTATCTGAAGTCTTTTATATAGACCTTAGTGGTCCCTAATACTGTATCTGAAGTATCTTTTATATAGACCTTAGTGGTCCCTAATACTGTATCTGAAGTCTCTTTTATATAGACCTTAGTGGTCCCTAATACTGTATCTGAAGTCTCTTTTATATAGACCTTAGTGGTCCCCTAATACTGTATCTGAAGTCTCTTTTATATAGACCTTAGTGGTCCCCTAATACTGTATCTGAAGTCTCTTTTATATAGACCTTAGTGGTCCCTAATACTGTATCTGAAGTCTCTTTTCCCACAATTCAGCCTTGGTGCAGAATTCCAGCCACTAGAGCCAGTCCCACAATGAGCTTTCCTTAGTATGAGTTTCTGAGTCTGTAGCTTTTGGGGGGCAAGGTGGAGGCTGGGGGTGTGGCCTTGACCAACTGCCACTTTGCTCGTTTGAAAGCCATGATGTCTCTCTCTCATGGGGGCCAAATTCTCTGGGCGGGCACAGCAGAGAAAGGGGAGGTAACCTTGCCCCTTGTGAGGTCATATTCCAGATCGGCCCATCTGAGCTTTCATTTTCCCAAAGGCAGAGCAGGATACCCAGGGCTCGGTTTACACCTATCACCATTTCTAGCCACTGGGGGGCCATAGGCAGGCTGGGGGAACTCATATTAATGTTAAATATAAATATAAATTCTCATGTGTGGGTTTGACCATGAAAGACAATGAGGGTATAAAATGGAAATGAGTTTGATAATTGAACAGTGTTGTTATGTAGCACAACGCTTTGTGCTACTTCTGCGGGGTTTCAGCATCAACATATGTCAGCGTGGCTGCTCTCACCCACCGCTCTGACTCACGCTCATGACGAAACCACACACACTCACACGCTCATTTCATTTAGTTCACCGCCCACTCATCTCCACGTCGTCCTCTTCTCCCTGCAGTTACTCTGGTAACAGTGGAGGTGCCGGTCTGGGCGTTCGTCCTCCCTCAGACTTCACTCAGGCTGCTGCCGCCGCCGTTGCCGCCGCCGCTGCCACAGCAACTGCCACTGCTACGGCAACTGTTGCAGCAATACAGGAGAAGCAGAACCAGGAGATGAACTATGGCCAGGTAAATGTGTCGGTCTGTACGGGGGTCTGGGATCTTTTAACCCAATCCAGAGTCATTTTATTCATCTTTTTTTTGCCCAATCAATAGATCCAGTGCAGATCTAGCCTGTCCATGTGTGTTTTCTAGCAGATTAACATGTTTGAAACCTTTTCTGGCACTTTCTTATTATTTTGTTTGACATCATAATAACAGTATCTTTTCACAGGATGTGTTCAGTTTCCAGTCACAACTTGGGCCAGTGTGTATAAAGTCATTCAGAGTCATTTATTTTTCCGAGTTGCATCAAAATGTGCATTTTTTTTTTTTTTTTTAACACAGTCAGCAAACAACAATAAAACCTGTCCATGCAAGCACTCTTTAAAAAAATATACATATCTCTGTCCAATTCCTGACTGAATTTTTGGTATGAGTATTGACTCATAAGTCAAAGTTCAGGACAGTTAAAACAGGTTTTACACACGCCGGCGGGGTTTGGAGTTGTGCTGTTTGGGTGCAGGTCCTTGGGTGCAGGTCCTTGGGAGGGGTGCAAATCAGAAGCGGTTTTTCTGCTGCTTCCACAGATTCATGACACATGTTTGTTATTAACAGCAGAGACATGACCTCATTTGACACGGCTCTCTCTTGCCACACTATTTACTCTCTAGAACAACAAAACCAGAGTCACTACACTGTAGGAGCTTTGCACACACTATCATCATTTCTGTTTCCACTTCAAATGAACAAAGCAAACACAGGCTGTACAACACCATGCGTCTCAATGGACGTTTAATGCTGACAGTGCTTTAGATTCCCTTTTAGAAAGAAGAAACAACAGGATGTGAGATTGTATTTATTGAGACGTGGAAATCAGCCCAAACTGGCCAAACCATTTGTTCATCTTTGGTTCTACTTTTAGACCGAGAAGTAAAAATACCGACTTTCAACACTTGTGGAACGACTCTTGTCTTTAGGAGATTTTCAATCCGAGATATGCACACATTCAGTGGTAGGAGAGCTTTTAATTAATAAACAATGCGGTTATTAAACGATAATAATGAAATAATTTTGACTGACAGTGTGCAGGATGCAAAAGAGAGCGAATGCTCACTGCATAAACCAAGGTCCTTGCAACCTTAAGGGGGGAAACTTGATGATTTAAGCCTGCAACTCTGCATAATTTAACAGTGACAAATCCAACTTCTCCTACAACTCGTCAGCTGAGGTGCAGATTCATTCATTTCCAAACAGCTCACAGTTAAGTTGTGGAGAAACGAGCTGCATTCAACCCTTGACATAATAGACACATCATTTTGCCACCTGTAAGGAAACGGCATTGGAAGGAGGTGTAGTTGATCGCGAGATGTCCATTTGCAACCTGATCACTCAGCAATTTTTGACAATCTATGCAAGATGCAGCGCTAATTATACATCTTTATTATCTGTATTTATATTTTTTCATTACAAGTACTTACTTTTCAATATTATTTATGGTCACAGGTTAATATAATTTCTATTAATGTTACCTACTTTTTCTTTCATTACTCTAATTACACATTCAATTTAATTTTAACGTCACTTACACCGCAATATTGTTTCTTGTATCATGGCAACAGCACTTTATAATACCTTTTATTTGACCCCACTTTGCTTACTTTCAGTCTACCTTCTACTCATTGTCTTGTGTGCTTACTTGTATGTTTTGCTGTTAGTGAAGAAAATGCTGCTGTAACAAGGAAATTTCCCCGCTGTGGGATGAATAAAGTATAATCTGATCTAATCAGGGCTGCACAATTAATTGTGCTTTTATTGAAATTGCGATATGGACTGGTGCAGTATCCAAATCGCAGAAGGGCGCAATATTTGTTAAAGGCAAAATATGTGTCAACCCGTTCTAAATGAAGTATTGTGGCACTGCAGAGACGTCCCGGCCTACAACTCCCATAACTACAGAAAACATCTTTGTTTGGTACAGATCCTCGGAGAAATCACACTATAATCATTTAAAATGTAAGTCAATGAAAATGAGACAATGATACCAACATGATCATTCTCTTCAATATCGTGAATATTATTGCGGTCATGTAAGTGTATGACAGTGTGATCAGAGCGTACTAGGTGTTGTTTATTTACAGTCTGGCGTGAACGGCTTACCGTTTAAAATCCTTATTGATCCTTTACCAATTGGACCTTAGATGTTAGAGGATCTTAAAGAACACAACAGGATGTCAGACAAATGGGCCATTTAGGTGACACTCCCACCGCCGTACAACCCTGCGGCGAATCGCCGGGTTGCTTTTTCTTGACCGAATGTGCCTTCACAGCGTTTTAATAACTTTGCCCTCTCTGACACACTGTTCACACTCCCCTGTACTTTGTGTCAAATACCCAGCGAGCTTTGTTTTTTAGCCCTGCTGTCGTACTTCCCTTTCCCTGCCAGATGGGTGGAGCATCCTCTTACAGCACCCAGTTCCTGTCTCACGCGGGCCACCGCGGCCCTCCAGGGATGGTCTCTTCCAGGCCGGGACCTCCACCTCCCGGCGGAGGCCTGTATCCTTCTCACCCTGCCCAGGCTCAGAAGATGCCCCAGCACGGAGGTTATCCTGGGCAACAGCAGGGGCTCAAACGGCCTTTCCATTCAGAGGTCAGTGAGAGACGTTCAAAATGCAGAAGGCTGACACACTAAAATCTCATTAGGTGATTTCTCTGCACTGGTGGGGTTTCCTCAAGCCAACAGCAAACACACGGCTCACATTTAGAAAAAGAAATGTAAATATAATTCCTGTTTTTGATGGCATGGCATGCCGGCCGGGCTCTGACTGGATGTCTTGTTTGAGAAGTTGCGACAAACTGGAGAGAAGTTATAAACATCCCATCATTTGTCAATTAACAGAAAACACTGAATCCCCATTTTTCACCATTTTCAGACATTTTATAAACAACAAATCCATTTATTTGTGCGAGAAAATAACCAACAATGAAAATAAAACCTTAATAGCTTGTTTTTCCTGCCTCCGTAAATGTGGAAGTTATGATTCTAGCTTGTTTCATCACTATGTTTAACCCTTGTGTTGTCCTCCCGGGTCAAAAACAGACAACAATTTGACATTTTTGTCACTTTTTCACACTTTTTTTAACACCACCTTACTAGTTTTACAGAACTTTTTGGAATTCATGGTCAATAACCCTCATTTATATAGAATTATACCTAATATTTGAGTTAAAAAAGCAGAAATTATTAATTATTTTGACTAATAGTTGAGATCAGAGGAATGAAAGTGATTAATTGTATTTGCAAAGAGCGTTGGAAGGAATCCAATCCATTTTTTGTGGTAATTTGGTTAAAAAGAAACTCATATTTCAGATATAGACATTTTTTAAAAGGGTCAAATTTGACCCGAGGACACCAGGAGGGTTAATACTACATTGCACCGCCAGATTGTTTACAATGTGTCATCGCTGTGCTCAATATTTCTTATTTTTTGGGCGGCTTGATGTTGGGCACTTTTTGTTAAATGCATGTTTGACGTGATTTTACCTTAACCCTTGTATTGTCTTCACTTTCGGGCCCCTCTTGTTTCCCTCGGGTCAAACTGACCCGTGACTTATTTGGGGTTCATAAAAGCAATTCTGAACTTTCTTCAGAATTTACTTCGTGATCTATTAACAAATATTGTCTTACATATACGTTTAGGGAATGTGTGTGTGTTTTTGTTTTTTTTTCATGAATCCACTATGGAAAAAACATAAGTGGTCATATCCAAAATAATTCTCTGAATTGAGTCAGGAATACATGTTTATCACCGGAAATATGATTTTCAGGTAGAAAAAATGTAATTTGGACCATTTTTCTTCTTGTTAAAAATTTGAAATGGGTCAATTTGACCCAAATACAATACAAGGGTTAACACATAATAGAGGACAACTAGCAACACAATATGTATTAGGCAAAGAAGCAATGAGGCGCCTCAGTGGTTTGTGGTGTTGTAACACAGGTCTGAGGTGCAGCTTCTGTTTGAGTTGTAATTTGACCCGTTTTCCTTCTGCTGCTGGTGTTTCTCAATAAACTCTCTTCCTATTCTTGCGTTCAGGGTTTTCCAGTGCAGCAGTACGGCTCTGGTGGGATGTCGGGGTACCCTACCCAGCCCCTGCAGTACCCCACTGGTCCACAGCAGCGATGCCCCCCCTCGCCCTCTTACCCCTCCAGTCGGATGCCTCTCATGGGGCAGTACACTTCTGGATCACACAACCCGGCGCAGTTCCCCCCTGGAGCCGGCCAGCCCAATCC
>JABXJD010001471.1:20000-25000 GCA_013375575.1 Percina caprodes
TATTTACATCATCCCAAATGTTTCCAGTGTCATTTCATTCAAGGTAACGCTCCGTTACATTTGGTCGCCTGTCGGTGGCGTCATGTCTGTTTTGTGCATGTGTCAGCGTTGTGGTCGTAGCGGTCATAAATGTACTTTTTATCCAGTTTTAAAGCTATAGTGCATAGTTTCTGTCGCCCCATGAGGAATTCTAAGTTCACAGTAACTAATTCATAGTTGCTAGTAGCCAAGGAGGACACGGAGGATTAAAAAAAACATGATGGACTCTTCAGAAGAGGTCATTATCTTCACTCAAGCTTCTGAGCGGGCAAGTCACCGGACGCCAAGATCTCCTGAACATAGTCAGACTGAGAACTACAGAGAAAGTTGTGGAGCTGAGAGTCTTAATTAGCTTTGGAGCAACTCATTTGGCGACGGACGTTCATTAATATCAAAAAGTTACGCACTAAAGCTTTAAAAGACATGTTCTTGTTTTTAACTCAATATTTTACCAGGATGTAGGATTCTGGTCATCGGACGTCTGGATGTTAAGTTCTCAGAGCAACCAGCTGGCCCTCCGCGGTCGAGCCGAACAGCGTCGGGGAAACTTGAGTGAAACTGGTTTATTCAGTGTTTTTACCGGTTTCAGTTAACAGGGCCCGTTTGTGTTGAGGGGAAGGTGACCTCTGCGGATAATTTTGCTCCTGGTTTGTGTCGTTTGGATTGTTGAGTTTATCGTCAATACGATTACAAATTATTATTTTTTTTCAAAGATTATTTTTTGGGGCTTTACCGCCTTTAATGGACAGGACAGATAGTTGAGAAAGGGGAGAGAGAGGAGGAAGACATGCAGGAAATTGTCATAGGTCGGACTCGAGCATAAACCTCCAACTGAGCCAACCCGACCTCGTCATTACAGTTATATATGTGTGAGATCTCAAGGGATGTTTCCTCAAATAAAGATTCAAGATAATATTCGCTCCACTGTCTGGACTCCAAACTAGGCTTTTACTCCCTAAAGAATCATGGAGGCAGGAAAGTAACCTTGTTTTCAGGGGTATATATTTGGGGGATTACTATAGAAGGGTTTTATAACTCCGTCTGTAACATAAAATGTAGCTTCGGTGTGAATTCAGAGCTCTCTGTTTCTCTTCCTGAGTGATTTTAAAAACACCAGATAAAGAAAATGAGGAATGTTTGACAACCCCACCCAGTCTCTCCCTCACCCTTGTGTTGTGTCGCCCCCTGCAGACCGGATCTGGAGTTGCAGTTCAAGTGTTACCACCACGAGGACAGACAGATGAACACTAACTGGCCTGCCTCTGTTCAAGTAAGCATCAACGGCCTTTCTTAACAGTTATTGGTCGAGTCTTTGAGATTAAAGGGTTATATGATTATTTGGGGCCTTTTTTGGCCTTCTTTTCCTAGATTGTGTTGAAAGTGTCCTCACTTGATGCTATTATTGACTGTGAAACTTCAATGTTGCAATAATTTATTTATATATTTTCAAGGATATTATTTACAGCAGTGTGTTTTTAAGTGTTAAAAGTCCATGTTGTAATACCTTTTTTTTGGTTCAGCCGTCAAAAAACGAGGGTAACCAAAGTAGTATATAAATGTACAGTACTTGTCATTAAAGTCTCTCTTTTTTTTTTTTTTTTACATCCTGTATCAGGTGAGTGTCAACGCAACTCCTTTGTGCATTGAAAGAGGAGACAACAAAACCTCCCACAAGCCCTTGTACCTAAAGCCAGTGTGTCAACCGGGACGTAACACCGTACAGATCACAGTAACCGCCTGCTGTTGTGTAAGTAGCCTTTGAATGACACATACTAGTCTAACCCTGATTCTCCACCAAGCGCGTCTGTGCTGCATTTTATTGTACTTTAAATGTCCCATGACATGGTGCTTTTTGGATGCTTTCATATAGACCTTAATGGTCCCCTAATACTGTATCTGAAGTCTTTTATATAGACCTTAGTGGTCCCTAATACTGTATCTGAAGTCTCTTTTATATAGACCTTAGTGGTCCCCTAATACTGTATCTGAAGTCTCTTTTATATAGACCTTAGTGGTCCCCTAATACTGTATCTGAAGTCTCTTTTATATAGACCTTAGTGGTCCCCTAATACTGTATCTGAGGTCTCTTTTATATAGGCCTTAGTGGTCCCTAATACTGTATCTGAAGTCTCTTTTATATAGACCTTAGTGGTCCCCTAATACTGTATCTGAAGTCTCTTTATATAGACCTTAGTGGTCCCCTAATACTGTATCTGAGGTCTCTTTATATAGACCTTAGTGGTCCCCTAATACTGTATCTGAAGTCTCTTTATATAGACCTTAGTGGTCCCTAATACTGTATCTGAAGTCTCTTTTATATAGACCTTAGTGGTCCCCTAATACTGTATCTGAAGTCTCTTTATATAGACCTTAGTGGTCCCTAATACTGTATCTGAAGTCTCTTTTATATAGACCTTAGTGGTCCCCTAATACTGTATCTGAAGTCTCTTTTATATAGACTTTAGTGGTCCCTAATACTGTTTCTGAGGTCTCTTTTATATAGGCCTTAGTGGCCCCCTAAGGTGGATGCTGGGGGTGTGGCCTTGACCAGTTGCCATGCTTCGTTCAGGCTGGGGGAACTCCTATTAATGTTAAAAAGTGAAATTGTCATGCCAATGGGACCTTTCATGGGACGCGCTGTGGCTCAGCTCGTGAAATATCAAGCGTTGTCTTGAGGGTCAGCGATTCCTCGCGTGTGCCGCAGCGCCTCCGGTATGCAGCGCAGACGCGCCTGGTGGCAAATAGGGGTCAGCGATCGGTTCCCACAGCCCAACACGTTAAATGTCTTACAAAAAACAAATCAAAACCCATTTTAAACGCATCTTTTTCCCCCCCTCCTGTCTGTTTCCAGTCCCACCTGTTTGTGTTACAGTTGGTCCACCGGCCGGTCCGGTCGGTCCTGCAGGGTTTGATGAAAAGAGACTCCTGCCGGCCGAGCACTGCATCACTAAGAGTGAGTTAACGCCCGCTGCCTTTAATTTTCTTTACTTTGGTTCACAACTGCAGCTGGTTTTTTCATTCTCCGTTTTTCATTCCATCAGTAAAGCATTTTACTTTTTAA
Source organism: Percina caprodes (assembly GCA_013375575.1). Lineage (NCBI taxonomy): Eukaryota > Metazoa > Chordata > Actinopteri > Perciformes > Percidae > Percina > Percina caprodes. Next base: position 23,101 of record JABXJD010001471.1, read on the forward strand.
AGAACTTTTAAAGGTGCCCTGCCACACAAAACTGTTTTTACTTACATTTGTGTGTGTGTGTGTGTGTGTGTGTGTGTGTGTGTGTGTGTGTGTGTGTGTGTGTGTGTGTGTGTGTGTGTGTGTGAATGTGAAGATGAACTGCTACCTCCTCTGTCAGCTCTAGCCACTGAAAAGAAATAAGAGGAGAAAGCAGGCCAACTAGTAAAGCAGCTTAGCAGGTTGAATATTAATGAGAACTGGCCCAAATGGAGCTGAGTCTTCCTGCAGGCTTTGTATACCACGCTAGAATGGCTTGAAACCAGGTAACCATGGTAACCAAGTTACAGAGTCCATGGTAGAACTTGAGACATTACCACAAAGTGATGAAATACGTGTGGCAGGGCACCTTTAAAAGAAACAAAACTTCTTTCTTCTGTGCAGGTGCATTGGAAAATAGTCACAGTCACTTTGCTTTAAAAACAACTTTTAAAGAAGAAAAGATTTTAATAATGGAAACTGAAACAAACTTAATTCTATGCATTGCTTGTGAAAAAAGCAGCACTGTGGTCTAAAACCTTTTTGTGAGCCAGTGGCTGACCCCGCTGATATGAAGACCCGGCTGGCTCCGCCTCCTCCAGGCGTCTGAATCCAGAATATGGCTTGTTCTCAGCGACACATTCACGTTTTTCATGAAGCCGTAAAGGAACCATCCTTTCCCCCCCCCCTCCTCCCCCCCTCCCCCCATTGCCTTTCTGTTTCAGTAAAGAGAAATTTCAGTAACGGCACCATCCCCGGGACCCCTGGCCTCAACGGAGAGGACGGCGTGGAGCAGACGGCGATCAAAGTTTCCCTTAAATGTCCGATCACATTCAGACGAATCCAGCTGCCAGCCAGAGGACACGACTGCAGACACATACAGGTGGGCGTCCCGCTGGTTCAGATCACACAGAAGTACATGTTCAGGATAAAGCCTGACATCCGGTGCGTGGGCCACACACCGGATGTCAGGCTTTGTGCCTCATCTTCGTTCTCCTCTGGTTGCGGTTCTCAAAATTCTTTCGCTACGGGAATCAACAACCTTTGTTTGACAGTTTGGATGGTGGACAAGGCAGGCCTGCTTGGTTCTTATGGGGAACGATTGTAAAGATTTCCAGAGATAATGTTTAGGGTATTTTCTCTCTAACTGGGACGTTTTGGGACTGATTGGTGGCTAATTTAAAGTGCTCATATTATGCTTTTTGGCTTTTTCCCCTTCCTTTATTGTGTTGTATATTTTTTGTGCACGTTATAGGTTTACAAAGTGAAAAAGCCAAAAGTTCCTTACCTAGGTACTGTCAGGACACGCCCTCATACTCTGCTTCTGACTGGCTAGTAGTCCTTACCTAGATACTGTCAGGGCCTCATACTCTGCTTCTGACTGGCTAGTAGTCCTTACCTAGGTACTGCCAGGGCACGCCCTCAGACTCTGCTTCTGACTGGCTAGTAGTCCTTACCTAGGTACTGTCAGGACCCTCATACTCTGCTTCTGACTGGCTAGTAGTCCTTACCTAGGTACTGTCAGGGCCTCATACTCTGCTTCTGACTGGCTAGTAGTCCTTACCTAGGTACTGTCAGGGCCCTCATACTCTGCTTCTGACTGGCTAGTAGTCCTTACCTAGGTACTGTCAGGGCCCTCATACTCTGCTTCTGACTGGCTAGTAGTCCTTACCTAGGTACTGTCAGGGCCCTCATACTCTGCTTCTGACTGGCTAGTAGTCCTTACCTAGGTACTGTCAGGGCACGCCTTCATACTCATGCGCATGTGCGACTCCCAGTCGAGATGTCTCACTCTAGCTAAAACAGAGAGCTCAACACAAAGGGTGAAAAGAGGAGCTGCAGCAATGTTCCGTACAACAAAAATATGTTTTCTGAAAATTAAACC